>WBNO01025885.1:1138227-1598227 GCA_013400575.1 Peucedramus taeniatus | reverse complement strand
ATTTTTAAAAATAGATTTCTGGCACAGTTTATTTCAATTCCATTTTTCACATTTGTGTCACCAGTATAGCTTTGGCTTGGTATTTTCTAATGCATTTATTTTCGGCATTCATGTTTTAGAGATTAAACTTTTCCGTTGTCTTGCTCAGGCAGCACAGCCTGAAAATGAAACAAAGCAAGTGAGGTGCTTTGTTTAAAAAACATCCATTTGGTTTGAGACATGTGGCCAGGAAAACTTACCTCCCTCCTTTTTCTTCTTTCAATTCCAAGCAGAACCATATCACTCGATTTTTCTGTTACTTTGTCCCTTTACTGAAAAAGGAAGTTCTCTATTTCTGAACCTCCCGTACATCTCTAAGGCACATTAAGTTTCCTGTGGCTGTTCCATTTCAGAGTAGCTGCTGTGGCTCTGCTGCTACCTTATGCCATTGAAGAAATACACATGCCTCATGCACAATCATAAACAAGTGATAAATTGAATTTGTTTGTTGGTAGAGACTCCAGAGTTCTATCTAAACAAGAACAATATATGCTTTAAACACAAGTAGTAATATGTGTGTGTGTAGAATTGCAGAATATGCTCTGAAC
This sequence comes from Peucedramus taeniatus, assembly GCA_013400575.1. Taxonomy (NCBI): domain Eukaryota; kingdom Metazoa; phylum Chordata; class Aves; order Passeriformes; family Fringillidae; genus Peucedramus; species Peucedramus taeniatus. Next base: position 1,597,640 of record WBNO01025885.1, on the reverse strand, counting down.
TCTTCAGGTTGGGATCACATTGCCACAGCACTGAAAGGATGTTGGAATTTTTTTCTCCAGCTCCAGATTCCCGTCCTAGAAATGGGCTTTGTGTTCACAAAGGAGGGAAACTGCCTTGCATCCCCTTAGTTTTGGAGGGTCCTCTGCAGCAAGGCAACACCATTGTGCTTATCTGTTTGGTGTCAGGGGACACATAACTCCTTCTTCCTATTGCCTGAAGTAAGAAATTAGGCTCAAGGAATAATAAACAAGCCTGGTTTCTGTGGGGTTGAACGGAAAGATACATTTATCCCAGAAATAAATTTCAGCTGAGGCCTCAAAGCAGTCTGTAGGCTGGTTGATGTAACAGCTTGACTTGGTTTTGAGTAGATGTGTTCCAGGGAAAAGCCCAGCTCCAAGATTTGGCTGCAAGCTATTGCAGTGTTCTTAAATTTTGCTGTAAGTCTCATTACACCACCTGCATTTTTTAGTCTCTGCAGTGTAAATGCATTTAATTGTGGTACCTTGACAGAATTTCTGCAGCTGCTTCCTGCTCCAAATACCGTGCCTAATCTTTGTATATACATAACACGGGCTGAGTTACTTCAGGCCAGTTTTCCACTCCCTCTGGAAGTGAGCCACTGGTGTAGAATTCATGAGGCTCCTGCTAATCAAATGTCTCTGTGTACTGGCAAAGGTTTTGCTGCATTCAGTGGTGGAAGTTTCCATGTGGGTTTTCAGGTGCTGCTCTTCTTCTCGTGTCCTAAAAAGTGACCTAACATCAGGGAAGGTGCTTGGCTTGGCCCAGGGCACTCTCACCATAAAAAACCAAGGTACCACAGAGGGGCATTTCTCAGTGGGAGTCATTCAGCTTTGGACTTTTTCTTCTTCACTGGTCAAATGTGTTGGCCCTTAAGGAATGATACATGTGGTCTTTGGGTTTATAGAAGTGTGTTACTCGAGAAAAAATATGAACATCTTCTATTTGCACATATAAATATTATAAATACAATATAATAGCCTGGTCCCTTGTTTGTGTGTATTAGAAGATTTAAGGCATTGGAGTTCTTAAGGAATTAGATTTGTTACTATGTGGAAAAAGGAGAAAGAAGAAGGTCAGGGCATCAGGGTTGTGTGTGGCTGTGTTTAGGAACAAATGCTCTGTGTCACATATGGGACAAATTTCTCTCTGCGGGTAACATCCACTATGAAATATTGCTGCTGTCCTGATTAAAAATAAACCAAAACAAAATACAGTACAATAGTCAAGGTATTTTTATTTTTCATCACTATATCAAAATTGAGAAGAATTTAGAAAATCCAGTGTAAAATGGTCAAGGTGAAGGAATTTTTCTATGAAATTCTCTTTGACTGGTTGAAATAGCTTAAACATTATTGACCATTCTCCCACCAGCTCAGTGATGTGTGGCATTTTGAATCATCCATTTTCTATGAAGACTACCTGGGGTTAGCATATCATTACTTGATAACAGAGTTTCAATTCTAACCCACTGGCAGAGCTGAGCTCTAAGCTGGATACACTTACTTGCAGGCTCATCCAACCCTACATAATTGTCTGTACATTTATTTTATTGTCAACTCAGAAACAAGCTGAAGAAACTAACTGTTTGCTTTAGAACACATTAACTTCTTTATCACATTAATACTGACTCATATCTTATTTCCCAGTTGCAGTAACAAAACCATTCAAATATTTCCCTCACAGGACAATATCTTTAATAGCTTCTGTGTGTTTCCTATTTTTGGCTGTTTCTGTATAAACAGACTAATCTAATAGCATGCTGAACCATCTATACTTGGCAGAAATTCAGCAACTCACTCATTTCTATGGCAAGCTGGGATGCCAAGGGAAAAAAAATCCTCACTTTTATTGCACTAAGATCTTTCTTAAAGTTCTCTTTTATAAGTGTAATGTGGCTATCACTTGGGTTACTGCAGCACCTTGACTGAAGAAACCCCCACTTTTATTGCAGTGCAGGGTAGCCCAAATAGGGAGGGCATTATTCCCTTCACAATGTCCACAGGAATTCATTTACCTAATGTATTCAGTATCTCTCATGTGCACTGCTTTAAATGATGGTAAAGCACACACTTTAAAATAGTGTTGAGAGCCAATTGGGAAGGCTGGAGAGGCAATCTGGAAGTTACTGGAAAATGCTTTTATGCAGTCATCTTGCTTGGGGTATTCAGCCATCCGTGGTAAATTAAATTTTGTTGTCCCTCCATGGTGATCAGAAGCTGTGCTCTGAAGCCACTCAAGACATGTCCCCCATCACTTTTGTGGCTCTGATCCCAGTGTCCCCCCGTGGCTTATGTGGATAAATGGGTGAAATGCATGGCTCTGTTTCTGGCTGCTGCTCTGTGCCTCAGGATATGCAGTTGGATGTACATTTATTTTGGGGCAGCGCTATCTGAAGCGGTCTCAGGCTCCTGCTTCCCTGAGCGTCCCTCCTCATTAAAGTCAGCACTTTTTCAGCACTTTTCCATGGTTTATATTTCAGTCAGATTAGTTTCCTGATCCAGTTCATTGCGTGCTCAGATAAATTCTTGCACCAGCAAAAACAAGGCACAAAGAAGTACGCAAAGGCAGGGAGTATTTAATGCAGTTTAAAAAGCTTTGGTTGTAGACAAATGTCCAGCCATGGTTTGGTGTCTCTGCATTCAAAGCAGGAAAACAACATCCTACAGTTCCTACCAATAGTGGGTTGGATTTTGTGATAAATATTTGAGCTATTGATGAATGTAGCTATAAAAATGCAAATTGTGATGGTTTTCTTATTGTTTTACAGTGTATCAGCTGCAAAGCCTCTTAGAGTGAAGGGGTTTATTTTATTTTGGGCATTTATTGATACTTACAGATTTATTTATGTAATTGACATTTTAATGTCCCTGTCCTTGTAACATTTGGGTGTAAGGAGCTTATTGAAAGCATCCAGATCTGAAATCAATGCATCTCTAATACAGAGAGGCTTGTTACCTGCATTGGCCCAACTGTACAAAAATAGCTCATTATTGGACTCTACTCAAATGCACAGTGGTTATGCCTTACTTTAAACCAGAGAAATATTGAAGTCTCTTAGGCTTTCCATTTCCTTGCTTGTTTTTTAAACTGTATTTTTAACATTATTTTTGCTATAGTAGGCCAAGTTCATCCCTAATATAACTGTATTGAAATCAGTGGGGAGACTTGTAATTTTAAGAATAAGAGACAGTAAAGTGCTTTGCTGGATCAGGGCCTAAAAGGATTAGTACTGTGGAATGCTTATGGTGACCATAGAGGTAACTGTATGAATAAAAGTAATTTTAATTGCACTGGAGCAGTTGGGGAATTTTATTCCACCTCTCAATAAAAGAAATAAAATACAGAATAGACTCCCTCTGTCAGGCAGAGAATCCTATAGAACATTTCACATGGCTTTGCAAATATTGAAACAGTACAAAAAATTCAAAAATCTGAGATATAAACTCCCTAGCTTTTGTTTTGTGGCTTGTGCACATTTTAAAGCAGATATTTGGGACACAAATTATAAGACCAATAGGGAGTATTGATTTTTAAGTATAACTATAGTGGCTTTGAGCCCATTCTATGTTTTTCATTAAGGCACCAATCGGAGATTTTTTCCCAGAGAACTGAAGCTAGCTGATAATTTCTTACTGTATTCTGTGAAGGAAAATGATGAACAGACAGAGATGATTTCTGTATTCAGCCTGTTCCTGATTCCCCAGGAAAACCTGGCATCAGGTGAAACATCTGGTAGAATACAAGTTCTTCCCTTCCAGGTGCACCAAAGGTGGATTTGGGACTAGCACTTTTTCCACTAGGATGGGTTTGATGGTCTGCAGAGTTGTGTGTAAGTCCTTAATCCCCAGTATTTAGTAAATAGCTCATATTTACAGTGAAAGGAGGGGAAAAGCAAAGACACCTAAATTCATCACAGAGGCTCAGGACATCTTAGAGGCACCCAGGTGCAGGAAGAGCTTCAATGGTCTTGGCCTGGAAAGCAGCAACCTGAGGCAGAATTGCATGTGATGGAACATTCCTTCCATCAACCTGTACAGCCACTGGGTTTTAGAACTCGGCATTTGAAATGCAAGAATATTTGTTGTTAAGGGTTTGTTTTTTTTTTCCCCATCCAGTTGCAAAGTATTCCAGTTATGTGCTTGAACTAAGTGACTCTACAGGTTTTGCAGTCTGCTTCAGGATGTGGACTTGCTAGGTTATGTCATAATTTTGAGGGTTAGTGAGTGCTTGATTGGGGAATATAAATGACATAATGGCTTACTGATGCAAGAGCACTTGCTCTGGTTTTGGATCCTGCTAAAAGCCAATGTCCTTGGGCACGTGGCAGGGAGGAACAGTGCCAAGTGTTGTTCCTGACTCTACAAGACATCCTTTGTGTGGCAAGGTTTTAGCTCAGGTGCTTTAGTTAAACTCAAGTGAACTAATTGAGTTCTGCTATGTAAAATTCCCTCTGTGCTTTAAAGCAGGAAGGCTCAGCTGTAATCAGCTATTGTACTGGGTTGTAGTTAATGCTGAGATTCACTGGGAGGGGAAAACAGTCTCACTGTCCAAAGTAGAGAGTTATTTGCTAATCCTCTCCTTTTGTAGCCATCCAGTAATTCATTAGAAGGAAAATGTGCCTGTGCTCATTTCTAGGAAAAACATTCATGAGAATAAATGTTCAGTGCAGGTGCTAAAAATGAGGATTTCACTGTAGGTGCTGGGCTCTTGCCTGTGGGTGTGAGCTGCAAAGGGCTGGGAACTGAGACACCGTGGATTTCTGATGTGTCAGCAATGCTAAGATGTTGCATTTTGCCTGCAATAACAACTTTGAAGGTGATCATCAAGCGTTCAGTTGAATTTGTACTCTTCTTTCTAACAGCACTTTGCCTGATGATAAAAATCAGAGTTTGTGTTCACACAGAGATTTGGGCACTTCTTCAGGTTGTTTCTGAGCCTTGCAGGTGGCTGTTTGCTGTGGCCCTGAGGTCAGGCAGTACTTTCCCCCTTTTTTTTTTTTTTGCCTATGAGTTAAGGTCTGAACATTGCTGTTTTTTGAGCCTCAGATAAGATCAATTTTCCGATTGTGTAATACAGTACCTGGCTTTTCTGAATGGCACTGTTAATTGTCATTGACTATAATAGAATATGAATAGCACAGCCACTTGACACCAACTTAATGGTTCTGACTTTTCAATGGTGCCAAGAGTGTAAGGCTAGAGGGGAAAAAGGGTCAGAGGAGAGATAAGAGCTTCCGATTCCACTGAAAAAGATTAAAGCTTCAAGTGCTACTTGTGAGGGTCACTATTTCTACGAAGTCACCTTTAAACTGGAAGTGATTGAGAAATTTCTAATACAAAAGGTCCCTTAGAACGATTCCACCCCCTCCTCCACAAGGTTTTTTCAGGTTAATAGGCACAGAAAGATGCAGCTCTGGGATGGCTCAAGGAGAAATGTGGGCAGTGATATTGTGGATGACACAACCTGTCCTGAGAGCAGCACTGCTAACTCTGTTAGCCCTGAGGAAGAATCACTCTTGTTTACTGCTGTTTTGTCCAGCTGGGAGCTCTGGGAAATTCTGTGATTCACTTTAGTACCTCTTTTAAGAAAAGCTTACTGTCCTTAAATACACAGCTATCGCTGCCCTCTGGGAATTTGATCATACACAAGATTACCTGCCTAATCTGATCACAGCAGTTCTCACACTCTGGGCTGTGAGGAACAGAGGACAGGAGCAGAAAGATGTTTTACTTCTCTTCCTTTCTGGAACATCAGTGCAGGGAACAGTAATTTTCAAGGCATTAAGAACCTGTCGTTACTTGTATGGGATGCCAGATTATGATTTTTATATTGTGCTTATTTTTTAAGATAATTTCTCAGGGATTTCAGAGCATCTAGTAGCTAAATGAGAGGAGTAATTGATGTGTGGAAATCTGGGAGAGGCACCTGGTGTGCAGATGGAGATGTGCTTTGAGTTGTGTGCAGGGTGTTTTGAATGTGGGGCAGGGAGGGTGCTTCAAACTGACAGAGAGTAAATTTACATTGCACAAGAGCAAGAAATTCTTTGCAGGAGGGTGGGCAGGCCCTGGCACAGGTTGCCCAGAGCAGCTGTGGCTGCCCCATCCCTGGAAGTGTCCAAGACCAGGCTGGATGGGACTTGGAGCAACCTGGGATGGTGGAAGGTGTCCCTGCCCATGGCAGGGGCTGGCACTGGATGATCTTTAAGGCCCCTTTGAACCCAAACCATTCTGTGATTTCATGATTCTTGGACTCAGTCCTCAGCACACAGGTGCTGGAGTCAATCCATTCAGTTTGAGTCAGCCAGAGCATGTCAGACTTGTGTTGAATTTGTTTAGATGACACCACAAAACAAACAGAAACAGGAGGTATTTATTTCTCTATTTGAGTTCTGATGTGGAAAGAATGCCATTAATGTACAAGGGACTGACTCAGCAAAGTAATAAAATACTGGCAATGTTACGGTTTCAGGTGTTTCTGAAGGAAGAATTCAAAAAAATCAGACTAGATAAGAAGCATGAAGAACCTCTGTGAGATAATTCATGTAAATACCTGACATGAAAAAAGTGAATCTAGAATTTAAATAATAACAAAAAAGACATTAGAAGGAGGGAACAGTCTCATTATCTTAATATATCCAAAAGGACTGGTATAAAAAAATCTTCAGTTTTCTTGAATCTGAGTTGGGCAAACTCTGCCAATTTACACAAGTTAAAAATATTAAAGAATTGCCTTCTGAGTGGTATGTGTCAGTGGGTATTTCACTGTTGTAAGGGTTTGGAGGGGTGGAGTTGTTTTTGATGTTTTATCACTAAGACTGTTGTTTGGGAACAAAGCTTCCAGAAATGGTTGTCAGGGAAAGTTTCTTTATTCTGCCTGATCTAAGTTTTCCCAGTAGATTTCAGTTTAAAAAGAATAAACAGAAAAAAAAAATAATGCACAAGAATAGAAGTGAGAATTAGATATAAATATGACACTAAACTATATATTTTAATACAAAAGAACTCTTTTTTAATTAGAAGCTTGGAAGGACATATCCTTTAATTGCTGCACTTGTAGTTTCTGGGCCATCAATATCCTTGCTTCTTTCATTAATAAACTGGCAAGTCAAGTAGGAAAGCTGCAGGAGTATAATTTTTTCCCTTAAGCTCTACTTAATCAACAGCAGACTTGATCAAACAGAAAAAAGAAAATGTAAATCAGTTGCATTAATTCTGCTGGCAGTAAATAGTAGGAAGAAAGCTAAACATGAAAGAATGCTCATTTTGCAGCTGATATCTGGGGTAGGATTGAATGGGAGAAATTGGTAGTTAAACAGCTCTTTAGATTGTGAGTGACTGGGGGAATACTGGGGTTTATGTATGGATTAGCACAGTGATAGACCCTGAGTAGCAAAAGACGATGACTAATTACCTGACAGAGCAGCACTCCAAGAGCCTTGGTCATTGAAATTAATTTCTGTTTTCAGGACTGGCAGAAAGCAGCTGCAGAATTTCAGTTCAATACTCAAATTAACTAGGAGTCTAAATTATTTCTTTGCACATACGGTATTAGAGGAGTGGGTTCCTAAATTGATCTTGATTTTACACACTGAGGCAAGAATTATTCCACCTTTTCATCTGAAGTCCATGTCCCCTGAAATGGGGGAATAAAACCTGTGCTGTAATAAACTACTTGTCACTGATGTGAACTCTGTCAGATAGTTAACATCTTAACATTTCCTGGAATCCCAGGTGAAGGAATTATAAAATGAATTCTTCTGGGCTGAAAGAAGATTTACTACCTACACAGCTGAGTAAAACACACGGAGTTGAACTTAGATGAATTCATGGTTTGAACAGGATGATGCCCAGGCATTTGTTTGTTTTACAATGTGTATCTTCTTGACAGTCTGGTATATTTGTAACTTCACTGACTGGTAAAAGAGGTGGGAAAGCTGTCAGTAGGTTATTATTGATGAACTTGTAATAGTTTGAGGTGTGGCAATAAAAAAAAAAGGAAAGCCAACTGCATAAAACCTGCAGAATCAACCTTATAAGAAAAACCTGCATACACTAAAGTGAAGTCATACACCCCATGATTCTAAAATGCAGGAATTCTGCCAGATTTCCATGTTGGCAGTTGACTCATTACATCCACCAGCATTTCTCCTTTTGCTAGTAGCAAAACTCCCAGAGCCTTTTGTCTGTTTAAACGTTCTTCATATTTTAATTTATTTATTCAGCAAAAATAAATTTGAAATGTTTATAAAGTAAATAAATACGAGAGCGAGGAAAAGACTAGAGTATGAAAAATGGAATAAATATTTGATATTCAAGAGTAAATTTTATTTCAACAGAAAATTAGCCAGGAGGGGTGTGTGAAAGCCATTTTTCAGCACTTGTGCCCCATAGTGCTCTTGCTGAATAAATTATGTTACTTTCTGCTCTTTCCTGTGTGCTGCCTCTCAACAGACACTTCTAGGCAGGAGGATTACCACATAAAACCAGGAGCTTTTATCTTACTGGATCTGAGTCCTGTGTGGAATCACTGTGGTAACTGGTCACCTTAGTAACTAAAATGTGTTTTATTTCCTTTGGTGATACTAAGGCAATACAACTATGGAAGAATGTGTCAGATTTTATTCTGGTTCCATAATGAATTTGAGGAGCTAGCAGTTATTTAGAAAAGCAAAAACAAAACCAGAGAACATTCCTTTAGTCAGACATTGAGCAAACTTGATCAGGAGGTCAGCAAGACACAATGTATTGAGAAATGTGCTCTGGCATTTGAGTAATATTTCACAGTATTGTGGTGGCAAGGATTATGAGGTTATTTACAATAATTTATTTGTATTGTCAAAAATAAGAAATGCTCAAAACCAATTTTGTTAAACTGAAAGTTAAAATTTATTTTAGTCTCCAGTACATATATTAATAAGATTAGGATATCATAATCATGTTAAAAGTTTTATTCCCTCCCTAGTAATTTCTTTCATCATCCTTTTGCTCTTCAGCTCCATTGTCCAGGTATTATTTTATCACTATATATACTCTGTGTTCTATTTTTGCATTCATTAAAAGACCTAGTAGGTTTTTTTTGCATACCAAAAATAACCAAAAGAATCACTAGAGAATGACACATTAGATATATTGTTTTCCTGTTCATCTTGTTGATGGAGACAGAGTTCTGTGTCTATGTTGGCATACCAAGAATTTTGAATTAAATTTCATTTAGGCAATTTATTTGAGCTGGATTTGCATAGAGATGTAGGTGTCACTTATGCTTTTGTGTACCAGAAAATTAATATTCCTCATATTAATGCCAAACTCTACCATGATTACCATTAAGCAACCACTAATATGAATTCCCTTGCACTGCCATTACAGCAGATGATACTAATGATGTGTTTTTGTCTTTGATGTGGATAACACATAGTCCTGAGAGCGTGCTAGACTGAGAACTACAATATTTCAGATGTATATGGGTGAGCTAAGTTTTTTTTTCTTATTCCAGCCTGCAGTAGAAGGCATCATTAATGACAGAGCAGATACTGGTCTGGGAAGGTCACATCTACGAGTCTTTTGTCTACAAATGTGAGAATGGTTTTGAGAGTAAAAACACAAGTGCATTGAACGTCTCTCAGATGGAACTCAGGCTGTTTTCAGAATGATTTCTACCAAAAGCAGGGTTTGAAAAGCTCAATTTATCTTTGTCGGTCACCTGAACTTCCATTCTTCAAGTGTATATCACCCCCTCTTAAAATACTGATACATCACTTCTTACATAACCCTTCTGTGTTGAAGAGGATAACCTAAGATAGATTCAGAATATAACTTTGCTTGCAGGAATCGTGGGAAAAAAAGTTTACAGTAAATGGGAGAATCTTAAGAAACTGTGAGAAAACAATAAAAAAAGATTAATATTAATTCCTTGACTTCTAAGAAAAAATGATGAGGATCTTGTGTCCATCTAGACACTTGTCTAGCATGGAGTCTCTTCCTTTTACTCTGTGCTAACTCAAGAATCCTTTGGAAATTTTTTGTTGTTTGTGAAATACTTTCTTCTCAGCACGAGGCCATTGCCATGGTCAGGAACCTCTGGTGGTCTTGCAGGGGTAGAAAAGTGAAAAAGCTTCTGCTCATTGTGGTAGCTGACCCAACAAGGAGCACTGCTGAGCAATTAGAGTCTCATGACCATATACTGTAAGTTGTTTAATTGTCTTTTGCTCAGAGTTAAACAAACTGGAAACTTCAGATGGCAGGGCATTGCCATTTTTCAAGTGAAATTGCAGAAACAGGAAATCTATAAAGAGGGCACATATTTCATACGTTTTCTTCACTTGCTGCTGAGACCATTATTAATGCTGCAATTTAAAAATAAAAGATACAGAACATTAGAGTTCTGAAGGAAGTCTCGTTTTTCTGAGTTAGATTAATTCTTCTCATTGATAAAGTCTTGAATAACGTAGAAAATTACAGAGGAATTCTCAGTCTCAAAAGCCAAACCTGCTTTGCTCTTTGCCACAGCAGAAATGTTTGGGGGAGAGAAACTGGGATGGCTGACAAGTATTTAACTTAAACAGCACCTTAAACCTGCTAAATAAAATGACTTTGGGCCAGATCCTCTCCTGGTGAGCGTTGTGGTGGAGCTGGCTTGTGGTTGGGGTATTTAATCTCCCCAGGACCCAAATGATTAGCATATCATGTCATGGGGAGGTATTTATTGGAATGGAAATGTTCTTGGGAGGTTTGTGTTCACAGGTTTAAATCAGAGCTAAGCATTGAGTTTTAGGGCCTGATTCACAGTAAATTTTATGTTGGTGAAAGGTTATGGAATGGGTTTCTGTACTATGTCTACTTGCTCTCACAAATCTCAGAAGAGATATGGACTCTGAACTTTGTTGGGAGTGTTCTGCTGTGTTTTTTTTTTTTTTTTTTGGTTTATTTTTTCTGGTGGGGTTGCATACCAAGCAAAGCAAGGAAAAATTTCCTGACTTGCCAATTTTAATTCTGCAGTGCTCCTTTATGCCAGACATGCCCAATATAATCTTCTGTAACGACTGGGGCTCCAGGATGAATAGTTAGTTCATGGGTCCCAGTTAGAAGCTTCTTTCTTAATACCTTTGTCTGATGGAAGTTGATTTATTAACACCACTGGATATGTAATTAACTCACTGCTCACAAATTAATGATATCATTGCTGGGGATCCTGGGTTTGGAAAGGAGCTTCTTCACTGCCCTCCTGAGCAATCTCTTGGGCTGTAAAGCTGTTCTTGTGACAGCACAGGAGTGTCAGTGCCACAGACCTGTCCCTGCTGGCTTCCTCACCTGTAAAGAGAAGACAGGAGGAATAATGAGAGGTAACTTTAGCCAAACAGTGAATGTACACCCAAGGAAATGTTTGAAACAGGCACAGAACCAAATCTGTCATTGTCCCAATATGAGGTGATTTATGCACTGTGTTATTTGTGTCATGATTTAGTGTGTTATGTCATTTGGCAAATGTTTCCAGGACAAGGGTTTCCTGGAGAAAAAGAATAAATGTGGATACAAAGTACTGTAATGTTCCTGTGCTATGAGTTGTTCATAGGTTTTGGATGAGTGGATAACATTGCTGAGTGGTAGGGAACACAAGAGCACAAACATTTCCTTCTCAGTTTTCCTATTTAGTCCATACATAGATTTCTGTTTATACAGAAAAGAGATACAATGAGATGAATGAGGTTGTGTGCAGGGTGATGTCAGTATAAGCCAGAAATAACCAGCACAGTTATTGCTTGCTCCAGATCTGATGGTTTCATCCCAGCAGACCCAAGGCATGGATACCTGTCTGCAGCTTTATACACACAAATAACCTCTTGAAGTGCATTAAATTCAGCCCACTCCTGCTCACAGTGAACTCTGAGGATCCTTCCCCAAACCCTTAGGCCCTCACACACAGTTCTGCAGAATTCTAGTCACTGTGCTAATGCAATAAAGTACTTTTGTCAGTTTTGTTGACAATGCCTAATGATAAAAGACATTTTAAGACAGCAAAGTAATAAACTAAGTGATGTCTCCATATAAATGCATGTGCATAAATACTTTTCTGGAGAGTGGACAGAAGTCATCATTTTGTGGCAGGTAAAAGAAGGTTCTGTAATTAATGAAGTTTTATTGGTATTAAAGTGGTTGTTTAAAGTGTGGATACAGGACCAAATCTTGTATGTAAATGCACACAGTGCCAGAAGTAACGAGATAAACCAAGCAGAATATGACATTTAAAAAAATCCTGATAGTAATCTGGTTCCCCTTATATTTTTGCATAGTTCATTCATTTCTCAAGTTTGTTGTTAGAATTGCATTTATGGTAAACTTGACTGCTGTTTGCAGTTAAAGTTAAATAGAATGTTTTGGTTTCTATGAAGCAGATATACCAAAGCTGGCTTGATAAACCCCCATTGGTATCTTCAGGGAACAAGTAGATTAAACAAGTAATTATACCATAAGGCTTTTAGAAGTTAGTAGATTTAAATACATTGTATGAATCTCATCTTAATGTAGCCTTTTGTCTATAGTGCTTCCTGCCAAAAAAACCTCCTGACAGGAAATAAACATTAAAATAATCTTTAATCCCTTGTCTGGTCTATTACCATTAACAATTGATGCACTTTAATTTTGTGGGATTTTAACTACAAAATGGAATGGCTAAGTAGTGATAATTGGGTTTGGAATTATACGGTCATTTATATCAACAGAAATGCAAGTGGCTGGGAGGGTGATTAATTATTTAACATTTCCTGGCTGTAGTTCCTATTATAGAAATTTCTGATATATTCTGCTGTGAACAATTATCACCAAATGAGGATAAACAAATCTGTGATGTGAAGTCCTATTTATAAATTAAACTATATTTAGAAAATGTCTATTTCATTTGCATTTTCCCTTTCTGCTTGACAGTACTGTCACAATCAGCTTGTTTTCAAGGTTTTCTGCCCTTTCACTAATTCTTCAGGTTCACACCCCAGATTTTGTGCAAGCAAACAAGAACTTCAGACATCCTTAAAATAATTCCCATTCCAAATAAAGATGCAGTTTAGACAGTCATGGTAATGTTTGCATGTTCTGTTCCCCTTTTATTCCCTATTAATAGAATTAGGGCATACCAGGGTGTTAGAATTTAATCCTGTGCTGGCATCAGGATACATGATTTAATGTGTCCAATTCATGAAGATTTGGGAGAAGAACACTGGTGCTTCCCTTCTTAAGTGGGGTTCTTTGGCATTTGAGCTTTCATCCTTGGAAGCTTTTTCTCAGGGAGTTCCCATTTCACATTCAGCCTCTGTCACTTTGGTGCATTATGTTCATGTGTCCTTGTTGAAACAGATACAAGCACAATTTGCTGTTTGTTTTACTTTCTTACAATATGTTTGCTATAAAAAAAAAAAAATCATGTGCATGCTGCTTATCTGACAACAGAACAGAAAGTAATTCTAATTATTACTTTCCAAGCCATTTTTCCTGACAGTTACACTGAAAATTTTCCCATCCCTAATTTCCATTAAAAACCCCCAAATGAGTACAACCCTTAGTCTGAAAATGATTACTAGAAGCACCTGAGTTTCTTCTTTAAGCAGAGCTCCTAGCAATCATCCCTGGCAGTCTTACCCAGAAAACAAAATCCAGTTTACATGCTTATATATCAACAAAGAAAGAACAACAAGATGATGATAATTATTGCTAGTGCAGAGCCTAGATTGTTAGTCACAGATAAGGACCCAGCCATATTAATAAATATGCAAAATCAACCAAAAAAGATTGTTCCATGTCTGTGCTGCTTAAAATTTAAGTGTTAATCAAAAGTCAGGGATACAGATAGATAAAAAGAACAAGCGTATAATGAGATAATATTAATCAATAGGGTAGACCCTGTTTTTAGGCATGATATTTTTCTGATGCCAAAGAAAAGATTAGATACCAATGAAAAGGAGATTTTTAATGTGGATTATGAAAAAAGATAATGAGATAATATTGCAAGTGCTTGTGGGCAGATCTGTAAGCAGAATAAAAGAAAGCATGAAAATGCTTGTTTGAAAATTTAGGAAGTCATCAATGGAAATGACTATCTTGAAGTCAATCTAGGGTGAGTGTAGACATGTTGATAGTGAATCAGGATAAACTGGATTAAACTGAAGAGTTCTCTATAGACAGAGTACAGTAGTAGAGGAAGAAAGGATGAATTTGTTGTGAAAAAGCAAGTTTTCTAGCAAAGATGCTCAGCATAATGAATGTAGGGGAAGAGAGAAAAGGGGTGAGGTAATTGTAGGTTGGCTCTTCTTGTGTGTGTGTTGGGTAAAATTCTTACAGTTAAAAAAAAAACCAAACCAAAAAACTGGCAACAAACCAGACAGAAATAGATAAGAAGAGAAATCTAGAAATAGAGCAGGCATGAGAAGAAAGTTCTGGTGGGGTATCAGTGATGGCCAGTCCAGAGGTCTGGTGGGTAACACTGAAGGAATTTACAGCAGGGGAGTTGACCAAACACATTTTTAGAGACAGATCATGGCAAGAAGTCAAAGAACTTAATTCCAAGATGAACAGGCAAAAATGTCTCCCAAACCAAGATGCAGGGATTTTTCCCTGGCTCTTGGCACAGCACCCATGCAGCCTATGTTCATGCTCCCCATCCTGACGTGCTTGGTGGCCTGGAAGTTGGGAGAAAAGCATTTTGGAAGAGGCTGTCCTGGCTGGGTCAGCTGATTGTCAGTGTGAGAAATGCTGTTGTCAGTAATGTTGAACAGCAAGGGACAGAATGTTGTGGGTCCTTGACTGTCTTGAGAATGAGTCACTCATGATCAAAACTCTCAATCAGTTCAGCCCCCACCGCCCCAGCTGCAGGGCCAGGGCACAACATGGCTGTGCACGTTCACCTTTCTCCTGTCCTTAATTAAAGAAAGATTTGTGTATCAGCCCAGTAAATCTCCAGCAGCCTGATGTGTGTGTGCTGTCTTGCACAGGTTGTGCAGCCAGGAAATGTGGTGGAAGTTTTGGAGTGTAGGGCATCAGCAGAGATAGGCAGGAGCCCAGTGCAGATGAAGCAAAATGCAGAGTTCAGCTGAAAGATGAGGGATGGGGCTTAGTGGGGTTGTGGGAGCTGGTGACTCAATGTACAGCACAGGGCTCTGAGAGAGCCCCAGCATTAACACATTCTTTGTTCATGCCAGAAATAGATGTGCTCGTCAGCCTTTAGGAATTTAACTCAATAGCAAAGTGTTGCATGTTCACAAACATTGGATTTTATTTTATTTTCACACTGGTCAGGCTTCACACTCAGCTTTCCCATGTTTTATGTTATAATGTGGGCACTGAGCTCCATCTAAGTTTTTCCCATAAACTAAGGATGGAAGGTCTATTAGATAAACTGTGTAAAATCATAGGCTTTATTCTTTAGGCACACAGCAAAAGAGTAGTGCAAAGGTACATCAGCACTGCTGGGTCTGAGTCATTGTCAAAATCTTGGTCTGTCAGTGGAGACAATTTGAGACTTTATTCATCCACACACATCCAGTATTTATCAGGTGATGATCCATTAGTTAATGTGACAAACTCAGCAGTATGGGAGGAAGTGGCAGTGTGTATAGCACATTAACATGTTTTTCTAGTTCACACTGATCTAAATGACCTGAAATCTAATTGTGTGGATTGCTTATATCTTTTAGCACTTACTGCCATTTAGCAACTGCTACACTTGTTAGAAATATATCCAGGTATACATAAATCCAGTTCAGGGGAACCTTTTACTTCAGAAGATTAAAGTATTTTAACACTGCATGTAACTAATTAGAACATATAGCAAGTGGAGTGTATTTTACATTTTCAAATGAAATTTCTTTCAGCATATGCTAATACATATTAGGACATCTGTTTATATTTTCCTTCAGTCTCTTTTTTAACTGCATCTTATTTAAAATACTGTTGTCAGCTGAAATAGTATAGCCTTAAACAATACTTCTTGTATATGTAGTTGTGAACTCATATGTCTGCTTTTGAGATGTCTTTCTGCATAAGCAGATTTTTGTTTTGTTTTGTGTAAGTGAAAGATGTATAAAAAGTTGTTTTGCTTCATTTAAATTGGAGCAGGGATGAAAAAGGCAGAAAGAAGTCAGTAGGATAAAATGTGATGCTATCCCCACTAGGTAAAGTTGTCCAATTACGCCTGGTGTCAGAACTTTTCAGCATTTGAATGGCTGGGAGGGGATACTAATTTCAACCTTAATGATCGCTGCTTTAGGAGTCAACATCACAACACTTCACTTATAATTTTAGCACATCTGTCAGCCTGTGCTAAAAAGGAGCCCTGGGCTAGTGGGTGACTGAAGATCCTTTTATCCCTAGAGAGGATTATGTATTCCCTTCAAGAGTGGGAAAATAAAAAGGTTATAAATACCTATTCACTGCGGCCCACATTTGCCCTGTTGACAAACAGTGACTTTCACATCCTGCTTTTACATTCATAAGCACAAAAATAAATAAAAACTATGCAACTTCTCATTGTATAGCACTTAAGGTAGCAGCCCATTTATAATGTCACATATTCTATAATACCATATAGTCCCTAAGCTGGACTTTTTTTCATTTCAATAGATCACACTGATTTCCTGTATGACTTTATCTGCCTAATACAAAGTGGGATTGAACAGTTATTTGTCTGGATTTAGCCATTCCTTATCAAACATTTATGATTTAGCTGTTGCTACAACATCTTCTTGTAAGGTCTTTCTTATTTTTATCTTTTCAGGAAGGGTTTGAATGTGATAACAGGGCTGTAATAAATCTATCTCTTGAAAATGAAGCATATTTTGGGAAGCTGTGTGCTATGGGCTGCCAGGGGAGGGGGGGCTGGAGGGGCAGGACACTCATGTGAGTGGATTGTTCCAGGGACACTGTGGGCACCTATCAGTGAAAATGATTGACTCTTTCTAGCCGAGGGTATCAGTGCATTGAGACTGCAGCCTCCTGCCTGCCTGTTCTGGAGGTGAAAGACCCAATAGAAAAGGGAGCTTTGCCTAACCAGGGCAAATTTAGAGAGCCATCGTGAGGCTGTAGGTTGAAGAAAAATAGCACAAGTTATAGAAAGATTAGCAGGTTTGTGCCTTCTCTGTTTATAGAAATAAAAAAGTAAGATATCAGTCTAATTATTTCTGTTTCTCTTTCAATTTCTGTATTCTTTATCTAGGGAGGAAGAGAAGATATATTAACACATAATAATAATAATAGTGATAGTAATGACCAATTTAATTAAATGGGAGTGGAATGTGCATGACAATATAACCTTTTTTTGTGTTGCAGCTTATTTTAAAGTTCAGTTTGAAAGAAAAAAATCATAGTAAACCTATCCATTGTGTATCCCAGGTGTTTTAATATTCCTAACCAGAGCATTTTGCCTGAACGTTTTCCAAACAACCTCATCATTCAAAAGTAATTTATTTTTCATTACATAATGCTTTTCATTGAATGATTTCAAAATGCTCTGCTAAGTGTGCTTTTTGAAGTGCCAAACTGAGTGTCATATAACCCTGGGGAGATGTCTGCTGGTTTTATTGTACCTGTTTTGCAGACAGGTAAATTCAAACACAGACAGATTAGCAGACACCCTGTGAATGGGTAAAGCAGGGAAAACCAAAATCCTAATTCCTGCCTGCTGAGAGCAGCCCTAAGCACGTGCCCCTTTGTTCAATACTCAAGAAGTGTTCAGGCTGTGTGTAGGGAAAGAAGAGAAAAAAAACTTTGCAGAATCTATAAAAGTTAATAATTACATTGTAAAGGCCACTTATCTGATAATAAACATTTAATACAGAGCCATAAATTTGCATGACACTTGGAAGGAAAATGTTCTTTTGTTTTTGTCTTCAATTCCCGAGTCTGTTTATAGTTAATTTTTTAACTTGCTTAACTGAGGCTGTATTCTGTCCTGTCTCCTTTTTTATGTCTCTTCACCAGTGCTTTCAATGACCTCTCTGCAAGTTTCTTTATATAGAAACCTGCTATGCTGTCTTGAATGCACAAGGTCAATAATGATTACCCTCTAACTTTGAAGGGCATCCCCCTTCTCTGCTTGCAAAATGTATCAAGCCACAAAGTCCCTGCATCCCATAATGGTAATTTCTCTTCTGAAATGCAGTATTAAGAAAGATATTTTTATTTCCCAAACAGTAGAGTTTTAGTACATAAGTATCTTAAGCCTGGTAAAGTCAAGATATAATTTTTTTTCAATGCAGGAAAGTAGACCTGATAGTTTAATTTAAAACAAATCCACATTAATAGAAATATTTTTTGAAATATATTTCAAAATAAGTAAACAGCCTGTTTTGTTTTTTTTTTTGAATATGTGGATAGAAAGCTGGATTTCTGTTAATATCCAAATGATGCAGTAAGAAATGGTATCTTTTTATTTCTAGAGAAGTGTATCATGATCTCTGCACACTCTAAGGGCTTCAGAGACTTCAGCATGATCTGTACAGAAAAGCTGCTGCTACTGTGAACTGCAGAGGATTTGTAGAATTTGAAATTATGCCTATCTTTTGGAACCAATGGTCCTCTAATAATTATCAATAAACAAAGTCAGTTAAAAGAAACTACAGAAAGGCATCTAGTGATAACAAAAAATACTTAAATTGAATTGATAGTATAGCAGGCATTGACTGTGTCATCTCACAGCTTAATAGCTGGAGCCCTGGTTCAATACCATGAACTTGGGAAGGTTTCCTTAATGAAAGAACTGATGTTTTCTGTTCAGTAGCAGCAATAGTTTAACTTTTTTAATTACCTGCTTTAAAAGTTTACATGCCATTAATTGCAGTACTATATAAAAGGAGGTACTGTATTGGCTAATATCAGAAAATGGGTTCTCAGACATAAATGTGAAATAACAAGTAATTTAAAAATAACTTAATGCAGATGTTTTATTTAACATTAATAGATGCAAGCGCTGCAGTTCTTTTTACCAACAAGTAATTTGGAGTTCCATTCAAGTATATTCTCAGAAAGCTGCTTATTTGCTTTTCAGTGTCTTTTCCATCAGTTCTGCATTTCATGATCTGCTGGCAAATATTATTTCCCCCACTCCTCCCTTTATTAACAGGAAGCTCAGAAAAAGGCATACCAGTTTAAAAGAAATATGCATTCATGTTAATATCTAAACATATATAAATTAGCTTTAAAAATTGAATTCAGTGAACATGAATAGTCACTTAAAGTGTAACTGGAATTGACTGTGTCATGTATCAGCCTAATAGCTGGAGTGCTGGTTCAATACAATGAACTTGGGAAGGTTTTCTTAATGAAAGAACTGACGTTTTCTGTGCAGTGGTTGCATTCATCAGACCACATAGTGTTCATTACACTACAAAGGACTGCCAATGTGAATTGTTAGGATCATCTATTAGGTAAACCGGATGGGGACAAAAGATAGCAGTGGAATGAGAGGCTCCAGCACCTCTGCAGGATGTGGAGTAGGACTGCTTTGATGACCTTTCACCGGTGCATTAGCATCTATTCACACAGGGATCCCAAGTTCATTCCCTGATTCTGCTAACCAAAACTGGCAAGGAGCCAGTGGTAGGTGCCTTCATCTCACTAGCTGATGGCACAGACTAGCCCTATACTTTATAGGGGCATCTTCTTAAACTGCCTCGTTTAAATATCCTGGAAGTGATCAAAAAATGGGCACTCTCTAGCAATGCTAATTAGGCACTGAAACCCACCCTGGTTTGTGGTGCTAATTTGGAGAGGTGCCATGGGCTGGGGTTGATTTCTTCAGAGAGACGAGCCCTGTGCCATTGGGAAATGGGAAAAACCAGACATGCTGATTGGCAAGGTCGAGGCTGGAAGGCCCATCGCTGACTCAGGAGCAGAAACATTAATTCAGTGGGGATTTGCATCCCCTCTGTCCCTTGCTTACCTAATAGGAGCATTGTTATGCTGTTTCATAGGGAGCTTAGTGACTGAAAAGGGAGATTTAATAGTAAAGATAAAAGTTTTGCTTCAATTCTCTCAACATCCAGTTATTAAGAAGCTAGTCTGCTCTGTGAGGCAGCTCACTACAAAAGCATTCCCAGTTCACAGACAGGGGCTGTGTTATGGCACATAACAGCTTTAATTCTTTCCCCTGGATGTTTAGAGTAGATGTGTTGGTATCATGCACTGCTTTTCCTCTCACTTTCAGTGTTCAAGCTGAAGTTATGTGAGGGTTACTAGCCTTAAAGTCCATTCCTCAAGGTCATTCCCCTAACCTTATTTCCCACGTGTTTAAATGTATTTATATAGATAGGTAAAATATGGTAGCTGCTGCCACATAACCTTGTTTCCCTTGCTGACATCTCCAGTGGATGGAATTGAATATAAAGCTGTTATTTTGGGATGGGAGATGTAATGTCAGTCCTGCTTTGAGCACGGGTGCAGTCAATCCACCAGGCAGAGGTGGCAGCTCTTTTACCTCACCTGCCACAGCCACCACCACCACTGCTACCTGCCAGACCACAAAGCATAGCAAAGGAAAAGCACCTAAGAGATGCTGAAGTTGCAGTGAATTTTGTATCCAGCAAAAATTACTAAAGAATTACTAAATTACTTTTTTTTTTTTTCAGTGTTTTAAAGCTTGTTGAAAATTCTGTGTGTATTTTCATTCTAGCATATATGTTCTTTCTTTTCTTTTATTCCTGCTTCTCTATGGACTGGAATTGGTGCCTCAGTGACAAGTGTTACACAGTTCTCTGGTAACTGCAATATCGTGTCAGGATTTTTTAATATAGCATGATTTTAAGAGGAAATATCAGGATTTTCAGAGCATGTCAGCCAATAAGACCAGTATGATGAAAATGTGTCTTTGTTGGTATAAAATATAAACTAAAGACTTTCAGTTAGTTTTGCTTGTCTTTATTTTCTTTTTTGTTTCTTTTATTTTCGTTTTGAATTAATTAATTAAAGAGAGATTTCAATTGTACTCAAAGAAAGTTTTCAGGATTTGGGTCCATATGATGGGAGTGCTCAAAAGAATTAAAGACCTGTCTGAAATGGTGCCTCCCAAACGACAGCAGGAGGCACCAGGGCTGCTGGAAATGAAGATATTTCCCAGATGGGGGAGGATAAGCTGCATTGGACATTTGGGACAGGGTAAGGAGCAAAAGATTCAAGGAATGAAAATCCAAGTGTGTGATTTGTACACCTTCTTTGCAAACAGCCAGGTGTGGAGAGAGTTGACAAAAGGACTATAAGGCTCATTTGCAAAAAGAGGTGACATCAGAAATTTTGTTGAGGACAAATCTGTCCTTGCTGGGGGAGTTGAACAGCACACACCCAACTCCTCAAACATCCCCTGGGTGATACCAGAGCTCAACTGAAGGAAATAAAGAGGAAACCATTCTGTGTAAGTGTGATCCTTCAGAGAGTCTCTGCCTCAGTCCATGCTCAGTCATTGGTCTGGCCCCAAATGTGGGAGCAGCAAAGGGCCTGATGGCTTTTGATTTATCATGCAAATCAGGGAGCAATATAAAAATTCTTCAGTCTTTAAGTATATTTTTAAGGATATTTTTAACCTCTTTTTGGATATCTGCTGTAATTTAGGAGGAAATCTGTCCAGGATGTTTTGCTGCTGAAAATGCATCATATCACAGCTTTTTTTGTGTTGTATGACCTCCCTTGAGAGTGCAGTGTATGTACAGGTGACTACAGCTAAAAGTCTGTGAATTGTTACTTGCTACATTTAAAACATCCACAAAAATGATCATGTTTTTTATTAGACTGGAAGTTAAGATGTAGTTTTCTCATTAAAGAAAAATATACTATTTTAAACTTAGAGCTTGCCAAAATTGTATTTGTCGTAATGTTCAGAAAAAGAAATTTGAGGATGTAATACCAGCATATTTAATATTTTCTGCTTCTTGAAACACAGAGCACAGGGCTTGATCCTCCATCACACTAAAGCTCATTAATGGCTCTCTGTGGGAGTGTTTCAGGGGCTCCTCAAGAGTTTGTGCACAGCCTTCACCATGCCCTGTTCCAGATCTCTGGGAACTCTGCTGAGTGAAAACACAGAGGAACTACAGGCTTGTGTTCCTTCCTTGTGGCTTTGCTTGGAAACTTTGTTCAGGCAAAATATGAAATATTTGTTTCAGTTTTGCACTTCACTATAAGCTGAAACTGTACAGAACAACCTTGAAGCTGCTGTGACTGGAGAAACCTCAGGAATGTGGCAGTGGCAGGTGACTTAAATCTTAAAATGTGTTCCAGCTCCATGGGAGGAGGTCAGAACCCAACATCTAAACATACTTTAAAACAATGAAAAGCTCCATGTAGCTTAGGACATTCCTGCATAGCAAACATGTCTTTGCTGTGTTCTGTAGGTGTGGTGAGGGAGGGGTGCTCATGGTAAGGGTTTGCCAGTACTTGTGAAGAGGAATGTATTTACTTTAAACAAGTTCTGTAAATCATCTGTCTGAGCAATGAGTTTGTGTGGGAAGTGAAGTGGGATGGGTTGGGGTTTTTTTCAAAACTTTCAAAAATTGGATGGCAATTATTTTATTATGGGATTTCTGTAGGGAAGTAGAAATTATCTGGAATGGCTTGTTTGTGGAGCAAAGTTGTCATCTGTTGCTGTTTTTCTCTTAATTAGAGAGGCATTTTTAATTATCTGTCAAGGTCCCCTAGAACCTGGGATAGTTGGTCTTTCTTATGTGATGAAATCAAAACAAGCAAGTGGAAGGTGAGTCTGTCACAACGGATAGGAAGTAGAATGAAGCCCAAATATGAGAATAATTAGTGTGTTTGGACTGCAGGGAAGAACAAGCTCCCTGTCAGGTATGATGGCTGTACCCTGCTTCCTTGCACTCCCCTGTGCTCTGTTTCTGATGCAATTCAAACACACTTGTAATTATACTGAATAATATCCATTAATTTCATATTTATGTAGTTTTTGGGTACCTTTAAATATGGTGAAGATTTCCAATACTTTATCAAAACGTAATACTCACTAAGGTACTTGTGAAACAGAAAGAGAAATGAAGTTTTGACTTTCTGCTGTCCCTGTGTGCACACAGCTCCTTCTCACAGGAGTATCTCTAGAACAAGGGAGCTTCACCAAAGCTCATTCACAAAATACAAATAAATATTGCTGCAGAAATTCCTGTTAAAAGTGCACGGTGGTGTGGCCTATTACAAGTGGAAAGTGTATCACAAAAGATGACCAGAATCAGAATAGCTTTGTGGGAAATCATTGTGCTTATCTGGGTGGTCCACACGTGTGTACTGGCGTGGGGGAGAGGGCACACTGGCAAAAAACATTTAATTGCACAGTAGCTGTCAGATCATCTATAATTGAATCAACTGTGCTTGTGTAACAAAATCCTAGTGTTCTCAATTTGAAATCACTTAAGTAAAGTGATTTTGTGGTGTTTAAAAAGCAACAGGAAAAAAAAAATTCACTAAAGACCATTAAGCGGCCTCAAGCCCCACGTTTCAGTGTTCATTTGTACCGATTATGGTGTGACAGCTCTTGAGTTTCCAATGATAACAGCCATCTGACTTGATCTGAGTTCAATGGATTTTCACTAAAATAGAATCATCGCCTTTGTGATGGATAGAAAAAGTAAAGCAATACATCCTGATAAATGCTCTGCCTTTTTTTTCCCCTTCCCTTATTGTGACCTTGTACAATCTATAAGTGAGCAAAGCTGAGCCCTGGCCACTGCTGCAACGCATCAGGACTTTGAAATTTAAGTAGCTCTGAAACCCATCAATGGGGTGAAGGGAGAATGGCCTGAGAAAGCGATGGATCATGCTTAGAGGGCTCACAGGGAAACAGGGTAAGCTGAAGGTCAATACGCAGACATGTCCTGAAGGAACAGCTCAGACACTCATTCACATTCACATCTCAAAGCCACTGCTGCTGTAGCACTGCGAGGAGAGAGCAGGAGGAGAGTAAAATGAAACAAGAATTTCAGAACATATAATTTCTTTGCAGAGGCAAATGGCACGAGGGTGCAGTGTAAAATAGCTGTAACCTCTTGTGTTGGTGCAGTGCCCTCATCATCCCATCCCAGCAGCAAGGAGCAGAACACCATGGAAATGCATCCTTGCCAGTACACTCCACTCACTTCCCAACTTTCTCAGTCCTGCTAATTGTGAAGAGCGTTTAACATTTTTAATATGTCATTGATCATTTGTAACACATTATTCAGCATGACATGAAAGTGAGCTAAACTAGAAGGGATGCAATCTGAATCCATACACAGGCAGACAAGTAATTAAGGGTCTTTACACTTGGAGCTTTGTGTGCTGAGCGGATGGGAATGTGCTCAAAACTTTCACAGGAGTTTATGTTCTGATGAGTTTTGTTTTGAAGAAGGTTTGAATCCAGGTGCAGGCTGGCCTGGCTGTAGAGAGCTTAAAAAATAAGGGGAGAAAGAGGAAGGACAAGAAAATACTAAAATAAAATTAGTATACAAATTTGAACCTGCAGTTGCCATGCCTAAAGCAGAAATTGCCGAACAAGTCAAGAGGCTTATTAGCATTTTATGTAAATCAGTTATTACTGTTCTCCACTTCCTTAATTATCCATGTTATTTCAATACAACCCTTTCTTTGATGTCCCAATTCTATATTTAAATAGTGCAAGATTTCTATCATATCCTCCCGCTGAGGTTTGTTCCATGCAAAAAACATGCCAAGAGCAGCTATTTTAGAGACTACTGGGAAATGTTTAATTGGTTAATCCCATTTGAGTTATGAGGGAGTATTGCCACGCACAGAAAACAGAAACATGTAAAGTACTGGCTTGGAGAAGTTTACTAAAATCTGCAAGACTTCCCCTGAAATTTAGCCCTGAAGATGTTTTGTTTCCTAGGCACCAGTGGGAAATGATTCAAAGGAAAATCCTTCAAACTTCTTTGAAATACACTAAATGATTGATTCATAGTAGAAATATTTTTGAATTAAAACGCAAAGTCATTTTCTTTTTGTTCTTGCAGTGTAGAAGGGTCTCTTTATATTTGACCTATCACTTTCACTGGAAAAACAGTGTATTTCAGCCAAAATAAAGCCATTAAGGCTTCAGCAAGTTGTTAATTGTTACCTACTGTTAAAGCAAATGAGTCCTGTTGATATCCCTGTTGTAGAATGATCAACATCTTCTGTGTGGGTACCAATTCCAGTGGAGAAATGAACATTCTGTGTCACCTCTGAAGATCAATTCTGCACAAAGGGATGCTTAAAAAATTAATATTTATTCTGTACAGCCTCCAATTTCCATCTTTGGGCTGGGAAGACTCCAGAGCAAAGCATTGACAAATATTACCTTCCCTGTATCAAACATCTGATAGTTTTTAACCTTTCTAAAAACTTCATTGGAAACAGCGTAAGAGTTTTAGCACAAGAAATGAAGAAGAAAGCATGTACATACTTTGGCTATACCCACAAGTAGAATACTACAGCATGGTCAGATCTAGGAGTTCTTCTTAGATTTTAATTAAGTAAAGAAGGAAAATGGCAGACTTTTTTTTTCTTTTATTTTAAGGGATAGCTTTAATTTACACATTTGCTGCCAATCTGTCAGATAGTACAGTGACTGAGAAAAGTACAGGTGATGTACATTAAACTTGGTAAATAAGAGGAATTAGTAATTTTAATTGATTAAAAAAGAAATCAACTTGTTATGGTGTTCTATAAATAACATGTCACCTTTGGTGCTGCTTCTCAAACCAAGGTTTGGTTGGTCCAGCTGAGAGGGTTTGGTGACAAGATTCTCTGTATTCACAATTCTTGTAAACAGAATGTCTCCCTCCTGCAGAAATAGGTTAACTTATTAAAAAATCCACACTAGAACTGTGGATTGCTGAGTTTCCATCACTGGGAAGTACATTGTTCCAACTCTGAAATTATACAGTCTAAAATCATCATCATGTATTTTCATCAGGATGAAATATCGGGAGCTCTGCTTAGTGCAAGGTTTTATTAATGATGTGCTGTCAGAAGCTGGATGCTCTGCATATTTGCATATTAAACAGCTGAGTGAAGAAACATTCCTTTTATTGCTGCAGGGAATAAATCAGTTTAAAGCAAGTTCTCATCATTTATACTGCTTTCAGCTAAGTCTTCTTTTATTGAAATAAATTGTTGAAGTGCTTTGCTCATTCTTTGAATACTGATGAAATTTACCTTGATAGGGCCTCAGGAAAAATAACATTTTCTTAAAGGTGCAGTGTTGTTCTTTAGATAAATACAGCCTAACTTTTAGAAATTGTCTGTAAGAAAATTTGTGCATCTCTAGCCATTCAAAACCTTCTTTTGGTTATAGACTCTCTATAAGCATTTCAAGATGCTTGTGCAATTTTTGTAGGACTGCCCACTTGGAAATCTAAACAGCAACTGTACACAGCAGAGAAAACATACACTGTTTTTATTCTGTGTGCATTCATTAGTTGCTGTTTAGGAAAGGGGCCTTTCTGCTGCCTCACATTGTGCATTGCAGATGAGCATCAGCTTCCCTTGTCTGTGAGCTGTCTGTTGGTGGCAGCCTGAGTTTAGAAGTCGATGTCTGGAAGAACTAGAACAAAGTCAGTACCAAAGAAAAAAAGTTTGTATTTTATTTTCTGTTCTTTCATCATGCTTGAAATGAAGCATACAAACATGTCATGAGACCCTGGTTTTCCCAAATTTACGTAAATAAATAATTTTGAAACTGTAGTTGGTTAAAAGATGAGTTTTACAGTCTGTCATTTTTCCAGGCATGAACTAGAAGAGAGCAGTAGAAGAACAATAATTTAAAATTAAGTGAGTGTATTTGAAGTCGGATGGAGCTTGGACATTTTATTTAATGCTACTGTATTATATTGGCTAGCACTGAAATGTTGTCTGTCACAATAAACAGCAAAATGGTTGAAGTATCAAAGAAAAAATATACTGTGTGTATTCTTATATTTTATTTTAAAAGGTTACAGCAGCAAGCCATTACATGCCTTTCTTATGTCATACAAAGTATTTCAATATATAAATCATTTGAGACAGGAGCTTCTTGTTTTTAAGTGGAAAATCTGCATTTAATAACATGAAAATAATGTCAAAACATCCTCTCCTAGATGGTTGCCAAGTGAACCGTTGCTTTTCATTTATGTTTAATTTTTGGAGGTTGGGCTTTGCAGGAATATTTTCAGATACTTAGAAAAATAGTGATCCATTGCAGCTGTAGTTTATTTTAATTGGACAGCACTAAGTGAGCTGACTTTATGATAAACAGTGCAGCCAGCGGCTAGTGAATGCACTTCCACTTTGAAGATTATACAGAAAATAAAATCCTTCAAGCTAAAGTCATAAAGAATCAAGATGGAATTACTTTTAGAACATATGTCTATGTTTGTCTCGGTGTGTGTTGTAAGGGATACCTGATCTTAAAGGCATAATAATATTTAAAAGTATATTTTCCTCACCACCTAACCAACATCCAACTATCAAAGTCTTGATATTAATGATATTTTGGTTTATTTTAATTATTTAGATTTTCATTATGAATTAATAGGTGTAATATTTCATGTATAGTGTCAGAGTATTCTCAAGTGCACTGTCTGATTCTGCAACTGGAAATCCTGATAATACTTCTTACCTCTTCCAAGATTTATCTACTAATGTTCTGAGGTGTTATCCCTGTAAAAGGCTGTCATACCTTTGATTTCTTTATTACTATTCAAAACTATAAGAGAGCTTTACTATATGTAAAGAGCTTTTTTTTTTTTAAGCTATATGTGTTTTTTTTTTTTTTTCATTGTGATTGAATAGTAAGTCTGACATAAATTCACTTGCTGACATTTGGATGTTTATAAGGATGATTTGGTTTAGTGGTTAGACCTATTGTATTTCACAGGGGTGTTGTCAGGCTTAATTAATTATGCTGCAGCAATATGCAGTGCAGGTTTTTGTGCCAGCATCTTCACAGTGCTTCACAGGGAACTTCTAGTACAGGATGGTTATTACCAGACCAGCTGATTTTTGCCTCTGCCTCCTTGTGTGCATCTTTAACCAGTAAAGATGTGTCTGTTTGCAAGAGGAGATTTAGATTTTTTTTTTTGTGGCTGAGAGGAAGGGGAACTGGACAACCAATACTGACTCAAATTGCTGTAAAAAACAGGGCAAGAAAAATCCCATCCCAGTTTGCCTGCCAGCCATCTGCTGCTCTTGCTTTTAAGGATGGTTCAGATGGAAAATACATGGTGAATGGTCATATTTCCTATTTTGTTCTGGTTGTTGTAGCCATCAGAGCTGGAAATGTCATATAGAGCATTTTGCCTAACTGCCCCTTGTGAGGTTAGGATAACTTCCAAGAGAGTATTGTTATAGATCTTCTGTTTGTTTCTTCCTGGAGAAGTTACAGATGACTCATGCTCTGGGGCATTTGCTACCACCATAAGGAAACTGTCCATCAGTGCTTGATTCTTTTCCCCCAGATCTTCAGCCTGAGGCAGGATGTAAAATGTAGGAAAAGAGAGAGTTGAGCTCTTTTTAGTGATGAGTCCACACTGAAGTGTTTTTGTAGTATTGAAACATGAACTGTAAATCATCTGTTTGAGGATGAGTTAAATATAGGGAAAACATTGCATCATGTATTCATAATTTCCAAAGAGTAAAGATGAAAAATAGCAAGGTGTGAACTCCTGAAAATGTGTTTCAATTGGCATCTTTGAAATAAATTTGTTATTATTTTTGTAAGACCGGAAAAATACTTGGTTTTATACATAATCACTACAAATATTATTGAAAATTACTTGGGGAATCAGGTTGTTTTATAAGAAATGCCAGCAGTTTTGATTTCTTCTCCCAACCACCAGGCAAGTTTCTGTAATCTTCTTTCCTCAGGGACTTTTCAGGAATAGCAGGAATGTTTGGGATCAAGTACACCAAGTAAATCACGTGTCCAAATCTTTCTTCTTTGCTGTTTGGCCTTTTTTGTTGCTTTCTTTATGAGCTCTGGGGTTGTTTGAGGAATTTTTGTGCACTGAGAGTAGGTGGCATCTCTGTGCTGGCCCTGCTCTTGCCGGTCACAGTCCCAGGCATGCAGCTTCCCTGGGAAACCAGGGGCTCAGAGGGACCATGAGCTAATCCATCCTGCTAAAAGGTTTAGTCCTCTCTCTGTGAAAATTGAGCACTGTAATTCTTCTTTGCTGCTGTTGTTGTTTTTAACTCAGCCTGATTTACCCATCCCTCCAGATGACTTTGAGGAGAAAAAATGCTCTCAGCGTTGTGGGTTGAGTAACGAGAGTAAATTGCTTTGCTGCTGAGAACTCTACTGGGAAGGGTGTAGGAGGGGAGGAATTTTGGCTGCAAAAAATGGTATCTCTTGAGAAGCCCTGCCTATCTGAGTTGTAGTTTTTAAAAGGTGCATTTATATCGGGGTTCATGCCTTTACATATTAGCTTTAGCGAGTTGTTGCTGTGTTTTTAGGTTACACAGGGAAGGTTTGTCAAGCCAGCTGGGATGATGAGGACAACAGCTGAATTTTTTGATGTGTCTTTGCTCTATGATAATACTTGAAAACACTTGTTGTCTTGAAAAGGTGTGGCAAGAGGATCTGAGCAGGAAAATTCTGGAATGATTCAGCCTGCAGAAGTTTAATTGTTCGAACCAATGCAGAATGGTCTTGAACTAAAAACAAGCAAAAAAAAAACGCTTCTAAAGCTGCTGTTAAAACTTGATATTTGTGTTCAGCACCCAGATAAATGCAAGGAGGACTCTGTGCCCACACTGAGCTGTGTTGGCACCTGGCAGGTACCCGGGTGTCACACTGGGGCTGGCACTCAGAGCAGTGACCCAGAGCCATCACAGGAGCTGGAGCCCTGCTCTCTGCATGTGCTTTTGTTGTGCTCAACAATGAAATCTGATCATGACTGAGCTCTTGGAGGACCTGTGCAATAGCAAACAATACTCTGCCACCACCCACAACAACCCTGAAATAATATGGCAGTGATTGGCTGCAGGTTTTCAATGCAGCAGCATCAGTCTGATGCTGGTAGACAGAGAAGCACTCTAGAAGTCACTAGAGGCCTCTAAATCTCTATAGTACCCTTGTTAGTAGATGCCTGGGGATTTGTTGTTATTTTAAGATTTTTCTCTTTCAGCACTATAAAATAGGGCACAATTTAACTGAAGGTGAAGATTATTATCTGTATTTTATTAATATCTGCTTTGTTCTACAGTTGTTTATACTGGGTGGAAGATGATCTCTTATCCAAAAGGATATGTTTTACTTTGGCTTCTCTTGAAGAGGCACAACCATGTATTGATTCAATACAAGAAAAGAGAAGTTGTAACTGCCATGAGTTACTTGTAACATAAGTGTATATATCTCAATTTACCTTATGGTTCCCTGGTCGATACATCATCTAAACTGACTGGTTTTATTTTCCTTGTTGGCCTTTGATTTCTTATTTAACTTCTTGAAGGAAGCAATTGAAATTTCCTACTGCAAAACATGTGGACAATAAAGTAGACCTCCACCACAAACCACCTAAAACTGGTTAAGGTTCTTAATTTTTTGGGAAGAGCCTGAGTAGCAGAGGATGGTAGCTGAGTAAACATCAAACACTGGGACATATTGCCAATTAGCAGAGAAGGCAGTTCTCAGATGTAAAAGAGCAAAATCTGATATAATTTTAAAGTCAAGGGAGATTTCAGAGGAATTTATTATCCTCTCCTTCACTTCTGAGAAAAATTCAGCAGAGCTTTCTTTTTACTTCTTTCAGTATGGTTGGAAAGACACACATGGGGAAAGGCCAAAATACCACTAGTACTAAACTACTCTCCAAAACCAGACCTATCTTTATCTTCCCAGTGGAAAATACAAGAAAAAGGGACTGCATTCCTTTTTTTTTTCATGTGTTATGGAGCTGGACTAATGACATAAAGAGAATTAGAAGGTGTTACTTAAGATGCATGTATAGCTCCCACATTTATGATATTTTAATGAAAACTCTGTGTTCAATATTATCAGTGCTTGGCTGAGGGAGTACAAGTGGTCTTTAGTCTGAACAGGTGCAAGGCATGTGTTTGTAAAATTTATTTGATTTTTTTTAAAGAAAGAAGGAAAGGTCCTGCATTTCCTCTGGGTTTCTGTTTTGTTGCTGTACTCAAAATTGTAAAAGAGAAATCATATTGGAAATCTGAGCTACTGTAATCTTCTACTCTCTCAATATTAAAGCACTCATTCAGTTGAGGTATTATAAACAATTAACATAGTTGGAATTAAATGAACAGATATTCAGAGGTAGGTCTATTTTTATGGTTTTGGGGTGCTCTAATTGTAGTTGTATTTTTGTTTCTACATTTTATTAAGAAATTGATA
This sequence comes from Peucedramus taeniatus, assembly GCA_013400575.1. Lineage (NCBI taxonomy): Eukaryota > Metazoa > Chordata > Aves > Passeriformes > Fringillidae > Peucedramus > Peucedramus taeniatus. The sequence goes on along the minus strand of WBNO01025885.1, from coordinate 1,566,283 downwards.
TTTCTTAATATAAAATAACTTTCTCTGTGAGGTTGGATGATGGGAGACAATCCACTAAATGCATTCTGGATGGGTAGCTGTTATCTGTAGATCAGCACTTCTGGTTTATGTTGTCTTTGTGGGCAATAGGGGAAAGTGATTTAAAACTGTATGAGAGTACTATGTCTGGATTTATGATATACCATACTATATTATATGATAATTAAGGCTCTCTTCCTTGTTTTTTATAAATACAATTCTTATATGAGAGCAGAATTTTATTTTAAAATAGAAAGGCATGTAGTAAAATTTGTGGCTCAGAGCACAGGGGTGAAGGGTAGAGGAAATATCCAACTGAACCCTTTAAAAACTGTGGTCTTAAAATACACAGGAGATTCACATAAGTGAAATCATATGCATTACAGAAATAGGGATCTATTTGATAATGCTGTAAAACTTCTTATTGACTTCCTTCCCTTGTTCACTCTTGTCTGTGTCATACCTTGGAGAAGACTCTCCTTTTGTTCTATATATTTGACATTAAGTATCCTGAATTTTATCAGATCTCCTCATGCCCTTCTCTCCAGCACACATTACAGAGCTCTTGATGCTTGCAGATACAGTATGCATGACATATCTTATTTAGGAAATACACCTTTGAAGATGCTGCTCTAATAATAAATTAGCTGAATTTGACTCAGCTAATTTGGGAGTGGAGAAAATATGGTGAAATTAACTGAACAAAATTCCTTGGACTTGGCTTTGTAATTGGGTGTAGCTTTTTTTTTTTTTTTTTGAAGCTGTGATTATCTCGGTATTAGTAAAAAACATGGTGTTGTGAAAATGATAAAAAGGTATCTGGAGCAAAGATACTTCAAAATCCTGACAATTCTCTCTTGGACTTGCTCTTCTGGAACTGCTGCAAGAGCCACTGAAGACTTTAAAAGTTTTTGTTTATATCTTGGGGTAATACCAAAGGTCAAGCTGCTGGAAAAAAGGGTTTAGAGCAGGCCCAAGTTAAGCAGACACGATTCCTTGGCATTACAACTTTACTTTAGTTTTAATTGAAGATAAACAAACTAGGAAATTTTCTGGCTTCAACCCATTTACTCAGCTAGCAAGACTTAAGTCTAAGCAAATATGAAACTAAACCCATAAAAAGAGATTCCATCTGTCTTCAAGGTGTGTTTTGCCCAGTGCTTGGTCAGGTAAGAAACTCCTTTGGATGGTGGGATGCAGTGGGTGAGGTCACAAAGAGGATTTGATGGCTCAGGCTTAGCCCAAGGACAATCCAAACTGATTCTCAGTGGAATCAGAAAATCAGAAATTCTCTCTGCCATTCCTTTATCCAGAAGTATTTGTGAGTGTACAGGCACACACACGCTCTGTTCTGGATGTGTATATATAGATATTTATAGATATTTATTTCTACATATAGAAATAGCATATATATGTATATATTAAATATATATGTGTACTTCTGTACTTCTGTGCATATCCTTCTATATCCTATATATGCACACACATTCTACAAGTAGTGTGTTTGACAGAGCTCACCCACATTGTGCAGGATGTGACCCCATGTTCATTTTGTCACATTGCTCAGGCTCTCATGTTCCTGATACTCCTCAGGTCCTGGAGGGAGAGGTGTTTCCTCCTAGGAAACACATTTGCTTTGCCTGTAGGCAACAATCCACTCCACTGCAAGCTTTTACTCCACCCTGTTCTCATGTTTTGTTCTCTTACACTCTTGCATAGGCTGTGCTTGTTTGTGGGGTAACTGCTACAGGTGTTCTGTCATGGGATTGCTCTGTAAGGACAAATCATGGAGCTGGGTTTTAGGCTCTGGAGAGATGCTCAGTGTTTGGATAGTTTCTGGTGTCATGTGCAGTACACCGTGGCACAGTGCATACTTCATTGTGCAATATCTGATCTTCAGAAAAAACCTTCAACTAGAAGTTTAGTTGATTCTTGAATTTAGCTGGTAGCAGTGCAGGATACAGATATGAAGCTGCTTTCTGAATGAGTCCCACTTCATGAAATATATTAATTTTAAATATGTAAATGATTTAGTCTTGCTCTGGAGAGGAAGAAAACTCCTGTCATTAATTTATTGCTCTGGAACATCCGTAAAGGGAAGTCAGAGGCACAGTTATTTTCTGGACCTTTTTTTCAGAAAGGAAAAAAATCTTCTGTACCTTCCTTTACCCTCGAAATCAGCAGTTAAGCCACAAAACTGATCAATAAAACTTACTCTATTCTGCATTAGAAGGCACAGACATTATTAAGTAATTATACCTATATCAGTTTTTATAAATATGGAAATGTAGATGGTGGTATAACTACTGTATAGTTACTCTTTTATGAGACTGAATGGTATTTAAACAAATCATTTTCTCACTAGACTCAGCTTTCTTCAAGTATCAGTTCATTCTTTCAGAGACAAGAACTTCAAGAAACCATAAAATCTGTGTAAATTAATAAAACTGTGAACCTGATGCAAGTATATAACGCTTCTATAAAAGTTTTATAGTAAATTGGTTAGACTGTTATTGAATCCACTCAGCACAGATGCTGATGGAAGGCTTCCTTTGGTTGCTAATATATTTGACAATCTGTAGTGCATTTATGAGCAAAGAATGCAAACAATGTAACTCTTGTGTTCGGCTTTGGGTGGCAAATATTAATTGCAGTATGGCAGTGAAAACCCAGGACTGTAGGTTTGGTGGGTGTTTTTTTTTTTCTTCTGTGTGACACTAAATCATCTTTCCTAAAATGATATGTTCTGTGAAAGGCAAACATCAGGGTGATCTTACCACCCTAATATACCCTATGTATGTATGGGAGATCAGTCCACATAAGAGCTCAAATAAATGTATAAACATTTTAACAAAAATAAAGATCTACTTTCTAGGCCCACATCATATTTGCCATGTTAGCTTATACTGAGAGACTGCTTTAAAAATGTAGAAAACATTGACAGTTTTTGTTGGATGTGCTTGAAGATAAATAGAGCTGTTGAAAAAGACACTTAGACATTTAAGTGCAAGAAGCCACACTTGGGCTTTTAGCATACATGTATGTCTAAACTGTGAAAATGTGAAAGCAAAGGTTATGATTCATAGGGCAATGGTTTCTTTCCATACCAATTTTTTATTAGCATATGAAGTACAGGAGCTTACTCCAGGTATTCCCCTTGAACTTGATTTAAACCACTGGCAGCTCTCTAACACTAGGAGATGTGGTATTTTGCCATGCATCATACCCCTCTACTTGTTATTACTAAATTGCTTGCTTATACCTTCTGATGGGTCCTTCAGTTTCTCATAAATTAATAAGGCATCTGTGAATATTTGCAGGCAGGTTTTAAAGCTCTGTATCTGCTCCAATACAGAGACTAAAAAGAAAAAAAAAGAGAGAGAGAGAGCAGATAAAGCAAGATTTCTTTTCCTTACAATGTTCTTCCAGTATGAAGCAAAATATTATTAATCTAGACTGCCTGCTACTTTCATTTACCATGTAGCTGCTCATGGGATTACAGGCACAAAGGTTTCATAAATTTCAAATGAAATATGAACATTTGTTGTCAAAATACTGTTAAGCTATAAAAGCTCTGCTAGTAGTCGTCCTGCTCTTTTATTGTAACATTTATATCCGTGGGCGTTAGTGTGTTCTTGGGTCTGAAGGGGAATTTTTTCCTCCTCTTTATTTTTTTTTTTCACATGATTTTCATCCAGGTGACAGATAACAAGGCAGGGGATTGGAAAAGACATACTTCTCATTTTTCAGGCTATGGCAGATCCTTTCTGTAATTATGTGACATTGCAAGGACCTTATCTAAGTAAGCATAGCACCTTAGATGCAATTTAGCATATAGCTGCCTGGAGAAGCAGGCAGAACCTTTTTTTTCTATTTCCCCAAAAGTGCAGCAATGTGTCTGTCCTGTCTGCTTCCTTCCTCTCTTTGTGTAGCATTCAGCCCAGTGGTGTTATTTGACATGGCACTTGTCATTCAGCATGGGGGAAATAAAAGATAGAAAGATAAGGGACACGTGTATCTCTCTGCTGCTTAATGTCTGGGTGTTTAGAGACACAGAGATGTGCCACTAAAGCTTTTACCTGTGTGAGCAAAACCTGTCCAACTTAATAGTCAACAGGATTCTTTATGGGAATAGCACTGTGCATAAATTGTGGTGTTCAACTCTTACAGGGAGCTTGTACAATGTATAGGTATTTACAGAAATGAATATGTTCAGAAATCCAAATACAGAAGTCTCTGCTTTTAGATATCCAAATTATAAATTTTTATTCATGATATAGCATTAAAAATAGGCTAAATTATTCAGATTCTACTTTAATAACACCACTTAAAATACTATAGTCAATACAGTTTGCTTAGAATTTCTATTAGAAGATATATATAATGTGCTAAAATAGTAATTCATTCTTTGTCCAAGGTATAAGGAGGGTTTCTATACTGTGAAAAACGATTATGACATGTTAAAACTGTGTAATAGTAAGCAGACACTTTTCAGTGCTGATGGGTGAATTCTGGAAATGCTCTATTTATTTTCTCTCTATTGACTAGTTGCATTCAGGCAAGACTGCCAGTGCATTGACTTGGAAAACAACTGAGACTGAACAATTTCAAACCATTGACATTATACTGCTTCATTTGTGAACTGCATTGCTTCTGCATGCACCAGTTACTTTTTTATGGAGTGCTCTCATGTTTAGGAAGCTTTCAGAAAAGGAGAGTTGTAAGCTAGCTTAGAAAGAAAGCTGTCTGTTTTATCAATTTTATGTTTATAAGACCACTGAATAAAACAGGCTGGCAGTTTTAAAAAAATTAAGTCATGTAGCAATTCTCTGATCTGCTCTGCATGCACTTCAATGCAGTATTAAAAAAAACCCCAAAAAACAAACTAAGAACAGGAAAAGTTTATGGGTTTAAAATTTCCCCATAGAGAATATTTTCAGCTTTTGAAACTGTATAATTTCCAGCTGCTACCATCAAGGCAACTTTAGCCAAGTGTTTTGTAGCACCGGTGTATAGAAAAATGAATGAGAAATTAATTTGCGTCTGAGATTTAATTTGTGTCTCTGTCTGTCTCCATCATGCTGATCAGGCTTCTTTGTTACCAATTCACATCACTTCTTACTAGCATCATTTCTGCTACACCAGTGTTGGCTTTGTCTGGAAAAGCACTGTTATTGTGAGGAGTGTTTTCTTCTGTTACTGTGACCAGTGTTTTCTTGCACTGAGATCTGGAATGGGACTATTGCCCAGTAACTCGGAATTTCTGTGCAAGGAGCTGAATGTCAGGGCTCTGTCCTACACAAAGCCCAGACCAGGATGTGAGCAGTCCTCAATCCCTTGTGTGCTGGTGTATAGACTCAGCATGGATTACTCCAAGTGACCAGTCTCCAAATGACACTGCCTGATGTTTATTCATATTTTTTTCCCCATTTCTGATCTGTTAATTAAGCAAAAAAAAACCACGAAAAAAAATCCTCCTACTGAGGCTATACCTCAGGGAACCTGTGGCCTCTGAAATCTCTACTGAGGCCTACCCTTTCCTAGGCTAAGTTGAGAGAGCAATGCAATCAAAACACTTGTAAAAAAGGACACAAAAATACTGTTCCTTCCTTCTTCTGACAAAGACAAGGCAAAGTCACACCAGCCTCCTGCTCCTGCAGCAGCATTGACAAAAGCTGCTAAAAGCTCACGTCTTTGTGCCCACACTGTGCCCACAGCGTCCCCTGCTCCCCTCAGTGATTTGTTGTAGCTGTAGTTGTTTGTAATTTAGGAAATAATTCTGCTTATCTTGTTTATGATGATGCATAGGAGCCCTTCACACTCTCCTAGCAGCACCACTGGTCTCCTGCTAAGCAGGATAAAACACAATGCTGGGTGATGAAGACGACTGGAATATGCTTTTTGTAGCCCAGCAAGCAGTGTGGTTCTCTATACACCTCAGGACAGCTCCTATGTGTAAAATCCGTCTTTTCTGCTCACCTTCTTGAAGGGAGACATGTTTTTACTGTAACTTTGTTTTTACACCCTAAGTAGGTGATTGACTGCTTACACTGTGTGGAAATTTTGCATTCTGTTGTATGTAATGCATAAAACTTGTTTTCATGAGAGAATGTGAACCATTGGGTTATCACCTAACCATTTTGAAAGATACCAGGGACCTTTAAATGATGGATTATGAGCTTATTCCCAGTATAGAAGTTGAATTTATTGTCTCTGGCCAGAAATGAGAACATTGCCAACTTGATCAAAATGGAGGTCAGGCTGCAGTTCCAGCTGCATAAACTCTTCACTTCATTATGAGATACAGAAATACTTAAACTCTGTCATTTAGAAGCTCCAAAATGTGTCATATTTTCATTAATTTATCTGTCCACCTATGAATGATGTTCATACCTGCTCATGGCAGTTACTCCTTGTGTAAGAAAGATGGAGCCCAAATATTTGTGTAGAGACCAATATTCCTCAGATTTGCTTTTTACTTCAGCCTCTCCTTTGCTGTGGAAGGAAATGTGGGCACAGGAGCATAAAGGAAGCTGTGATGGTCTTTGCCAGGCCCCAGCTCTGCAGAACTGGGTGCCCAGGACTCGAAGGGTCTGCTCTGCCCCAGACCTGTGCCTGGAGGGGATACACTCATTGTGTGCCTTGGATACACATCCTGCACCCATGCTCATTCATGCTTTGCTGAAGACATTGGCTTTTTGCAGTCAGAGGTTGTGGCTTTCTGTCAGGAAGCTTTCATGAGCTCATTGCACCTCATGGGCAGCGTTTGATGCGGTGCCAGCGGTCGGATGTTTCGTCTTGTTTCCAAATTGTTGGCATAACCCACCTCAGGAGCAACTCAGATCTATGTACTGGGAGAGCCACTGAAGAAATCTACTGCATTCAGAGGCATAATTTTATTTACCTTGTGGCATTAGATACTGAAATAACACATAGTTTAATGGGATGTTTTTCTGTATGGATGAAAATGCACGAGCCACACGGATTTGATGTAATTGGTGCAGTTCTGCTGCTGTTGGTGGGTTGGAATTTGCCCAAATGGGGTCAGGTGTGAGTCATTCTTGGCCGTGAAGGAATTGTCCTGGTGGTCAAGGCACAACTGCACAATCAGGTGTTTCCTATACTAGCCAGGTGCTTCTCCTGTGTTAAGCCTTCCCCCCACCCATGGTGTATATTTTTAAAAATTATCATTAGAGACGGGCTTTTCCTTTTTCACATCTTGTCGAGAAAAGGAAATGAAGAATCTCACTGCTGTCATTGAGAAAATACATTTATCTCAGAAAAATGTGCTGTAGAGTGTAGCTCTCACCATATGGCTCTTGCTTCATCAGCTGAAGAGAGCTGTTTGTGAAATCCTGGGCTTGTTTTTTTCTTCCTGTTTTCTGATCCTGCCCAGATAGTTTTCAGTGCTTCCAAATATTTATATTCTGATAGGCTCCCTTGTGAACTTCTCAAGCACATTAAAATGGCTTCAGAAACAAAGGCCATTAGAGAAAGAAAGGGCAGGCATGAACTGAAAGGCAAATAACATCTTAAAATATGTAGAGGTAGGCTGTAAATGAGATTGGTTCACCGGGACGCTCTTTTGAAATATGAAGATAAACTGCCCCTCTGACCTCTGACGAAGTTACGTAATTATTTGGGAAGGTTTATCTCTGTGTCATTTCACAGTTTTCTCCTGTTAGTGCCACTCTCTTACTTCACATTAGAAAAAAAAAAGCAAGCATGGAAAGCCTCTCTGGCTGGTTATCTGAATGTGGAATCCGCTGCTGAAAAGACCCTGGCCCTCCTGTTAACACAATACTTTTATCCGGTAATCACAGCCTGCGGGAGACAAAATAACAATTCATCTGGAAAACGAGATTAACTCATTTAAGTTAGGCAGTGATCACAGAGAGAAACACGTTGGTGTTATCTGTCTGAACGAAAGCATACAGATTGGAGGGCCATTCCGGTTCAGAGGGTCCATGTAGCAGGCCCAGCTTGTTGAAAGTAATTGGACCCTGTCAGAGTATGCCTTTGTGAGATATGGATATTACAATGGAATTCTATTAATCTCTGACAAATCCCCTCTCATCTGATAAAGGCTGTATACCTCTGCTCTTCATTACAACAACTCGCTCGCTGCTCTGTGGGGACTGGTGGGGCAGAGCCCCTGTGGCTGTGTCACAGGTGAAAGGTGGTGCTGCCCCTTCTGGGGGTCTTTTAATCTGTGTGCTGCCAGGACTGCTGGGCTGCTGCCCAGTGATTTGCTCACATTTTTATGGAGTTTTCTCCTTAGGTTATTTTCAGGGAAAAAACACCTTATTTTTCTCTGAGGTAACCTAAATACATTTGTTTTCTTGTGTTATCAGCGTTATCATTGGTAAATAGGGACTGAATTAACACATTTTGTTACAGCATTTGTATTGTTATCTAACCTGCTTCTGATGCAGAAAGTTACAGGAATACTGTAACTCTTATAAATATCTCTGTGTTTTAAATATTTGTATTTTGAAATCATAGAAAGACACTGGTGACAATGCATTTAAGGATGTCCTGGGGCACTTATCTTTTTTTTGTCAGTATTTGTTGAGCTGGTAGCACATTGGGGCCCTGATTCATGGTTTAACTTCCTAAATTCTTCAGTAGTAGCAGTAAGTATAATAAGATGTGGAGCAAAAACTATAGATAAGATGTGGCAAATTAGTGTGGGAAAGAGAGGAAAGAGAAGTTATGTCCTTCCTTCATTTATGTCTCTCTGCTCCTAGGTACAGTTCTTTAACTTTTTAGTTGTAATTATTTCTGCTTCCTAATTTTGTTGTTAGCATCCTAGCTTAACTTGGCCTTATTTCTCCTGAATGTCACAACAAATTACGGGGAATTTCTGTATTCTGACCATTTACACAATTTCAAATGATTTTTTTCCTGGAGCAGGCCTGAGAAAGTTATGTATAAAGAATGGAGGTGCCTTAAGGGAACTGAGAGCCTGTGAATTGCAAAATCTTCCTTTCTCAGACAGACTTTTGTCTAAAAGGTTTTGCCTTTGTCACTGGAACAGATCAACAGTAAAGCCTCATTCTTACTTGAAAACCCCTATAATGTGTGACTACATTGAGCAAAGGATACTTTTTCTGTGGAAATTAAACTCTTTCCTTTCTTGTCCTTTCCCTAAGAAGGACACACAGCCACAGCCCAGATGTACATATCTTGGGAAGAGTCATTTGTAATAATGTTGGTAGAAAGATTTTGTCAATATTATCTTAAAATAATCGAGCTAAGTGTTAACCCAGAGTTGTTGATCAGCAGCTTGGACAGCATGTTTGTCCCCTGTACACACAAGTGAAATACAACCAAGAACAAGAATGATTGAAAGCATTGAAAATACTTTTAGCATTTAAATCTCCTGTCATTAGATATATCATATTACTCAGAGGAGAAAAATATTATTTTTTTAGATATGAACATGAATGGATTTCTGGTGGATTGTTTTCTAAAATGTTTTCAATATTGCTTTTAATAAATGTTCAAAAATTCATAAGTTATTTTTCATGCTAAAAATATCTATTTGCCTTCACCAAAAGATATAGTGTGGCAAAACCATGTGGATTTCTGATTCCTTTTCTGAAGTAGAGTGAGAAAGATTTAAAAAGTCAAATGCAGCCATCCCCTATCATCTTAAAATACAACCTTTGCAATATACCTAAGTCTCCTTCATGGTATTGTACACACATTTAGCAATAGAGAGGGAGAAACAGTGCAAAAACATTCAGGTAAGTTAGATGGAGTTCAGCATTAATAGCTGAAATATCAGTTAGCAAGGGATATAATAGCAGTTTAGTTTTTGGCTTATAGTTGTAATAATACCATCTTTCAAAATTCTGCTCATTCACTCACCCCAGGTGAGTACTTCTCTTTGATAACTGAAGAAATATCACCAGGTTGTATTTTGGTTTGGGTTTTTCATTATTGGCAGTCTTGGTGGGAAATGCAGGTGAGATCTCACACTGTGGGAATTGTATGTTGCACTTGCAGTTTAATAGGCCTCACATCTATTTTTAATGCCTGATGTCTTAATCTTTTTAGTTAGAATTAGTTTTACCAGCCTGAATTAGCTGATGTGAGGAAGATCACAATTCAGTTTACAAAGGCCAGCAGGATCAGTCTCTTTTATTGGTCACTGCTTAAATTTATCTGCTGTCCTCACAAACCCATAAACTGAGGCCCAGGTTTTGCTATAGGATAAATATCTCCCTGGCTCTTACAGTAATTGGTAACCATGTTCAAATCCAAAGGGAGAATTACCCTGCAAGCAGGGAATAAAATCAGATTTCCATATCCTTACAGGAGGAAGCATCCAATCAATAACTGAATTCAAAATAATTTTACTAAGGGCACAGCCTTACTAAGAGGTTATTCCTTTGCTACTGTGGCATGAGAGTTTTATTAAGCTCTGTGTAAGTTAATTTCTGGTAAGGGCTATATTCTCTTCTTGAGGTTAGCCTTGCTTTTCCTTCACATTTGCCCAATGATTAGCTCTTGTTTTATTTACCCATGGTCAGGTACCTCAGTGTTCCACCTCATCTCTTTTCTCAGCAGTGAGTGCCACAAGAGAGTTTCAGCTGTACATGGCCCTGGTACAGCAGCTGAGTCAAACACAGTCACAGAGAATCAAACAGGAACATCTGGATTGCAGCTAGTTTTGTCAGACTACTTAAATTACCAGGAATTTATACCAAAATAAAAATATGAGGTTGACATTCCAATAACATGTTCTGTGTCAATTGGCATTTCCAGGCAGGACATCATTAGAGATGCCCAGGTTTGCTAGAAAACATGAAGATAAATATGTTTCCAAACTGATAAAAACCTCAGATGTGGCAGTTGCTTCATATATAACTCTAAAATCCATGTGGGATTTGTGAACACAGTTCCCAGCCTTCAGTATCTTCATGGAGTACCTGGTGTGAAGGTTTGGTACAGAACAGTGGTTCAAGATTGACCACCAGGTGTGATTGGATTATACTAGGGGATGTTGGCAAGGTAAAATTACAGTGATGATATATTATGTAACTTTTAGTTCAAAAGTTAAGGGAAAATTTATTATTGTAGTATGTTAGAGAACTTTAAAATGTAATAATGTGGTTATTTGTATAATGTAGTTCTGTTGTAGTGGCTTTAATCATTCATGTAACATAGTTATGTGTTTGGTGGCAATACAGAGTTTAACAAACATAATCAGTTTCAAAGAAAAGGCAGGTGCATTTATTAAGAGGCTATCTAAATATTTTTGAAGCCAATTTTAAAATCTTTTTTTGTTAGCAGTGCATCAATCAAATACTTGTTTACAGGGATTTTTTTCCCAGTGAAACATTGTGTGTGCACCTTAGTTGTTCTTGATCTTGTTCATTTTAAGCACGTTCTCACTAAAGTGTTCTTCTTCAAGCTATTCTCAATTCAATTTGAAGTGAAAGGTTTCTGAGTTTGAGTAATTTACATATAAAAGCTTTACTGTACATTTTATAAAATGACTGTGTTCAGAAAACAACCATTTCTATTTAACAATATTGTTATTCCACAAGCTGAGGTGCTTTCCTCACTGTCTTTTGCTTTTACTAACAATATTTGTTCTTGTCTTAATTTTAAATTGTTACTGCCTGAAAATGTATAACTTCCCCCTTTTCTGTCCTACTATACTGAAGTGACTAGAGACCTCCTGTGATATGTGAAGTAAGAAGATTAAAAAAGAGTTTTTTTGTCAAGGTAGAAGTGGCATGCACACAATTCTTTTGAGACTCTCTTGTTTTACTTAAATAAGTGATAATTGTTGATGGCAATTTTGAACTTAAAATCATTGCTTTCCATGCTGAATTTTAAAGTGATTCTTTGCATTTTATTGTTATCTGTAAATCCCCAGAACCAGTTCTGAGCCTCTCACTAGTTCATCATCTCTTGTTTTAGAGGAATATAGGAACCTATGCAACATTTATGAATAGCATGCTGTAAAGAGAGGCAGCTGAGGGTAGTTCAGATTGGACCTTGGATCAGAATGAGATCTGACCATATAAAAGTGCACAGAGTACCTTAGTGATATTAAAAGATGATGCTATACCAGAAATCAGTGCATTTTAATTATTCAGGAATTAGTTCATTAAGTTTCTCCAGTTGCATTGCAAACTAGTTAGTTTGTAATATTTTTCTATTCAATACAGTAATTAATTTCGTTTGAAAACAATAAACCTCTATTATAAAGAAGATCCATAAAGCAACTTTAGATTTAATGTTTTATTCTCAAGAAAGATACTGAGTATAAAGGTTTATTTCTTAAGATTAATCATCAATAAATCTTTTTTCTACAGCAATAAGCAAATGTCAAATAATGTTGCTGGCAGATGAAAGATTTTGTACTTAGCAAAGTTTGGATCATCACTGCATAATCTTATGAAAAAACTGAGATGCAGGTTACTAGTGCTCAGGTAGCATTCAGCCTGTTCAAATGTCATTTATACTGGGATAGTCAGAAATGTTACTTTGTACCTGTGCATTACAAGTGGAAATAGCCATAAATGTTCTGTGGATAACACACAGCTGCCAAAATGCTGTTAAATAAGAAGATTTTTGAGTCTAAAGAGGCTTTATTTTTTGAGAGATCTTGGAGATTTTGGAGAGATCTTTTAGAGAGTCTTTAGAGTGATTTATTTGTTTGGTTTGTGGAATTAAAAGTGTATGAGATCGATTTTGCAGTTTTTTATCAGATACTCTGTTTATACATTTGAGGATGAGCTAGGTGTAATTATCTGATTGAGTGGGAATGCTTCCCTTTAAACAAGGAGCAATTTTGTGCATTAAAATCTCTTTATATATAGGTTTTCTCATAAGGCAGAAATTACCTTTGCATGTTTTTAATCTACCCACTTAGAGTTATTTATTTACCTTCAATTTTAAGGAGGGGATTGGGGTTTGGTATCAAGAGAGGTAGGCTGAGAAGTGAAGGCAGATGATACCTTAGCATTCTGCAGCTTGTATCAGTGCCTCCAAGCTCACCAACTATTCTTTGCTGTGTGAGGTAACCCTCTGCCCCAAAGAATCACAAACTTCCTGCTCCCTGTAATTCTGTTGTCTTAGTTGCTGAAACAGCATCTATATATTTTATTTTTTTGGAGATACTCTGGTAGAGTAACAGAGGGCCTCATTAAGGGCATCTGTTATCTTAGTTCATATTTTATTCTGAATTTTAAGAGTGCCTCAACAGAAGGGATTAAGTGAGAAAAGAACAGACCATCTTTTTTTACTGCTCTTCTGTACCAATTGCTCCCAGTGTCAGACGTAGCCCGTGATTACTGCTGTGCAAAGCTTTGCAATATGGTTGGTGCAACCACACTTGGCAGTGATTCACAAGTCATTGCAAATACCATTTCACAGCAAATCCTAATGTAGCCTGAAGATAAAAACCATTGTAAACACTGTATGGGTTGAGACTGCCTTTGTGCTGATAAATATTTCCTTAACATTTAGATGAAGATGCTGTGCTTGCTTTATTTAAGTACAATTGTATCTGTAATGCCAGCAGAGACTTGCAGTGGGTGAGGAGGCTGGCAAGTTATAGAGGAAACACTTGGAAGTTGTGGTAGGAGTAGAGTGTCCTGTGAAAAAAATTTGCTTCTCTGAGCTTTCCTGAGGTTTGCCATGATGAGGTGTCTCTGGGACTTGGGCTACTCTGGACCTGGGAGACTTGTGTGTTTGTGGGGACTTTATTTCATGATGCATGTGTCCAACCAGGATATTGCAATCTAAACCCATGAATTTATTGCAAAGACATTCTCAGAGCAAGGAATTACTTTGCTTTTTAACATTGTGTTGCTGCAAAACAATGTTCCTCCTTATTAAACCTGAAACAGTTCTGATATATTTGCAGGATGATTGCTGGATCAGGCATTAATGTAAATAGTGCTGTAAATGGACTGACACTGTGCTCTGCACTGCAGGGAACTGAAATAAACCCAGTTCTTTAGAAGCTGTGGGAAGAACCAAGCTTTAACTGCATTTTTGGCCTATACCTGAGAGGGTTTCTCTCTCACAGGTACAAATTTTGGTGTGCCTCAGGGCTGAAGGAATTGTGGGCCATGCAACTGCTTGGAGGAGCTGATGAGTGCATCTGTGTTTGGAGCTCATAAGCTGTGATGCTGCAGAGTGGCTTACCCTAAATACACAGTTGTTGAGATTTTGGTGTTGTTTTTTCCCCTCTCTTTCCTCCCATTGCAGAAAAAGAAAGTTTTACATCTGATTGAGGGATGGTGGGAGGGGGTGAAACAGAGGGAAGAGAGACAAATCACCATCTAGAACAGTACAAAGTGAGTCATCTCTATTTTAGTGCTAATTTAAGAAAATGTTGCAATTTTCTGGTATTGTTGGTAATGAGACACTTTTTAGCGAAATCCACTTGATTGGGATGTGCAAGCCTCAGGAGTGACCTCTCTTATCATGTAGTTAATGCTGTGGCCAATATTTTACTGTCAACATTAATTAGAGGTTTGGGAGGAAAACTGGCACGAGATCTGGTGCCCTCCCATTCTCGAGGATAACAGATTATAGCAGTGAGCAATGGAAGGGCAAAATGTCCCCTCCTAGGGCCAGCTCAAATACCTTAGAGGCAGAGAGAGAAAGCAACTCCAGAAAATCTTTGTGTCTTCAGAGTAAAGTAGTGTAAACTTTCTCCAGCAGTGAAGTCTGGATTTTAGGTGGCTTGTTTAAAAATGATAATTTAAAATGTGCCTGTAGAATGAAAATTTGACTGATTCTATAGAATTTTCTTTTATGTTTCCTATATACTGCTCCAACTAATGCCATTTTTTTGTTTCCAGAGGGCAATCCAAACTGCATCAAAATACTCTGCTGTGACCTGTCAGACACCATTGCCAAGGGCTCCTTTCTGGTGCATCTTGGGAATAAAAATTGGAGGGAGGAAAATGAAACACCATGTAGGTCTTCCTTACTTTTGGGAACTCTTAGGACATGTACAGGACATGACTGGGGATACTGGGAGTCAAACAGCCCCAAAGTTGGACTACTCAATGCTGCCTTATTAACACTAAGGAATAGGATAATTGTAATTTTTTCCCCAGATTTGCTACCAGTTTTAGTATCTTGAACAATCAGTTCATCTCCACATCTATATTTTTCTTGTTTGTAGTAAGAGACAACAATATTGAACTCTTTTTGAAAGTACTGTATGTTGAAAGCTCCATGTGTAATTCAGATTGTGTTAATTAGTGATAATTTGAAATATAGATGATAAAGAAATTTTTAACTGTTTTTAGGCTTTTCAGGTAGCATTCTTGTCAAATTCCTTCTTTACTAACTGAAAATATCCCATTTATACTCTGAAGTCATTGCTGTAGGGAGGTTTCAGTTTATTGCTGTCCCTGGGGTTTAATTGTCTATTTGTTTTTAATCTACAGATAAATAAGAGTATACCTTTTCATTCATTTCATTCATTTCATTCATATTTGTTTCACATCCCCATTGTAATATAGTGGTGCTGAAACTGCTCTTGGTGTTCCCTCCTCTGTCCAAACCTAATTTTGTAAATTTTAACTGAAATGATGAAGTAGTAAATCTTAGCTACCAGGCACATGAGCAGGTTAAATTACCCAGTGGAGAAGTTGCTTATTTGAATCATGTCCAGGACTTGAGGAGCCTGATCTGAAACTATTCACAGCCAAGAAATACTAATTTTAATATATAGCAGGATATCTCTGCCTTCTTAATCCTGGAGGGCACGTTAGACAAGGAGCTCTCTTCTAGAGTTATGGCTGTGGACAAGGCCATAGAGGGATAGTTTCTTTTAAAATGTCACTGCTTCTTATGTTTTTTTACTGCCCTTAGCTTTGTACCCTCGCTGGGTACAGAAGGGCTGCTGCTCCTTCATCCCCAGTGATGTTTGGGAGGGAATGCTCACTGTGATTCTGTTCCGGCTGCTCCCCATCCATAGATCCTGTTTCTGTCAAACTCTACTCAGCACAGGTAGAAGCTTCTACAAAATGTAGAAGAAACTTGCATGAAGGGTTCCAAATTTGGGGAAACTTAAATGAAAATCTAAAAATTTTTCCCCTTCAGTTTGCTTTGAAACCAAGATACCTTAATTTTTCTGATGTGTAATGTAATTGGCTTGCTTGTCACAGCCCTAATGTGAACTAATAAAATGTCTGAAGTCCTCATCTGTTTTCAGCAAATATTCTGCAGTAGGAATATCTCATCTGCAGGAGAGCTGTGTATATATTTGGCATGTTTAAAAAATGATTAATTGTGATTATGGAGAAATTAATTGTGGATACACAAAGGCTGGAAGGAAGAGCTGAGCACACAGAGTCTCAAAAAATTTAGTCATGAAAATCTCAAGATGATTGTGCTAAATATGTGAAAAGCATCTTGGAAATAATCTAAAATTAACTAAAATAGTCTCTGACTGTCTTTAACTGTTTTGAGTTATGTGCATTTAAAAATATAGTTAACATGACAAAATTTTTCTACTGCAAACAAATAAGAGAAAAAAAATGAGGAATTGGTTTTGATGGTTTGATTTCCCTGTTTCTAGAGAATAGGAAAAAAGGATATTCAGCATTTTAAATGCTGTGAAGTAATTTTATTAACTGCCTCTGAACAAGAAACTGTTAAAAGACTGCTCTTGCATCCCTTCTTTTGGAACAAAGTGAAGGCTGACAAAATAATTTATAAAGGTGTCAATATGGATAATACTTAAACTATTTGCATAGGATCTGTGCATGGTAGAAAAGATTGAAAAAGGTGACTCTGAATTCTTGGACTTTGGGGGATGATGTGACTTTATACAGTTTTGTGGTTGTTCAGTTCACTGTTTATAAAACCAAGTATATTAAGTCATATATAACTTTCATTGAGAGATTGCTGGGAGTGGACTCAAGACTTCACAGTGGCTGATTTGGAGGCCAGCATTCAGATCTGGCAAATGCTGAGTCCTCCTTATGTGACCCTTACAAAGAGAAGTTATTTAAAATGTCCTCTTGACAGGGGTTTTGAAAATAATTTTGACTTGTGGGACAGATTTATATCTGATTCAACCTAAACATATTTGGGCATAGCATCCCTGCAGCAGGACCTACAAAACCCAGCTGGGCTGCAGATGGAAGAGGTGGCTCAGATGGAAGATGTGGGGCTGCTCTGATCAGGTCACTGGGGAGGTGGGAGGGTGGGCAGGGAATGCAGGAGATCAAGGCTTCAAGTGTCTGCTGGGTGGTGGACTGGGTTCTCTGTGCTGGTAACCTACAGCTGGGTTTCAGGGTTGGTAATCTGGGTTATTTGTGCTCACTCTGCCTTCCCCAGGCTGTGTTACAATTATTTCAGGGGAGAAGTGGCTGAAATGCTGCTCAAACTGAGAGCGCCTCGGAACAGCGAGAGTTCTCCATATCTGAGAGGGAAACAGCCATGAAAGAGGCAAAGAAA
The DNA here is from genome assembly GCA_013400575.1 of Peucedramus taeniatus. Taxonomy (NCBI): domain Eukaryota; kingdom Metazoa; phylum Chordata; class Aves; order Passeriformes; family Fringillidae; genus Peucedramus; species Peucedramus taeniatus. Next base: position 1,548,808 of record WBNO01025885.1, on the reverse strand, counting down.
CCCACATTGTCAAGAAAGTGTGTGAGTGTAGAACCTAATTATACTCCCATTGAATCCAATAACAAGAATTCCTATTGATTTTAAAAGGAGAATGATTTGGCAACATTTCATCTCCTCACTCTGCACTTGCAAGTGCATAATGGTCTCTTTTAAACCTATTCATTTGTTTCAACCTTTATTGGAGGACAGAGTGCTTACAGCTGGCAGAAGAGGGGGAGGAGAGAAGCTGTTTTATTTATAACACAATTCAAATAAAAAAAGTAAACCAGACCATCACAAATACATTCAGAATTGCAGAAAAACCTATTATTAAGGAATTACAAGGTTTTTGCCTTCACATTCTAACCAGCTCTTTTTTGTGGCTTTGACATTGCTAAGGGCTCTTTTTTGTAGAAAAAGACACGGAAACTTAGGAAGTGTGCACAAAAGTCTTATTTGCCATTTTGTGTGTTGAAGCTGGGCTTCATGGGAGTGTTATTGTTTGCTTTGGTTTTGCTTGTATTTAGCATGTAGCTTTTAAAAGCCCTTCATGGCTGGAGAGTTTTTATTGTAAACATAAAACATTAATTTAAACATTAAAATTTTTACAGCTGCTTTTTAGTACATAAATTTTCACAGACACTCTAAGACGGTGATTTTTGTTTTAATGTTTTCTTTTTCCTGACTGCTCTGAAGTTGCATAGAGGGGGGAGAAAAACAGAATACTGATAAAATGCTTCATGTTTAGATCTTTGAGCTGTAAGACCGACATTCTTAGCACAGGGGAGAATTCCTAGTAAGTATGGGATAAATATCAGTGCTGCCAAAAAAAGCAAACATTCCCACAGTTGGGATTTTGGGGCAGACCCTTGTTTTTTTCTCCCTTAAACAGTTTTTCAGTAAATCAAAAATATGAGAAAGGAAGTAGTAAAGCAAGTCAGTTTGCTCATAGACAGCAGAATTGTTGCTCTTGGTGTTATGTGTCCATCACAACAGGGCCTTTAGAAAAGCCCCTTCCAGAGCCCAAGACAACAATAACAAAGAAGTAAATAGAAATTGTGTAGCAGTGGTAACGTCTGGGGTCCTGTGGCAGTGCAGGACACAGCTGCATGAGGTTCAAAAGCAGTGGCTGCCCAGTTGCCCTGCTCTCAGGGAGTGTTGGTTCCTGAAGGGAATGTGCTCAATTCTCAGCCATGTAAATGGGAGAAGCTTCACTGGTTTGAGTGGATCTGCAGGACATTATAACAGAAAAACAGTTTTATGCAATGAGTAATCTCATATTTTTTTTTCTGTAGCAATATCTGCAGGAATTGGAATTTGGCAGAGATCTGCTCAGGGAGAGTGGCAAAATCAAGTGGCCTTTGACGAAATTTTGAGGTGTCATAGTAAGTGGAGGAGGAACAGATCTGGGAGGTGGGGCCATGGGTGTATCAATGTTCCCTGAAGTAGAATGGATCACTAATTTTTGTATTATATCAATGGTATCACATTTTTATAAAAGGAAGTAGTTGGAGGTGCTCAGAAGATTGCAGGTACTGGTCTCTAGTTATAATAAATGCTGAGAATGGAAGCACTTAAAGAGAGGGTCTATCATTGTAAGCAAGGTTCAAAAATAAACATACAGTTTCATCCTGCCCTGAGTGTTCAACTATACAGCTAAAACTAGAGAGCAGATGCTGTTGGTTTTCCAAGTACTTGAGCAGGAGAGATGAGATGGACAAGCCAGTTCTGGTGGCGAGGAGAGCCCTGTGTAAATAAAGTGTCTGTACTTCTGGCTTTTTCTTTGATGGAATAATTTGCAGAGTGACTGATATTATCCCTACAAACCTACTAGCTAACTCAATTTCATCAGCAATCAGTCACTTTGAATTAAAAAATCGAAACACACGTGTGCTGGATGTAAGAATACATTATATGTATGCTTAATGTCCATTTGAATTTCATTTAAGGGTGTTATTAAGTCTCCATGCAAATAAATTTTAGTGACACAGCAGATAAGTACAATGGAGAAGCATCTTCAATATACAATAGCATTAACAGATTCATCTTTGTGTATAACACAGAGTTGGCTGGAGAAGCTGCTGAACAAATGAATTCTGTTTTTCTGCATGTCACTGGATTGGTCTTTGCACGTCTGGACGAAAACCAAAATCAACAAATTAAGAAAGACAACAGTATTGCTTACTTGTTTCAACTTCAAACACAGGAAGAGCACATTTTGAAGTTTCCAGGGGCCGTTGAAATGTGTGTTTCTTTGACATTGTTTGCTATTAAGCATGTTTGTGTTACAGAATTTGACAAATCAATCCAGTGCTCCTTGGCAAAAAAGTAGCAAAAGCTCGTAAACCATCAGTTTGTTTGGCTCAGAAGGATCTGTTGATGGAAGTGACTGGCAAAGGCATTTAGTGTGTATTCACCAGAGTTCCTTTATAAATAGTGCTAACTCAGAAAGCTAAGAAATATACAAACCCTTTTACTGGAAAATTTCTGGTTTTAAAAATAATAATTGACAAAATGTGGTGGTGGTGCTGTATTAAATCAGGATGGGGGGACAGTTGGTTGTTTTCTTCAGCTACTAAATAACCCATGTAACTTTGCACTCATCAGTTTTTAAGTCCCTGCTGCTCTCTATTTCAGAAATTTGAAGTAAAATTATAATCAGTGTTCAATGACTCATAATTTAAACCAAAATGCAGTTGTGGCACCACTCCCCTCTGTGTCTGCTCAGGTTCATGCTGATGCAGGGCTTCTGATACTCACAAATCCATTTCCAATGCTGTAGGAAAGCCACAGCAGTGAATTTCTCGTTCCCTCTTTTGCCCCTGTGCCATTTAAGGAGCTTGTGCACCAGTTATTAATTTCTCCACTTGTCTTTCAAGCTTGAGTAGCCAACTCCAATATCTGGGGATGGCTACACAGGAAGTGTTATTCATTAGGACAGGTGGCTCGAGCATGGAATAATCACCATTGCAGATTTATTCCATGGAGGCACAGGCAGAACTGCTCAGGCTCCCAGCACAGGTCAGGGAGGTGGCAAAAGCCTTGGACAAGTCCTGGGTCAAACACCCTGGTTAGATTGTTCTCTAAAAAAGGCCCTGGTAACATCTCTCGTGGTGTCTCTTACATTAAAAGTGGGTGATATTTCACAAATAGAGTTTGTCCTGGCTGGGATGGCTCTGGGGTTAATAGCCTGGACAAGTATTTCCTGAAATGCATTAAAATAAATAAGTGAGCTGTCCAAGAACCACAGGCTTCAAACAAAGCAAAAAAGTGAAAATGGAGTTCTTCAAACTTTCAAGGAATTTCTCTCAGGTACTGTTTCTCATGGTTATGGGACACAGATGGATACATACATATGGAATCTGCACATGTAAACACAGATGTGTAAACCTGTTTGTACATGTAAAATTACATAGGTTATGAAATTTGTACATGTAAAATTATTTTCAGTGAGGGGAGGTGGTACAGAAACAGGAGAGTAGGATAGCAGAAAACCCTACAACCACAGAATCAAACTTCCCTACACTCAATAGGTCATAGAGGCTCAAAGTAGTCTTAAAAAAAAAGTTGTAGAAAACCTTATTTTTTATTCACTTTCCTATTAAATTTATTTGTATACAAATATGTCTATTTCCATGCATATAGGCTGTCTGTGCACACAAATACATATGTACAAGACATACACATCTGATGTGCACATATTTATTTTAAGCAAGGAGTGTTATATTAGTACAATAAATGACTGGTCAACATAACATAACTGGATAACATAACTGGTTCACAGCAAAAGTGAAAATGTTGCTGTTACTCAAAGGTTGCTGCTACAGAGCATTTGAAGCACTGGCTTCATTATTACTGGAGTGCACACAGTGTGTATAAATCACCTCATAAATACATGTGCACAGTGGAGATTGCATGTGAGCTGTTACCTGGACTTGCTATTGGTACTTTTTTTTGTAATCTTAATAAGTGTTTCTATTTCTCCTAACCAGATTTTAGTAGACCATTAGTACTCTAGGTCAGGAAATATCAAGAACTCTTTAAAGAAAAGCACTACAACCTCCAGTAGCTCTGATCAGCTTTTTTTTTTTTAGTAATCTGCCTGAACTTCCTTGCTTTCTCTTCTCTAGTAGTCTAGTGGGGTTTTGTTGGAGTATTTGTTGTATTTACTTGAGCAGCACCTTTGGTCTTGCAGGCATCCAGCTTGTCCCTCCCTGCCAGAGCTCGTTCTCTCTTGCTCAAACCTGTGGTCTATGTGAAAAATCTTTTTTTTTTTTTTTTTCTGGTACTAACACCAAGATCCTCTCTTTGTGGTTTGTGGTAGGTGAACACTTTTTGGCCTCATGAACTTTGTTGCTCTGTCCATGTGTGGTGGGTTTTAACAGCCAATACTCTCTGGGAAAGCTGATGTCCTTCTGCAACAAAGCACAAAAATCACAGTGCTTCCCCTGACTGAGCTACTGCTTTGCTTACAGTTTGGATTTTAAATTTGTTCTTTAGACAATAATTTGGAAACTTTAGAAACCCATAGTGATTTATGTCTGAGTCAGTAGTTAATTTAAGATTCAAGAGGCAGGTGGTGAACTCATACAATGAACTTTGATGTTTTTAAATAAACCTGTGGTGTGACAGATTCTTCCCATCCAAATGCAAAGAGAACTGACTTCTCAGATAGCAGTCCTGAGCAAATAAATAAATAAAAGAATGAATAAATAAATAAACCTTTTAGTAGAAAACAAAAGCACCAAGAGAAGAAAGTAATAAAGTTAAATTACAGTAGTAAATACTCAGTAGTATTGCTTGTAATACATATTAAGCCATGTGATTCTGGCTTACTTTTTTCTCTAAGTTACATTGCTTGGTCCTGATTCAGAATGCTGAATTCAGAATGCTCTCAGGCTGACAATTTTATATGCAAAGTAATATTTATCTATCTGTTTGTCTGTATTAACCTGCTGAAAGCTCAGAGGAAAAACTTAAAGGATGACTCCTTTGCTCATAACACTCTTTAGATTTCTTCTAAAATGGATATTTCAGTGTACTTTTGTATACTTTCAGTATATTTTTCAATATACTTTTTCTCTATGGCCGGGCTCAGACACTGCAGTTCTTGGCATTCATATTTTGTAAGTGCCTCCTTTGTTTGTTTTACATTAAGGCAAATACTGCACCATTCCCTTGCCTTTATGGTACTTCTACTGTGTCTTTATTATTACATATAATAAGTGAAAGCACAGCTATGTTAAATTTTATCCAGCTGAACAGCAAGGCAGATATGTGAAGAAAAATTATCCTCTGTTTTCTAATTTTGAACTTTTTCCTGTATGTTCTGTGGCAATGGAGTTAATTCATTTACTTGGGTTGTGTTCAGTTACAGTGATAAGTGTTTTAATACTCCAGTGCATTTTTTTACACTGACATCTTAGTGAGATGCTCAGCTTACAGAATGCTGATTGATCAGTTGTAAAAATGAAATAGTAAATCTTAATGTACTAAACTGAATTTATTATACTTTATGTCTATTTCCAGGGAAAAATAATTTAGATTACTTTCAATGCTTTATGTATTTACTGGGTGAAAACCTGGCTTACCATGTCCAGAGTAAAATTCTTCTGGATGCAAGAGAGCCATTCCACCTCTGGGGTTTTTGACTTGGTTAACCATTAGAATGTAGTTTATAGCTGAGCATAATAATTTCTCCTCATTACAAAATTTGTTTTGATGGAAGCTTGTAGAACTGCTTCAGTACAGAAGATCTCCATGAGAGAATAGAGCTTATAAGTTTCATTTTCTCTTATTCTGAAATAAATTTTTCAAATTTTGTCATGAATAAGAATTTATTACCAAACAAATCAAAGGTGTCTCAAGTTTAAGGAAATGCAATTGCCTGCACTGTTTGACCAGTATGTCTCAGGTGTGTAAAGGAAGGGATGAACTCTCTGGTCTGATAAACAACAAAAATACCAGTGTGATAAAACTGGCCATCCAGGAAAATCATAAATCCCAAGCCTCATTGCTGGGGCATGTGGTTGGCACAGTCCTGAGGTCATGTCCCTTCATCCAGTCAAGGTTTAACCCATTATGAACATCTCAGATAACAGGGGTGGCACTGAACCATCCCCAGTCCAAGAAGGAAATAGAAATTGTTGTTAGTGCATAACCAAAAAGTGCAAAAATATTTTCCTAAAGATTTAGTATCGTCTGTTTGCCAGTATTTATAGAAGAAAAACCACCCCAAAACCCAGTTTGTTTCTCTCTTTGAATCTTCTTTCACTTACTTATAACTTACAGGCTGTGTGGGTGGGTTCAGAATTTATAATAGTTTGCAGGTGTTTCTCACTGTTTTTCTTTCCTTTACTGTCTTTTTGTTTGTTTAAAGGAAATCACAGAGGTATGAGTTGAGTTGGAGCTTGCAAATGTAACAGAATGGTTTATCCTGGCAAGGTAGGAAGGAAGGGAAGAGAAACAAGATGAAAATGGAATATAGGTTCAATTAATTAAGGATAGCAAGTAATTTTAATCTGAACTCAGTTATGCAATTCTAGGGAGAATAGTGTTGAAAACTTACATATGGGAAAATATTTTCTTAGGTAAGACTGAAGTTTTAGTTCCAAGATAAACCTAATTTTGACCTTAGTTTTGTGTGAAAATCTATTTTCTCCATCACATTTATTTTAGAGAAATGTGTCCAGTTGAGTTTGCCCAAATTTTATGCATATAAGTCAGTCTGATTTTGACGTGTGGGATGTATTATTTTTTTTAAAGATTGTATAACCAAGATTCATTGAACTGATAAAGATTGTATTTTTATGACAAGTTTTTGTTTCTGTTAACTCCGAGCTTTCTGTATTCTACTGATTATTTCCTATAAGTCAATCATGTCTATATAGGAGTCAATCAGTGTTTGTGTTCTTTCCATCTTATTTCCATCTTAGAAATACTCCAGAACCTGAATTTAATTCCAGGCCTTCAGTAATGTTAGGCCAGAGCCCCTTGTGGAACTGAGTTTCTCCAGCTCCAGCTTGGGGAGCAAAATTACTTTGCAGCAACCTTCTATCAGTTCTTTGTTGCAGAGTTTCTACTTACAGATGTTTTTACTCAGTTCCACTTTCAGTAGGTGATTTTTTAATCCAGTTATCAGTGCATCATCGTGACACTGCAGGGATGGGTTGGTTTTGGAAAAAAACCCCACTGAAGTGGTTACCCAAGTGAGGTTCCTTAAACCTTTCTTGTATTTTCTCCCTCTTTTTCCTTTTTTTTTTCCATCAACTTTTTGTGCTCCAGAACACAACTGGATGGACTGGACACAACTATTGCTGTGCAGTCTTGGCTCCCAGTAAGTCCCATCTGTGCTGCTCCTTGATTTAACAGGAGGGTTCACTTATGAGCAGGGCAAAGCATTTTTCCCATTCTGCAACCCCATGAGTCAAATACATCCATGTTTCATGCTTTATCATGTTACATAAATAATCTTATCTATGCCTGCAGTATTTCTGTTAGCTACATCATTGCTAAATTTTGTAACAATATGCCCTTTGCAGTAAAATGTCACCAAAAAGTTATATACTGTAATAATTTTCATCTGTTTCATAAAGACAGACAATTTTTAAGATTCATATTCATTTCATCATTGAAATCCGAGTCTTCATACATTAATTTATAATGAAACCTCATGCTCCCTTCTACATTGATCACTAATTTTCTGTCTCCTTGATATGTGTTAAAATAAACTATAGATATAAAGGGCACGTTATATGGCTGACACTGTTGAGTTAAATAGAACACACTTCTCTAACTCATCTCTGTGGTCTGGCCTTTGTTTCACAGGGAAAATCCTCAAAACCCAATTGGAAAAGATGGGCTGCTTTCACCATGCAGATGATCTGATGTGTTTCCTGTTTCTGTCTCCAGATAACCTGAATAATGAATTTTCAAAGGGTGGCCTGCAGCCCATTCTGAATGCAGGCTGCAAAAAAACACTTTTTGAAGTTGCATATAAAAACATTGCACTACAGCTGAATATTTTTTGTGTGCCCTCCAGATCAAAATCAATGTTGAAAAAGAAAGGATGATACAGGTTAAGAACATAACATGAAAACCGAAGCAGGGGATGTGAACTGAGGTGTACCTCGTTTATTATCCTACCTGACAACACTGAGCACCAGCTGCATTTACAAACAGCAGAGCTCCATCAGAGCCTCACGGGGAGATAATCTGTCCTGGAGCACTGGCTTGCATCTCTAACACAGTTACAGACTGATTTAAGTCACAGAACGAGATGTTCAGTGTATTTCCAATTGTTTTCATTAACAATGATAAACCTATTGAGCTGGCTGCTACAGTTCAGTTTTACTGGGAAAATGTCACTGTTGTGAGCCTTCCAAATAGTGGGTGACATTTTCTGCTCCATGGCAGTCTAGGGGAGGATAGCCCTGATGCTCTTGGAATAGAAGGAATTACATCTGAATGTCGCCCAGTGCAAATAGCAGTGGGGACGAAGGTAAAGCTTCAGAGCTCCCCTGGTAAATTAATTTTCCCTAATTACATTTCATGGCAGGAAACACAGATATTAGAAGTGCCTGTTGAAATAATACAGTATTTAAATTCTGATTAATCCATAGGTCAGGCAAGAACTGTTCAATACATGTGTCCAGGAGGAAAGCTCTGCTTTGCAAGAAAAAGGGACAAACATACACACAAGTAGACAGGTTGAGTAATTTCAAATGCTAGTTGAAATTTGCTGGCAGACAATAGATAAGTTAAGCCAGTAGCTAGAAAATTACCAAAAGTGTGAAACATCATCACTAACACATCTTCCAGAGATCTGAGGCAGAATGATTTATTAACTTAGTTTTCTTCCCTCCTCTGTCTTAGGAAAGCTGATTTTTAATTTTTTCTCCCTAGAAATCCTTTAGTAAAAGCATATTTGCAATTCACCAGGACAAATAATTATTGGTAATATGGGTACCATGAAAATATTTGTGTTCTTGTGGGGTGGTAGTTCAGGCTAAAATAGGACTAATTAGAAAAACTGTTATTTTATTCAAATTTTGCCAATATAATTATTTGTCAAGCATTTTAATTTCACTGTGCTTTCCTTTCTTAAGCCATGTTTCCTTTTGCTTTTCAATAACCCTGCCACCTCCTACAAGGAGTCCCAGGAATGCTGAGATACCCAATTACTCATTCAATTTCTGCCTAAGTAATATTTTATGATCTTCCCTGTTTGTTGAACTGCAGTGCTGAGGTCTGGGGCTCCCATGGACCAGCCTGGTGGGGAAGGGATGTGCAGTCCCAGTGTGTAACTAGGAGGAGTTACAGCCTCTGGATTATACAGAATAGATGGGAAAGACTCTCCCAATTTGGCCAGTAGCTCCTCATTCAAATCCCCCAGTTCAGACTCTTGTTTTCCAGATGTACAGTAAGGAGACATCCCCCAGACAAGTCCCAACAATGTCTGAAAACAATTTCCAAGCCTTTGAAGCAAACACCCAAGTGCTTGATGTCTTCAAAGGAGGGTTTCTTTGTCTGGGGTGTTCACACCCAGTGTCCTTGTTGGAGAGCAAAAAGCAAGTTCTTGGAATTCTTAACTGTGTGAAGTTTTGGGCATTTGCAGCTGAATTTAGTTTCCAGCTCTCTGTTCACATTAATTTAGAGTCATATATAGCAGCAGTATTATTGTAAAAAGGGATAATTATGGATCTTTCATGACTAGCTGTTTCTGGAAAACATGCCTTAGTCATGTGTGAGTGATTGCCCTGGATACAGAACGAACTGGATAAAATTCAGTGATCTGTGTTATATAGCTTAAGTTTGGAAAATTGAATGCTCCCTTTCAGTCTCATAATCTGGTGAGAAGGCATTTTATTTTCTGTGAGCCAATACAGGTTTTTTGCAGCACTGATTTTGTGCAGAATTCTTCTAAAGCCACATTTCAAACTGCAAATCATTTTGGAACCGGAGTTCTGCTGCAAACACTTGAGTTTACAGTGCCTGATGTGACTTTTTTTTAAGATGTAAGTAATGGATAAAGCAAAAGGATGAAGCAAAGAAAGCTAAATAGTTTGCTGTGACCTCTGAGTGACTCCACTGATGTAAGAAAGTTTCTTGGGATTTACATCATTACAGATGAGAGCAGAGCTTCCCCTTGGGCTATGGGGAAGGAGCTCTGTGGGTTATTCTTGGACTCCAGCAGACCAAGGTTGGAGGTGAACAGCTACTGCACTGAAGAAAAACTATCCATGGAAGAGTTTCAGTGACAGGTAGATAAGCAGGTTATTTTTCTGGTAAGAATGGTAGAAGTATTTTACTGCTTTCAGAGCTGAGAAGAAATTTTACTCTAAAGTTTAAGCATATGGGGCTTGAAAAAATGCATCTCATCAGCTTTCATAGATGCTGATTAATGACCTAATTAAAGAAAAATAGTTGATGTACTTAAATGGTGCCTCCCTGCCCCATCCAATAGAGAAAATGCTCTGAAATTATGAAAGCATTTTCCTTTTCATTAGAACATACTGTTAAAAAATTAGCACCTTTTACAAGGGTTAAATATTTTGTAAAAAAAAAACCAAACAACTTTGCAGCACCCAAATCCCCTCACTCGAGCACCTGTTGTGGAATCCACATGGAAAGGGTGAGAAAGGCTTTGTTTCCCCATTGGGACTGGTGAACTCTTAGAAAACTCTTGGAAATAGCTATAAAAGGTGCTTCTTGAAAAGGACAGTGTCATTTTACTGATATGTGCTTGGTATTGTAGATCAGCTGCACCCTGCTGCTTAGACTTTATAAGTTCACTGTTAATGGAACCTGCAATAGGAAGAATATAGGGCAGGAAAAGTACAATTTATCTCTGGTGTTATAATTTTATTTGGTGTATTTGTGTATTTTAGCCCAGAAGTTGAATCTTCTCACAGAATCACACCTTGAAATATATTTTTCTTCATATTGCACAGGTTGGAATATCTAAACAGGGAAACTTCTTTGACCTATATAAACTAGAAATTATATTTCAAAGATATTTAAATAATGTCTCAAACTGCCATCCATCTGCCCTTATTAATGAATGAACAGCCCAGAAATGATTTTCACTTCTGAGTATTTGAATAAATTGCTAAGCAGTTAAGATTACCTCCCATGTTGAGTACAGTGGCTTATTTTCCGTATGGTAATAAATGAAGGTGATTTAATCATAATCAGTAAATGACCTGCAAAATTTCATTTTGCAGTGAAGCTTTTTTTAACCTATTGAAATGTGAAAGTATGTTTAAAGTAGGTAAACCTTCCTCCTCACTGAAGGCTGCTTGAATGGGTTGAAATCTTCTCTGAGTCTCAGTTTAGAGATCTATTGACATCTTAGTTCTAAAACTACTTGAAAATGTGGGTTTTAATGTAAACACTAAAAAAAGCCTTAGAAGCAGAAGTGTACACACACTTACTTCTTAATCTGATGATCCCAGAGCTGACACCCTGGGGGCACACTTCAGGGAGCAAAAATCCAGGAAAACCTCTGATTTGTTCTGCAACATGAACACACTTTTACAGGTTGGAATTGCTTATTCTGAATAAAACTGGGTGGGAGAGGGTGAGGAAGGAGTGGTGTGGCACTTGCACAAACTCCTGCCCTCAGAACTGAGTGGTCATACCTGCCCCTTTGATCTAATCTTGAATTTCTGGCTGTGGTAAAATGTCCAGAGAGGGGCACCCTGATGTCAACTGGCAGAGTGAAAATTGTCTGTCAAATTCTGCCCCAGCTGGGTGGTAATTTTGGGTGCAGAGGTGGTTTCTGCTCTGCCCTGGTGCAGTACCAGCTGCATGCAGCCCTCAGGGCTGCAGGACACAGGCTTGCTAACCACAAGCATTTGTTTTCCTTATTTTAGTGGGTTTTATGCTTCATGAGTGAGACATGAAACTGGCCAGTGACTTCCAAATATTTGCTATCCAGTTCTCCAGCTCTGTCAATATATTTGAGCTTTATTTTTTCAGTATTTCTGATAGTGCAGCTCTGTTTCTTCCAGTCTGTTATTCCCCAAGGACCCTGAGGCCATGTGTAGAAAATACATTCAAATAAAGATGGACAGTTACATTCTGGTGTTTGAACTGCAAATGCTACATGTAAGAGTTCAGAGATATTAAATTAATTGTTCTTGTTTTCTGGCACCATGGTACTCTCCATCAGCCCAGCCCAGCGTGTGTAGTTATTTTAATAAAACATGATTGCAGCTTTTCAGCCTTTTGACTAACATGAAGTGTCATATTGGCTTAACAGCTGATGCATCTTCAGTCTGAAAAACATATCATCAGGAGGAATTGATTCAGCTTTTAATGGGGCTTTTGCATCTCTGAGTTCTGTTCTCTTACAGAGAGAGATCTCAATCTTATTTTGCACTTTTATTTGGGTAGATTCTTTCAGTTCAGTAATTTAATCACCTAGTTTCTCTTAATTAAGGCATCTTAACCAATTTGATAGTTTATGAATTGTAAATCAGGAATGGCACGGCAGAACAGCCTTTCTGTTATCCTTATCAATAATATGATGCTTAAGCTTTTGTGGCAATAACGCGGCGTGCAGAGCTTTCCATTCCCCTCTGTCTCCTGTTAGCACTCCATATGGTAACATTTAAGTGTGTTTCTCAGGCAAAGACTGTTGTTGCTCACCAGACTGGTCCCTTCAGGTGCTGGTCTCCATCTGTGGATTAATTCACTTCCATCATTCTTGCCACTGATACTGGAAACAGCTGTTGTCTTTTCCTCAGTGGCACTGGGGTCAGGAGATGACCTTAATGAACGAGCCAGCAGGAACCTCCATCTACCAGTCTGTCTGTCTGCCTGGATAAGCTGGCCAATTCTTCCTCACCCCCTTTCATCCAGTTTTTTATGTCTTTTATCTTCATAGTTTGCTTTTTTTTCTTTTCCTTCCGATTTTGGTGCTTTAATACAAATAATAAATGAACACCACCAATGGAAAGTTTATTGTGTTTGTGACTATAAGTTAGTGATAACATTTGTGTTCAAACTCTCATCTGTAATTGTGATGTTCAAATTATTATTTTTCTTTGGTGAACAGACATTGTACAATCCCTCTTGGTCACTTAAGTTACACCTTCAGCTGTTTTGTAACCAGGAAAAAAAAAATTCAAAACAATCTTAGGTGCGAACACTTCACTTTAAAATAGATTTAAGATATTGCTGGATGGAATATATCCTTTTGTTGCTGCCCTACAAATTCGAAGGTCAAATACTGAATTTATCACTCTGTTCTTGCTTGGGAAAAAGTGCTGTGAAATGAAAATTCTGACTGTTTAAGGATCTGATCCTCCTTGTGCTTTATGGCACGAGAGGTTCCTTCGTAACCTGCTCTCCTTGCCACAAGGAAGCCGTGGCCTTGATTTCTTGACAAATGCTGCAATATTCAACAGGATGTCAGAGTCTGAACTTCGTTTGTACCTGGGAAATGTTGGAGTATTCTTGCTCAGTAAAGCTGTCTGAAAAACCTGACCTGAGAAAATGGCTCATTGAATATTTGCAGAGGCAGGCCATGGTATTCTTAAGGATGACATGTATGAGGGGTTTGGTTTTTTTTTGCTCTGTTTTTGGTGCAGTTTAGCTAAAAAAAATTATTGGTAAGCAGTAAAATCAAAGGGTGCCCACCATCCAGTGATACTCTACTGTTGTCAGTCATTCAACTTAATTTCCTTTTAATCTGGACTAATTGTTCTAAAAGCAGTCAGGCTTTGATGAGTTGTTCCACAGCACTGAAGCTTGATGGAGGAACTTCGGGTAGAATAAGATCCAAAGACTGGGTGTTGAAGTTGCACAAATTCAACTTGAAAATAGGATGGATTTTTATAATAGGAAGGGTAGTACCTCTTGGAAAAAGATATATATTTGTGGTTATGTGTTACATTTTCCATTGCTTGAACCTTTCTGTATGAAATGAAATAAAAACAGTCCCCAACGGCAAATAAAAAATTCTGAATTTTATGTAGGAATTATTATCTGGAATTCAGTGTGATTGGATGATTCTGGGTAACTACTTTTTCTGAAAAACAGATTCATCATTAATTTGACTTCTTAGGTTTTAAAATCTAAAGGTAAAGTAATATACATTTAATAGAGTATAGATTTCTGTCTCTCTTCTTCATCATTGCTGTCTTTTTTTTCTTTTCTGGATAGCCCAGGCAAACAGCACACATCACTGACTGCAGGAGTGTTTTTAAACAGACTAATTGAAATTTAGATGTACTGAGATGTAGATTGCGATCCATAAAAAAATCAAATCCTAGTTCTTTGTTGATTCATGAACTGCATTTTTTCTCCCTTTAAAGGGGACTGAGCTTGCCTACCTGAGCTGTAGGTAAATAATGTGAGGGCAGTTTGCTGAGGGAGAAGGAGGATGTGAAAACAGAGCCACAGAGCTGTTGCCTGTGATGAAATGGAAAAAAAAGAATCAAAAAATAAATGATGATTAAGGTGCAGTGTTATGTTACATACAGATTCTGTAAGATTTAGAGCCCAAATAAAGTGATTTTCTCTTATTACAGCAGCGTGATCACTCGTGAGATTCTTTGTACAATTAAAACACGTTTTTAAGGGGGGATATCCCTTCTGCAGCTCTGCCCTGGATCTGGCACTATAAGCTTATCTTTAAATTTATATAGATTGAGAGATATATATTTAAATTTCTGCTCCTCTTAAGGGTAAATAAATATATTAAAATAAGCTATGGCTTGTATAGTACAGTATAACAATGATAAATGATGTTGTGTGTAATTTTTCTACTATTAACATAAAGTAATATAAACTGAAGGACACTAGTCTATTGAGAGAGTTAGTAGCTAATGTTCCATATCAGATGTGGACAATGTCAGGACTGAATACAGATTAGGCAGTGTCCTTTTCTCCCCAGGGGAATTAAACTTTGAGACACCACTGGCTGCCAATGGTTTTACTGCATTTTGTTGGTGCCTGTGGTGCCTTTCTTGGTCTATTAATTCAGAAGCTGTAAATGACAATGTGAGCAAAAAAAGCTTTTCCAGTGGGATGCATTTCATTTATGTATTCTTGGATCTACAATACCTTTTCAATCTGTTTTGTCACAATAACTGTTTAAAAAAATGGGTAGATTATCTGTGCTTTTGCATGAACCTTACCAGGGTATTTTTCTTCTCTATTTCTATTTTCTTATCCAGAAAAAACAAATTGATAAATTAGGGAGACAGAATAACCTAGGAACTTTAAATATTGAAATGGATTTTCCCTGCCTCCTCATTTTTAGTGATTTTTTAGAAAATATGATGTGTTGTGTAACACCAAGGAAACTCTGAAAATATACACACAATCTCAATTACACAGCATGTTTAATTAGGAAGTATTCAATTTAAAATTAGAATTTTGTAAATTGTAAGAGTTTTCATGCATGTGTTTTAGTTATTGCATGTTTAAATGACTTTGCAATCAGTAATATGATGTCAAAACAAGATTTGGTTTTAAGGGCTTTCTAATTGAAAATCATTTACTTTCTGAGAATATTATCTCTAACAGGCTAATGCAGGAGGCTGTCAGCAGCTGTGGTGAAGGTGTGGGGGGTGTGCAGAAATTTGCAGGTAAAAATAGGAATATTTGGAACAGGTTTGGAAATAAGTCTTTTGCAGCAAGAGCAAGAAGGTAATTAGATATCACATTTATTATACAAAAAGCTTGAGGGTGAAATCAGTAAAATCTGTACATGAATTAGATTTTAAAAAATTCTAAATTTCATTAAAACTGAAGTTGTCAGCACATGTTTGCAAAAAATTGTCTTTTACAGCACCATGTTTCCTTTTGCTTAGGAAAAAAAAAATTGATATTGTTGGCATTTCACAGGTAACATGGGAATACTATTTTAGGTATTTATCACCTCCCAATCCTAAGTTCCTGTGAAGCAGAAGCTGAGGTTTCATCTATTGACGTGCACATTGTTATTCTTCGGGTGATCTTTGATATGATACGTTTGTCATGGTTCATAAATTTTATTGTTGCACTAAAAACAGAGTTAGAATATCCTCAATGCAATTATAAAAATGTATTAAAACTGAGAAGGATAAAAATATGGTGCAAGATGGGCTTTTAATGATTGTATAAATGTTCACTGTTCCATGGGAAAAAATTGAGCTTTTCAACATGGGCATAACAGTGAAATGTGAAGTGTAGGGCCAAATTTTTTGCTTCTAAGAATTACGTGGGTTTTCAGCATATAGAAATGGTGTTTTAATTTCTGCTTGAAAAGCTGGAAATGTCAAGGCTTTGAGCAGAAGAAGAAAGCCTCATGCCTCCCCCTTTGGTTTGCAGTGATATGAGGACATATCCCCCTTTTCTCTCTTTGAGAGGCTGGGAGTCATCTGGAATAATATGCTGCAGTTTGCTTGCTCCTGAGTTTGGTGTAGGCAGGAAATAAACATTACTGTGGAGTTCACCACCCAAAGTGGTGTCCTTGGGAAGGTGCAGCAGTGGGCAGACCCTGCTGGGATGATTTTCTGCTCTCTCTGTTAAATGTGTGCACGAGGACCCGGAGCCTGTAGGTACCACTCAGAGTGAGGGGAAGGGAAACAAAACAGGGCTGTGAAAAATTGAAATGCTTGCTCTGACCTGACTATGACAATTTTGGGAGGTGCTTTATGTGGTGATAGAATTGCAGAGATCTACCCTCACTAATACATGGTGCAAGAGACTCTTCTATTATACCTGATGACACACATGACGCTGTAGTACATTATTCATTCAAGGCCCTTTTTGAAAAGGTCTTATGTCCTATATAAAACAGGCTATTATGTGATGCATACGTAAAAGAGGATGGATGTGACATTCCTCTCAAACTGTACAAACCCTTTTATCTGGTACCACCAAATACATGTTAAGCATTATTTTTGCCAGTAAAAGAATTTGAATTTAAAATTCAAAGTAAGCTAAACATGTGGTTTCTTGAAAGAGGCTTGTTTTCAAAATCTAGGAAATTTATTGAGAAAGTACAGATTGAGATACTTGGAAAGATTTAACAACATCCTAAAATATTTTTCCTTCAATTAAGTTTTCATTTAACTTCTTACTGTGCTTTTGAATACTTTTTGCCAACACTTCTCTGCTGCATGTTCTATCCACTTGTGCTGTGTCTTGTGTAGAGCACTGTCTCTGTAGCTGCTGCTGATGCAGAGTTCTCATTTATTTACATTTAAACTTAAATTACCAGAATATAATGCTTGTCAATAATACTGAACACAGAGGAGTTGAATATATCCCCAGTAAGTTATACTAAATCATGTGATTTTCTACCATTTATTGCTGTCTTCATACAGTTCTTCCTTGTGCTTTTGTGCAATATTGAATGATGTGCAAAGTTTTCTTGTCCTCTTAATATTCTTTTCTTCTTAGAAAGCATTTCAGTTTCTCCCTCCCTTTAAATATGGACAATACATTGTCTGGGAGTTCAAGAACTTTGCCTATTTTCTTGTCACTTTTCTCAAAAAGGATGCATAAATATTTTTTTCAATGCATACATGACTATAATTTCTATAATAGATAAAACCTACAAATTTTGTAATAGGTAAAGACTTTCCAGTAAAGATAGTGAACATGTTTTATGTAATGTTAAAAGAGTAGAATGTAGTAATGTGGATGGAAGTTGATGTGATTTGGAGGTGTTATTTTATAGGCATTAAACAAAATGACATCAAGCCAAACAAAGCCTTGCATTTCTAATTGCTAACTTTTCCCCATTCCCTGCATAAGTAGTGATGCATGAAAAAGTAGCATAAAATATGACAGAAGCAGAGTTCTTTATGGGTGTGTAGCTGTAAGAACAAAAGGAAACTGTGTGAAGTGTGTGTAAGTACAACGTGGAGTATTTGTGGTAAATCAAAGGCCTGGTTGGGGAAAGGCTGAGGGAACAGACATTGCAATGTGCAAAACCCTAAATGCCTCTTTATTTCATCCAGAATAAGATACTTTTGATCTCATAATCTATTCTATGTTGTTTTTGCATGCATTCCCTTCTGGGGCTACTCCTTCAGTGTTTAAAAATCTGTTGTTCTTCACCCCCCCTAACTATGAAGCCTGACTTCCTAACAAGAACTCAATTGCAAACTTCCAGAAAAGAGAAATAGTTTTAGTTATGAATACACAAATTCTCTGTTGAGAACTCTTCCCTGGGTTTGGAAGCCCTAGTAGTAGCTTTCTTGCTTGTTTTTGAAAGAATAAGAGCAGCTAAATCAGCTTGCAGCTGTAATTTTCAATCAGAGATCCAGTGAAGATGGAGCAATAGAATTCATGATCTGTAAGAGCATTAGTAGGGAACAATAACCCCAGTTAATTAAAATGTGGCGCAGAAAAGTGAAGAACACATAGTTAGTGAAATATATCCAGGTGTGCACTTGAAGAGACAGAACTGTGAAGATTCCTTCCTGAGCAGTGGGTGAGGTGTGAGTCTCACAAACCTCAGCATTGCACCACAGCAGTGCAAGGACCCTCCTTGTGCAGCCCATCAAAACGGTCACTAAGGACTCACAAAATTATCAGTGGCTCCTTATCAGTGCTAAGCATCCTAACCCCCACTTTCCTCCTGACTTTAAGGTATTTAGCAAAGTATTAATCACTTCTCTGGAGCAGGACTTAAAACTTGAGCACTAAGTGGCTGCCAAATAAAGTTGCTGCAACATTACCAATCTCATTGCACAGTTAATTGAGCTGCATTGCATTGATTTTTGAGTGTTTATCTGTGTTGTCAAGGTATTTACATAAGTAATGCAGACTATGTTAAAAGCTTTATGCAAAGCTGCCAGAATTCTCAGCCCCTCCTCTATGTATTTGCTACTGAAGTGTTGCTCCCTCAATAATAAATTCTGAGGGCTGACAGTGTCTAAGTCTGCTGCTCCTTTGCCCTCAATTTCAGTGAGATGGGCCATTGAAAACTCATTACAAGCTGTTTAGACTCTGACTTTGACTTTTGCTCAGCAGTGAACAAAATTAACAGCTCTTGGAGGTAGCAAAAGAGGCACTGAGCCAAAAAAAAAAAAAAAAGATGAGAGAAGACATTCAATATTATCTCTATTAGTCATGCAAACAAGCTTAAGTCCAAAGTACATGTGTTCTGCACATGGCTGTAATTGTGCAGCCTTTGGTGCTTTCATCCTTTCTCCCACCTTTTAATACTGTGCAAGGAGCTTCACCTGCATGGCACAGACACTCTGGAATGTGCTTGCATGCCAAGCAGCAAGGCTCTGAGTGCAGCAGAATTGCTTCATAAATTTAACTATCACTTTCAAAATTCTATTTTTTTTTTCTAATTTAGTGCTTGATAGTTTTTTATGTGATAATTTTAAAATGCTGTTTATGGCAAAAGTTACCTTGATAGGTAGAATATTCAGGAAAAAAGGTCTGTGTATATCAATGTATCTATCAGAAAGCAGTCAATATTAAAATTGCTTTTAAAAGCAATTTGTTTACACTCAAAAGAAACCATTTGATTCTCTTCTGATGATGAAAATTAAATTCCTTTAGAATGAGAATGACAAAAGTATTTATTATCTACCTTGTAATGTCAGTCCATTTCTAAGCAAGTGACAGAGAATTATTTTGTATAGTATAGAGTCTGGTGATAAATTCTAGGTCCTGATCACATTAATTACTAGACATTTATGGCACGTTATTCTATTAGTAGTGATGTTTCCTCCTGATCCCACTTTGTTCTTTAAAAAAAAAAAAATAATGTTATTTTGTGAGAATTATGTTGGCAACCAAGTAACATTTGAAATAGATGCAGTAAAAACTTTAGGAAACAAGTGAGTCAAACAATTTAGGATACAAAGTTCTCTTTAGCTGGTGCACTAAGGTTCCAAGCTGACGAGCAGTTGAGAGAAAGGCATTATATATACTAGAAAATAGTGAAAATTAATGGGTACTTTATGTACCAAGTTAAGCTTCACTCACATGCTACATTTGCTTTAAATACAGTTGCTTTCTTCTCCCAGTTTTCCAGGTTGTGCAACTAAAGTGAAACCTGACCAAGCACCTTTGTATGTGGTCAGAAAGCCAGTTCTAAGAAAGAGGTTGGAATTTGAAACCTTCAAAGCTTGTAGTTATGTTTTTCTGATCCTTAACCCACAGAAAATTTGGCCCTTCATATCAGATACAGTTAAAAATAAAATAATGGGGTTTTTTTCCTGTTTATCTGTCATTATTTCATTTAGTTTGGTATCCCATTGTTGTATCCTGTGATTACTGCACATACTTTAATTCCAGTGTAATCACAACTCCTGGCACCCATTATGATAGCACTGCTGGCTGTTGTTTCTTTGGTTTTTTTCCCCTTTTTGGTTTGGGTTGTTTTGTTTAATAGTAGTGATGACTTCATTTTGCTGGCCTTCCAGAAATGTGCTGTACATACTTGATCTTGCTTCCAAACTGCAGCATTTTTGTTCTGCAAAGTCCCTACCTCACAAGTCCTTTAACCCTTTGCATTAAACTTTACATCCATTGGTGCAGAAAGTTGCCATTGAAAAAAGAAAAAAAGAGATACAAAACAGGCTTCTGTGAAAGAGGTATTTTAAAGTAAATCCTAAATATTTCAAGTATTATTCTGCTTTTACCAGTCAGGATTTGTGCATACAGATACAGTATTTTATATATCTTTTTCATTACTTTGTTTTCTTTTTTCTGTGAATCTCAAGGTGTGGAGCTGGTGAAGGTCAGGCAGGAAACAGATTAGCAGCATCTTGTACCACAATGTCACAATTCTTAAAAGTGTTTACAGTGCCCACTGACACACAATGAATTTAAGACTGGCAGACTGAAGCAGAAATAAAACTATTCTTATTCTTCCAAACCTGAACAGGGGCCTCGGTGGTTTATGGTTGTTTTAAGGTCCATTAATCCTTGAATCATGAGGCCGTGTAAAAAGTGACAGCTTTAACATTCAGTCCCTGGGTTTATTTAAAATGTTTTTACTTCGACACTGTTTCTAATTAATAACAGTGACTATATGACCTGATTTAAATGTATCAAATACCAGGGATGTGGATTTACATTCCTTCCTAGGACATTTTATCATTTACAGCAGCAATGTGCAGCCTGAATTGAGCAGTGCCAATGTTTCCCAGGGAAGAGCTTACTCTAACAGAGAGAAAATCAGATACTGGACTTTAATATCTTTTACTCCTTCTATTTATGGATTTACTTGGGGGTCTGGGTGGAAGGAACATGGCTTAGGAGCCAAATGACAGAGCAATAATAGAAGTGTGCATGTGTGTGTGCTCATACAGAATATGTTCATGCTCAAGTTTTCTTCCAGGGTTTTCCTTTCAAGCTGATCCCTGAAATGCAAATCCCTGGAAGCAAACAGCTAGGAAAGCATTGTGTAAAAAATAATACATGGAAAACTAAATTGAACTGAACGATTTTACAGCATATGGCAAATGTGTTCTTTAATGCAAACTGAAAGGAACACTTCTGATAAAACTTTAGCAAAGGGGCATGTTATAACATCAGGATATACATTACTGGAAGCCACTGGCTTCTCTTTACCTGTGGTTAGAATCAGCAGAACAATGTTGATAAAAGTTTTAGGTTTAACTAGTCATCATTATTCTTCAAAAATACCAGCTTATATGACACAGTGAAAAAGGAGATATTTTCTGTGTACCAGAGTAACTCTCTGTATCAGTGTTCTGCCCCCAAACAGATGTTCACAGGGACAGATATATATTCTTAACCAGAAAATATTTTTAAAATAATCATTTGAAAGCTCTAAACTAAGCAGCATTAAATTGGGAAGAACAGAACTAATATTTGGCACTGAGTAGCTCATAGTTCAACTTAAAAGTCTGGAGGAACCATTAAAAAAAGAAAATAAAAGGAAAAAAAAAAAAAGAAGAAGAAAAACGCCATCCAATCTCAGCAGGCTGGAAGGCATCTGATTTTTCAGTGTAACTATATTGAGATGTAGATTCCTGTGGTTGCAATAGGCTGTGTTAGGAGAGGCCACTGATCTGAGACCCCCAACAATGTCATTCTCCTTTCTCTCAAACAGAGGACAAATGCAAGCAGCCCAAATAAAAAGACTGTGGAATATAATCCTGCATTTGGGCACAGGAAGATTTTATGTAAAGCTTAGACAAGATAAGGCCATGCTACCTCTTAGGAATTTTGGGCAAATTTGGGTTTGTAGATGCTTTTCAGATAGGAAATAAATCTTGGGAGGTACTGAAGACACTCACTGTTCTCAAAGAAGACTATTTCATACCCAAGCTGTAGTCTGCAATGTCCTTTTCCCAGTATTTTTTTGCCTTACCTCTTGCTCTTCTTGCCATTCATTATAGGAACCTCTTAAGTGCCTGGGAAGCATAAAAGAAACTTTCATGTCAATAGAATGTTTTGGTAGCTTGTAGCTGTATTCTGAAATGACAAAACTTTGGACCATTTTTGGTTTTTCAGTCCTCTTTTTAGGGCCCCATATAAGCTCTTCAGAACTGTTTACCATGTCAGTTAACAACACCAGTTACCAGAGGTATTGCTAAATTCCTCTTATCTGGTGATGTCCTTTAGCTTCTATATTTAGGCATGTGGAAGATCCCTTTTCATAGAACAGCTCAGTTTCAAAGATGACAAACAATAAATTTTTCACTAAGGTAGTTTCTCTGACATTACTGTCCTCTGGTGTTATATGATTGAATTCCAGACATTAATTTCTATGTAGTCCTTATATTCTTGGCTGTTCTGTAAAAATGTATTTCCTGCAACTAAATTACTTAGCCACCTTTTGCCTCTACAAACTTGTTTGTATTAAGATATTCTTTTTGAGAAATGGGAATGAGAAAAACAAGATTGTGTGGGAGTTTCAAGTCATCTTTTCCCTGGGATGCCACAAATCTGGGAATTAAAGATTCTGTTGAGAAAGGAAGTAGCTGGAAACAAATAAAAATTATACTGGGGTGTGTGTATGAGTGAGTCTTTATATGATGAACTTCATGAAATTTCCATCTGAGATTTGGAATCTTTTTTTAATCAATGGAGTTTATTTTTTCAGTATAGTCAGTATAAAAGTTGGTTAAGATACCCTAAATCTTGTTTGGGAAATATATTAAAAAAATTAAAGACATCAGCTAAAATTAATTCAAGACAAAGTAAAGAATAAAATCAGACAGGTTGGGTAAGTCATGATATGAAAGACTGAAACACTTCTGCTTTTAAAATGACAGCCAGTGCTGTACATGACCAAAGAGGTGATAGTATACTCTGCAAAATGATGGTTTTGCTTTGACTGGGGATGTCACTCTGTGCAAGCACCTGGCTGCTGCAAGAGGGGACACTCTGCTGGGTCCTTATTACTGTGTACATGGTCTCTTTCCACCATTGAGAATGGCATAACATCTGTATCATGTGGGCCTAAATGAGGCCATGGCACAGTTTTCATCAAACATTATATATATTGTAAGCTAAAGAAAGAAAAGCATGGGATATAATTGGCATTTTTCTGCAGAGCAACTGACAGTGCTTTACAACTTATTTTCAGCAAGTGTTATGCGGATACCTTTGTTTCTGGGAAGTGACAGTACCTCATAAAGGAGGACAGTGTAAAGTAGATTAGCTTTTCTAGCAGGAGTAATGCCATTATGACATTCTCTTGGACACTTTTCGTACTATGCAGGAAAACCTGGGTCCATTTTTTTTAAGATAAATTACAGCACAAGAACAAAAAAAGACAAGTACTCTGTCATCTTGGCATAATGCTGGGGATTTGTGACTATCCATGCATTCTGCCCACACTGTGCTGTGCATTTACACCAAGAAGAAATATTACTGGTCTATACTGCTGCACCTTGTTCAGAATACCATAGTTAATGTGGTGTCCATTAAAGTGTCTTTATTTTCAGTGGCTTTATAACTCTGATAAAAAGTCTTTGTAAGCTTTAACAGGATAGCAGATCAGCCCAGCAGAGAGTTATTTTGCAAAAGCTTTAAAATAAAGTTTCAACTTTTTTGTTATTGAGGTAAAACATTGACACAAATTTTAGCGTGTGTGTTTTGCTGAATCTTGCACACCTATAGAAACCTTTTGTTAATTGTGGGAGGAAAACAAATCCAGAATCCAAAAGCTGTTTTTCTCCATAAACCTTGACTGCATGACACATTTTAAACTTTCCACGTGCTGATGATGTTCACTCAGAACCCAAATACACATTGTACTCCAGACACAAAAAGTTCTTGCAAGTATCATAATTTCAGACAGGGACATCTCTATTCATTTTTCATATTTTCACTTTAAAGAGATGCAGCTCATTCAGGGGAGAATTTCTAGCCAGGGGAGCCTTCATGGCCATGAGAGCTGCTACAGCCTCTTTGCCATTGAAACATGGAGTTGATTTATTGGGGCCAAATGGCCCAGCCCTGCTGAATTCACTGACACCTCAAAATCTCACAGTGATGCTGAACTTGGACTGGGATTGGAATGGAAAAGGGGGGAGTTACTTTTTCTGTCTTTGATTTCTGCAGCTTTGCTGTAAAATCTCTGTACAGGACTGCAGCTATGTTGTATTTGGGTAACTTCCCTTAAGGCTTAAATCAACAGCAGATTGTTTAGTTTTTCCCATTCCCAGGGCTTCCATTCCTTCCTGATTTGCCCTTTTTCCCTTGACTTTTAAGAAGAGACACTCCTCCTGCTTTTGTCCCATTTTTCACCTCCAGGAGGTGGTAATTCTATTGCTCAAATGGATTCCTGCTGGTTGCCAACACAACCATGTAATTCTGAGGGGAGAAAAATGCCTTATCTGCAGTTTTGATTTAAAGCAATTTCTTGAAAACATAATAAAGTTTCTCACCAATGGCATTAAAGTTAATAATCCTTAATGTTGAAAAGTGGTGGTTAAAAGAAATGAACGAGCACTTGAAGGTTGCACTCTTTTATTTTAGCAGACAGGGACTCACTTTGGGTTAGATTACAGCTGTACCTGGTGCTGGCATGAAGGAGGCAAAGGGAGAGAAGAGTTTCTGGGCCATCTTGGTACCCTCTGAACTGTGTCCCATAGCTCAGGTGGTGCCCAGGGAAATCCTGTCAAGACTTTTGGTCCCAGAAGGAGATAGTGCTAAGAATGAGAGGAAGATGAGAGATGTTTGGCCTCTCTCCTCCCCAGCATTAATCAGCAGTGCAAAGCACAGAGAGCTGCTACCTCCCTGAAGTGCAGGAGCTCTCTGAGCTCCTCCCAGCACAACTGGACACTTCTGGGCTTTGCTTAATTACTATTCCATCTAATTTTTTAGTTCTGCCTTTTGCATGAAAGAGCATATGACCTAGATTCAGTCACTAGAAATTACCTCTCTCCATGTCCTTGACAAGTGCTAAAGTGAGACTTCATTTGACTTAGGAAGGATATTTTGTTCTTCAATATTCTTTATGTCAGAGTGTCTCAATTTATGTTAAATGTGTATCTCTTTTAGCTTTTATTATTGTCCCTACTGTATTTTCTTAAAAAGTCAAGTGCAACTGGCTTCTTTTACTTTCGAGGTTTCTGTTACATATGTGTGTGTATATATAGATATATATGATCTTCAAATTCCTGTTTAAATATCTTCTTTCTAAGCCATGTGAACTTAGGTCCCATAAGCTCACACTTTTTAGTCCATGAATCAGCTTCTTTGCTTTTCCTAATGCCTTTTCAAGTGCTATATTAATATCATTTTATAAGGTGGTGACACAATATTCTGGCTGGGCTTTGCTGGAGAATTAAATAATCCTGTTCTAACTTCACTGAACATACATTCCCATTCTAAGCAACTGTGGGTATAAGCATGTAAAATAGAAGGTATGTGTTGGCTCTCAGTGTTTTCCCTGTCATTTCATCTTTTGTTTTTAAGAAATGAGTTTGCCATTATCCCATGGTCCTTTTTGAA
This sequence comes from Peucedramus taeniatus, assembly GCA_013400575.1. Lineage (NCBI taxonomy): Eukaryota > Metazoa > Chordata > Aves > Passeriformes > Fringillidae > Peucedramus > Peucedramus taeniatus. Next base: position 1,522,918 of record WBNO01025885.1, on the reverse strand, counting down.
TCACTTCTGCTCTAAATCCATCAGATTTATTTGGTATTTGCTTACTTCTGGCCAATGTGTAGTAGTTTACATGTGTCAACATTAATTCCATGAGTCATGTCAGCCAAGCCAGGGAGGAGGCCCAAACCCTGGCATTGGTTTTGGGTAGGTTTTGTTGTTTCTTCCCTTTTTTTTTGCCTCCACATTTGGCTCTCCCTGCAGTTGTGCAATGTCAGCAAGTGCAGCCTGTTTACAGTTGCTGTTTCTGACTGGGTCATTTGTCTGGATTAGTTACTGCAGAGGTCTGGGGTGCAGCCTTTGGAGAACAGCAGTTCCTAGGACCCTGTGAGCACTGCTTGTTCTATCTGTGTCATGGGTGGTGCATCCCAAAGTGTGCATCCCTGTCCTGTCCCTAATCCCACAGCCTGGGTCAGCTCCAGCCTCACCTGCTGCTGGACCTGCTTCAGTCTCTGCTGATGCAAGAAGCTTTGGGCTTAGTTTAAAAGCACTGCTTGATACATTTGGTCATAGCAAGAATACTTATTTTGGGAAGAAATTCAATAGGATATTTTTAATATTTGCACTAATAACCTTGAAGACAGTAACACTGGGAGCTGCCACTAATCTGAGTGATGTGTTGGGAGCAGAGAGCTCCTTTGGGACAGTGCCTGCAGGGGTGTGCAGAGCTCTGGATGCACACATTCATGCAGGAATACATCCACACAAACCATTTCCCTGCAAATTGATAGTGAGACAAAACTCCATCACTCAAAACTTTAGCTAAAAGTGTTCTGATATTCTGAGAAAATTATTCATTTGTGGAACAGTCAATTTTGGCACCAACCTCCCAATACATTTGGTTGGAGTCTTGTATCTCTTAAATTCTTGCTAGTTGCTGTCTACCAGATTATTACTGCATTAATTCTCATAGAGGCTGTCTGTAAAGAGAATAGAGATTATTTGAGATGTTACGCATTGAGGTTTAAGTTGACAGATTTAACAGCTATTTATCTCTAGGGAAAGTGATCTTTCTAACTTTTTGAGTTAGCAAATGCTCCCTGCTGATACCCATTGCTCTTTTACATGTGTGCCAGGCCCCCTGGAAGTAATTAGCAGCAGGATAAATACCTGCAAGATTATAAGGTTTACATTTTATTAAACATTTTTGAATTTCAATACCTTCCTTGTCATGAAAGCACTTCTGATAGTGAGCATACATCCTCTAATAATGACACAAATCATATTACTCTCAGCCATTTATCAGCATTCATAACATTTTGCTCCTGCAAAATTATTCTGTGATTTATTTTTAAAAGTAATAATCTGAAGGATGCAGCAGTACTTAACACAGCAGAGATAATATGAGGCAAAATTAGTGAGCAATTAATGTAAAAGGTTTTATTAGTTCTTTAGTTGAATTTGTGTAAAAAGTGTAAAAAGTATTCATGTTATAGTCTACTTTGCATAACCTGCAGATAATTAATCTCTCTGAATTAGAGAATTCAGAATTAGAATTAGAGAATTAGAATTAGAGAATACAGAATGCCTCTGTATTCTGAGCAGTGCTACTATTGAAGAGGTAGATGGGCAAGTTTCTTAAGACTGAGATTTACTGTGTTGGTCCTCACAAACTTAAATAAAAACAGAATTTTGTGTGAATTTACAGTAACCCAGCCCACGCTTGCTTGTTATTCTTTCAGGTCTTCCTTGTATTGTCAAACCCTCTGGTAGGTCCTGATTGTATTAAAGCCATTTCTGCTCTTTCTGTAGATGTTTGAGGGGACAGTTACCAGTGAGGGTGATGGGCTTGTTAGGAGGGGAGGATGGGCTTGAAGGAGGGGAGCAGAGTTTTACTGTTGCATGGAGTCATATAAGAATTAGAGCAAAGCACAGGTGAAAAATGCAATTGTATTTCCATCATAGCACTTAGTGTACACAAAGCTGTGAGAATCCCAAAATACTTCTAAATCTTAGGAAAACAAAAGCAACTTTTAGCCCTCAGGAGGAATTTTTTTTCATATCCTACTTTTCTTGATAGGGAACATTAAATGCAACTCCACACATGGTGTGGGGTATAAGTAAGTAACCTGTATGATTTACCTCCTGCTGGCATCTCTTTGGTCTGTATGACCTGTACATCCCTTACTTTAGATAATACTTCCAAGAACTGCTTGCTGGGATGGATGGAGTTCTCATGCAATCTGTTGATTCGATTCAACATCCTCATACTTATATTTTATCTTACAGTATTTTATTTATTTTATTTATTTTTCTTGTTGCTTAGAAAGAAATTTCTGTGAAAGTGAATCCACGCATTCTTCTCTTGGGCATTTGTCATGTCCTGCCTGAAATGTAGTTCAGAGTTTATTAAACAAGCCAGAAAATTGCATGCTATCTCAAGAATGTGACTATTTGCTGTTCTCCCTGAGAGATGCCATGTACTTGGTTCTGATGTCTCAGTAGAGGAAAGGTATGCTGTTAATGATGGCATTAATGTTATCACCTAATTTTTATTGGGTGATTCTCTTATCAGAAGGAATTAATGCATGTTGTGTTTGGTCAGTGCATAATACTCTTGGTGGGGGGAGGAAAATTGATAGGCCTGTATGAAAATAATGTATTATTTCTAATCTGGAAGTCAGTGTTTTGGGGTTGCTGGTGGCACATGGAACACAAAACATTGCATTGTTTTCCAGGGTTTCACAACACCAGGGTGAGTTCTGCATCTGCTTAATTTTCACAGTTACAGTGCCCGAGACAAATGCAATGCAAAAGTCATGGGACAGTGCAGTTGAATGTAATATCAAAAGGACTATCTTCAAAATAGCTCTGGTTATTGAACAGAAAATCCCTTAAAATGTATTTGCCTGTTACTAATCACAAGGCAGATGCTGAAGCACACATTTTATAGGAGAGCTTAATGTTGAGGTAACATTGAAATCTGGTCTTTTCTCACGCAAATCCTGAAAATATGTACATAATTATGCACATATACACAATATTTTGCATAGGAAAATACTTTTAATACATATGCAAATATGTAATTAAGGTGTGTGCTGTACCTGGAAGTATACAAAGATTCTTGTTGCCTACATTAAGTGTTTTTTCCTGCTGGTTTGCTTTAACTGTGCAGTGTTTCTGTACCTTGTGGGCTTGAGCCAGTCTTTATGTCAGGCCTCTTTTCAGCAGCATTTGGGGGCAGATCTGTGGCAGGGATAAGAAAGTGGAAAATGAGATCTTACAAAGAAAGTCATTAGCGTTGTCATTTTCAAAATAACAGCAGAAAAGTGGGAGTAAAACTGGGATATTAGGAAAGATTTTTCCACCTTGAAGGTTTTTCTGGGTTTGGTTTGTGTCTTATACTCAGAGTGAAAATGTTTATCTAGTTGAAAATAAAAAAGAAAAAATTTATCTTTGATTACAAACTGGCCTTTTCTCTGCTGTGTGGAATGTGTTAATATTTGCAACAGTTGTAAGAGTGTTTTAGTAAAACTATTATGAACCACTGTGAGGAATAGAATCCCCCATTATGTCACTGATAAAAGGGAAACAATTGAATATGACCCAAGGGTGGATTATTGTCACCAAGCAATGTTAGAGAATGTGCATTACAGTTAGAGTAATTGCACAGCTAACTGATTTCCGTCCCTTTAAATTAAAATTGCACTATGAAACTACATTTTTTAATTTTGCTTACCAAGACATTTAGGAACTGTTTTCAAAGTAGAGCAGACTTGAAGTAATGTGAAGAAATGGAGGGAAAAAAAAGTCTTTCTTGCATAAATTATTTTCTATGAGCATCTAAAAGTTCTGGACTGAAGAATTCTGGCAAACTAGAACAAACTTTGCACAGAAGGCAAATAAACATTCATTGTCCCATGATCCAAACACAATTATATGAAACTGCAGAAGTCAGATTGGTTACATTTTTTTTCAACATTTAATGAATGCAAAGAAGAAAAGAAATTATATAAAATGGTTTCTTTAGTTTCCTTACTTTTATTTGGGAATAATTTTCTCTCTCTGGATATAGGAAAACTCAGGGGACAACAGATTCAAAGCCTTCTGTAGGGCTCATGCAGAAAGTCTGCTGTTAAGATAGCAGCAAGCCAAGACTCATTAATTAATCTTATTCCTATATTTTTCTCATGAGTTTATAATCTCTATCTCATCCTAGACAGTTACACTTCCCCCCAAATATTTGTATATTTTGAAAGCCAGTAACATCTTAAAATACCAACTACCACAAAACTGAAAAGCTACCAGAATATTTTGGCTCCTTTTTCCAAGTTGGGAAACACATAAGACACAAACAAAATAGACACAGAACTTGGCTGAAGTTTACTTGAATTTTGCCAATGAAAGCTTGCAAAATACAGCCAACTTGGCTATTAGAAAGATCCCTTGAGCCAGCACTAATTATGTCAACAAGTAGTTTGTGCTCAGTCCTTACCGAGTCCTGCACTTTTATAGGATGGGAGGATGAATGTCATATATATGTAGGGAGCTGAGCAGCTGCTTCATTTACCATTACTCCATTTAAGGGTGTGCTAACCTTGCAACAACCTAGTGACATCATCATTTTTCACCTTATTCCTTTCTCATGGGGTATGTCTTCACAATAAGCCCGAGGTGAAAAGGTTTCCTCGGCAGGCAGACAGCCTGCATGACAAATGTGCTGAGGAGTCAGAGAAAATTTTAACCTGCCCTACCTAGCCATAGTCACTTTTTGCACCTAGGAGCAAAGTGATAAATGTTTTTCTTCAAAAGCAGGGAGGGGTGTAAGGGAGAAGACATGGGAAAAGAAAAAGTAGGATATGCCACATATGATATTGTGCTGAATGGATCTGCATGCCTGTTTTTGTTTTCCCCTCAGGTAAGCAAGCAGAGTGCCTGACCCCTTACATCTTGGTGATGGGGTTCAGACAAGGGGATGCTCTTTGTCTGAAAAATCTGAGCAGTATTTCTGCATTGAACAGATCTGTGTTACACTCACCTTGGTGAGCTGGGATTTGGGCTGCATTTTTGCTTCATGTGTATCGTGGCCTAATCACTTAGAAAACATTCTCACACAGAATTGAAAAGTCACTGTATTTTTATGAATATTCCTTCTCACTCCAGCAAAATGACTGATTTTCCAAAGGTGATTTCAAATCTCTTAATGTACATTGCACTCTGTTCTGTTGTGTCCTAGACTAAAGCCAGGTGTAAGTAAAGCTCATCACCCTTTGCAGTTGCTCACCTGCAAAATGCTTGGCTTAACAGCAGTGATTTTAAAATACGATGTAAAATTAACTCTGAGGGCAGTGTAGCCATATCTATATAATTTCTGTAGCTACTTTTAGTTACAAAATAAGTAAAGATGTGATCCAAGAATTTATAAAGTATTTTTCCATTGTGAACCCGGGGATGGCAGGCTGGTGGCAAAGCAGTGAAGGATGAAATCTTCACCTTGCAGCGTTGTGCTGTGGCAAAGTCCTGCCAGAGCTCCTGAGCTGAGCCAGGTGTGCTGGTGGGAGGTGTTTGTGCCTGTTCAGTGGCTGTGGGGTGATCCCTCAGCTGGGAGGGTGCCTGGCCCCTGCCTGCTCCCCTGTCCCAGTGGGAATGGATGCTGTGGTGTCCCCATGGCTCCAGCAGTGGTGGCTGCTGTGCTCATCCCACAGCCAGACCAGGGAACTGATTCCTGTGTGATCCCTGCACCACCAGGGAGAGCTGATGGAGCAAGCAGGGTCATTTAAACCTGGAAAAAAGCGGATGAATGGAACAGATTTAGGATTAGGATATCAGGATGGATCTGGAGCAGGTGACATGAAGCTGCACGACAGGTCCGGGCACACAGCTCTGCACTCCCCGTGCTTCTCTCATTGTGAAGTTTTGTGGGCTTGGCAATGAGCACAAAGTGTGTATTTGTGCCTGCATAGTGTGTCTGTACAGCCTGCACTGTAAAACCTACCAAAGAGCCAGGTGGGGACAGATCTTCCACACTGTACCATTTGTTATGCACTGTATAGAAGACTTTTCACATATTTTAATTGTCACGTTAAGATTTTTAGATGTAAAGACATCTTGATTGAGCAAAAAGGCTTTTAGCTAATTTAAGTTGGAATAAAAGTGAGCGTTTCAAAGCTGTATGGAGGGAATAGCTCATAAATGAAGCATTTTTCCCCTTAGGGATATAATCAGAATGCAGAAAAATCCCTGTAGGAAAGACATTCATAAATTAGAAAAAAAATTGCTAAACAGAAGCATCATATTGCCAGATATTAAGCTGAAAGTATGCTAAAAGAACCCTGGCCTTGTTTGTAAAGTTGTGAATAAATCTGTTAAAAATAATTGAATTTATATTTAACTTGAAAAACAGGGTAAGATCTTTTATTCTGCACTTATAAGTTTGAATACACCTTCAGCTGCTCTTAGTTATCTCAAATTAAATCTTAAATTGAGCTTGTGGTTCTGTGAATTAATACTCTGGCCTTTCAGCTCTTTTGCTGAGGTCATTCAAATCTAATGGTAGAAATGGTCACAGGGTCAAGTCTGGGTATGTAGAGTATAGAAATGGTTTAATGATGCCAGCAGATGTTTGCATTCTGCATGTTGGAGTTGTAATGCACTGGTGGGCTCTGTGAAGGCACTCGATTATCACGTTATTATATCTTCATTCTATCTGAATTGTGAGGTAGGGAATAAGAATGCATTAAAATAAGGTGACAGTTCTGCCTTCAACCAACAAAAATAAGCAAAATCAGAGTTAATTTTCTCCCTACGCCCTTCTTAACTGTCCCCATTGTGCTTAGTCATTGTCAGGGCCCTGGGAGGTTAAACTTAAATAAATAGGCTGCACTTGGCTCAGAAAATTGAGACACATAAGAATGACTTTGAAGTGCTTTGGGTTTACCCATTATAAGTCAGAACTTAAGTATTACATGTATAGACTTTAGTTCTCTATTAATGTTGTAATTCTATAAAGGGTTGAAAATATCCATGAATATGAAAATATTAATAACCAAGGAGCCAATAAAGAATATGAGGTGCCAAGCAGGTTCTGTCATATGGACTCAACTCTGTTCATATAAATAAGTGCAGATTTTGTATAAATGTATTAGAACAGGACATATATTACTCAGTAGCCAGTTTTAATAATTTTGTATTATAAAGATATTAAAAATCAAGTAAATGTTCAGAATTGCAAACTGCACTGTTTGCAGCTTCTAAATACAGACTTGCATTCTTAATGCTCATTTATTCTTTTTTGTTTAAATTTGACCTCCATTCCAGCTCCTTCTAAAACACATTGTTCCAAAAGCACTGGTGTTTTTTTCACTTAAAACACAACGTATCCAACATCACTAAACAGAAAGGACCCCAGGACAGTTCCATTCCAGGAGTTCACGTTGATGACATTTTGCAAACCCATATTCCTAGGCTAAAAGTCACATATGAAGTTTCATCCTTCCACTTGTAGCAATTTTAAAAATAATTTTAGAGTAGTTTTAAAAGCAAGTAAATAAAACATGACCAAATGCTGACCAGCCTTTTGTTTGGCCATTCTGTGTAACAGGAGCATGGGATATTTACTGCTGTTGTGAGCTTTATTTGTCATCTCTCCTAGTTCCTCCCTGCCACCTTTCTCCTTGGTGTGCACAGATAATTACAGCCAGCCGTGGTGATTGTCATTAAGGCTGTGGCAATAACAAGTCTTCACAAATATACTGTGATTTGAACCTACTCCATCATAAGTTTATCCAGTAATAATGCATTCCATGGACTCAGGGGGGGCAGGGGGTGAATATATAGCAGTGCATGGCTGTAAATTGCAGTAACTCCTTAAGTCAACAAGGACTCAGTGTCCTGTCAGGTGGGGCACACATTCCATGGGATATGTTTTTCAAAGGCTGCTTCCAAACTGTGTGTCCTTTCTCCAAAGGTCTGTGCACAGCAGTGTTAGCCAGGCTTGTGCAGAGGGCAGAGCCTGTGTGCTCCTGTTTGCTGTTTGGAGCCAGCAGAGCGTAGGAGAGGGCAATGAGCAGCCACCCCTGGGTCTTCCATCACTATCATTGCAAACAAATAAATAAATAACCTAAATTCCCATTCCTGAGCCAAAAGCTACCTTCAGGTTCACCTCTGCAGTCTTGTTGAACACAATGTATGAACCAGCAGAGTGCCCTGTGGTGACTTTTAATTCCCCAGTGCATTTCCTGTGCTGCCACATGAGCTGTGCAGTGTCCGTGGAGCAGGAGGGGAAGAGGGAGCATCTTCTTCCCTCTGAGAGTCATTGGCAAAACCTGCACGAGAACTGGAGCAGTGCAAGCATGAAAAGATCACTCGGGGGGCAGCTGCACTCGAGCCTGCTGGATTGTTATGTTCTGCATCAGTGTGGAGGGCTGTGGTGAAGTGTGATAAATTTGGTTCTTCTGCACTGTATTATCACTTTGTTGCTTAAGTGGCCTTGTGAAAAGGCAACAGCAGCCCAGAACTGACAGCATGAGTTGAGTCCATCAACAGCACAATTTTTCTAATGTGAAATCTTGATACCATTTGTCAGCCCGGAGATGTATTTTGACAATCAAGAGATATTGTGCAGGTGGTTGAAATAATTTTGATGTGTTGCTTTTTTTTTTGTTTGTTTCCAATGCATGCTGATTAATCCTAGGTTGTATATCACACCAAATTGGAAAACACAGCCTACCTGTGTGATGAATGTGCTTAGAAAGGTTTAAAGTTTTGCTTTCTGTAACATCAGTGCCCTTGAAGGCTGTGGACTGACTGATCCAGGACTGAGAGTACAACCCTCTCTCCCTCTCACATGCCCCCTTCCTCCTGCCCTGCTCCCTCCTGGGAGGCTGAAACCTGTGATGCACCAAAGGCTGAGTTTGTGCTAACCCAAAAGACCGACAGGAATTAGATAATTTTTTGTTGCTGACTCTTCTGTTGGTGGGCTCTGGGGGTGGCTGCCTGTGCTGCTGGGAAAAGGCAGGAAGGCAGTGATGAGCACCTGAGCACCTGGAGGCTGTCCATGGTTCATGAGAAGTAGGGGGTGGTAAACTTAATCTTCACACAGATAAAGCTGTACCTGCAGCCTCAGCAGGAGCATCTTCAGAACCTGCAGGCATGACTCAAGTGAAGCACAAGTATGCCTAAAGGTTCAGAGTAAAACCCCATAGGAATTACCTTTGTATCTATTTTATCTGTGGACTTGGTTGCCCAGGTTTTTTGTGTCTTTGTGCTGGGAAATGTGCTGGTGCCCACAGGTTTATTGGCATTGTCATTATCATAAAATTCTAAATGAGAGTTTTCCTTTCTGCCCCCTCCCCCACCAGACTGAGTGCAGAGGAATCCCAAGCAGTGATCCTCCAAGGAAGAGGGATGACTGGAACAAAGGCATCATGTTGTACAGGCTAGTTTTTATCCTCAGTCAGCTGGATTGCAAATAAAGAGATAAATATGCATTGCCAAAAAATGGATTATTCTTTTCTTTTTCTTTAAATACTGTGGGGTCTCTCCCTTGTTCTACAAGAAGACCTACAAGGTCGCCAAATTAAACCTTTATACAATCCAAAAATTGAATCTTAGTACATCCATTTTCCTAACACAATTTCTGCAGTACCTATTGGTGCTGACAGTTTTGGTCACATATCTCTATTGTGCTGTTCAGTTTTATTTGACAGTGCAGGATGGCATCAGCATGTATTGGAGGTAACATCTGAGCTGTGGCTGCTCTCTTGGGAGTGCTGTACTACTTTACCTCCTTGCCATCATAAATGGATGTTTCTGTCATTCCCTAAGATTTCCTCCTGGGTTAGGCATCTTTCTTTAATTATTAATCAAAAGCAATGTAACAATCATTGCAAACAAATGTATCACTGTACTGAAGCAAGTATGTTAGATGGGATGTTAGTACTATTAGTGGAACAGGGTTTGGATGTAAAGGTTGTGATCTTGTCTTTTGCACATCTGCTTGATACATAAATTATTATGCTCATCTGAGTATTGTATTTCCCTGCTGCAAAAAGAGAAAAATGCAGTAGCCTGGCTTTTTCTGCAGCCTGCAAACTGAACAAAGGCCAAGTGCCTTATGCAAAGCCATTCCTGAAATCTGTGACATAGCTGGGACAAAAATGTCCCGAGTTTGAATGCAACCATATGCTTACCACAGGGAAAAAAGAGAGCATGGCTACAAATAGGCAAAATCCCATTGCTTTTGTTTGAGTTGAGACTGGTTTCTGAACTTCTATTGTCTGTGCAGCTGTGACTAGTGGATGAACTTCATGTGTCCAGAGTTTTCAAAAATGTTTCACTTGCAACAGTCAGGCTTTCAGAAGGAAATCTCCATTTGATATTTCTTGTTTTTCTAGGCATAAATCAGTGTGTCACTGCTTGGTTCCCAGTTTGCTTCCACTCACACAGGTCTCACTTCAGACATGGGGTCCATGGCAGTACCTGGGGAATGCCTGCTGTGAATTAAATACCTCTTGCTAGAGGCTGCACAACTTCCCATTGCCTGCCTCCCCTTCCTGCACACCCAGGAGCCCATTCAGCCACAGGAGATGGGGTTTCACCACTAAAAACTGCTACTCATTGTCTCAGAAATAGAATATCAATATAAAAGATTTGCACAGAAACAAAGCAAAGGCTTCCATTCACAGCAGCAGCTTAATCCTGCTGCTGAACACGCAGATGTGCAGAGCTGGGCTCTACCTAATAAAATACGTGTGATCAAATCTGAACTGCTTGTCTCCTTGAGACATTCATTTAATACATAAATTTAATATACTTTTCTTTGATAAAACTCTTATTAGGTGTTGAAGACATTGCCATCTTAAATATCAGACTAAGGATATTTATTGACTCCTGCAAATCAGTAGTTCTACTGAAGATATTAAGCTCCAAAATAAATTATCCATATTTCATTGTGTGCAGTATGTAAGGGTACAATACATTGCATTGTAGTATTTAATTTTTTTTATTCTTGAATTTCTTACAGGTATCAGTCTTAATTCAAGTGAAGTCAGGCCTTCTATTCTAATATTAGCATAACTGTAAAAACTGCCAAAAGGAATTGCCAGCTTATGAACATTCATTTCCATTTGTGTTCACTCAAATTTTCAGAAATGTTCTATCTCCTTCAGCAAGCCTCTTGCTATAATAATATAATATAATATAATATAAATATCTGCATTTATTAAAAAATGCAGTTTTGCAGCCCAGAGTCACCCTTGTAGGGGCACTGAATGTTGGCCCTTACTGCTGGAAAATAAAAATTTTTTCATTCTCCTGTTAACCTCATGTTGGCTTTATAGGAAGCAGAGGGCAAACTTTCCAGAGCAGCTGATAACTGCTGTATACTCCACTCATAATGAGACTTGTATGAACTCTTGCTTAGGCTGACTGGAAAAATGCACACTGAAATGTGAGAATGATATCAAATTCTGGCTTTTTACTCCTAGAAAAAAAAAAGAAATCAAAACAGTGAGCTGCACTATTTTAATGAAACTGTTTTGATCTACCTGTCTTTAAAACATTTTCTTCCTTTAATCCTGCTGTACTCTGAATATCATCACTATGTGGTAATGAGGAAGAGGTCAAGGTTCCAGTTTTGCATGTCTTTCTCAGTATCATTTACAGGATTCAGCCTCTGTACTTTTAAAAATGCTTGACCCCAACCTGGCTTCCACTCTTCTTGCAGGCCTTAACCTCACCTGCCTATACCAGTCTTGGGAATCAGGGGGTGTTTGTAAGGCTTTAGGAAGCTACAGACTATTAAATAGATATTTAAACAAATAAAAAAGTGATGCATGCTTGTAATCTTATGCCAGCTAAATTTCCTTGCTTTTGTCTTACTATAAATGCTACCACTATGTGATAATCATGTGAGAATTGCAGCAATTTCTGAGTAATTTGAGGTTATCTGTGAAAGAATGCATGCTATGAAGGTCTTCGAAATTATTAGCTAGATCCATCTTTAATATACATTCTATATAATGTAATTTAATGTTATTCCAAAGGATTTTTAACTGCAAAAATAATTACCAATTGAATGTTTGAATATTTTATTGATGGTTAAGAATTATAAAACCTTCCAGGAGTTCATGGAAATAGATGTTTTTGTGTATAACAAGACATTGTTATCCTGCTTTTAAAAATGCTTAGATTGTGGGTGTTCCTTCTATTTCAATGAATAAACTAGTGACTGGTTTTGGGTGCATAAAACAAGAAAGATGTGAACTACCACAATTAGGTCCATGCAAACAGCATCCAAATTACAGGTCCTTCAAGTCTCAGATTCACAAGGCAAATTCCTGTCTGAAGTCATCAAAATATATGCAGAAAACTACACTGCATTTTCAGTTGGCTTGTAGGATTTTTAAGGGGATATATGGAAAGATGGATGCCATGTAGATCAGAGATTGCTCCTACATAAGTTATTAATCTCTGAGAATAATTTCACCACAACATTTGAATACCTGGGGTGTAGTGGGAAAAGTGGTTTAGTTGTGAAGGAAGAATAGTTCAGGAAGAGAATTGGGGCAGATGAAAATATTCCTCCCAAATTCTGGGATTCACCTTTACCTCTACTGAGGGTGAGCAATGGTGAGGGACATTCCCTGCTCAGGAGTGAAACTGAATTTAAACCTCAGCTTGCATGCTGAGAACCCAATGAATTGCAAAATGTGTCCCTTTACTCTGAAAAAGAGAAAAGGAACACGAGCAGTCTTGGACTGTATGTAAATTGTTTCATTGTACCTGCTAAATATAACATGAAAAACTTGAGACTTGTAAAATGTCACCTGCTCTTATCGAGCTTTGAAGAGATTACCTCTTAACAGAAGTTTCATTTTCATTTTCTCCAACATTTACTGAAGTGAACGAGGGCCGTGACTCCTTTCTTTCCTAATCCTAGCCAGCAACTTGCTTTTTTCTGTGTTTTATGTCATTCCATATGACATTGCATCAAGGCAATTCAGTGCTGCATGCAGTTGAACCAAAAGCAATTTAAGTCAAAAAATGGACAAATATGGATGTCATTTATAAAGCTTGTTCAAAGGTCTCTGGCACAGCGCAAAGCTGAACACTTTGGAGGTGCAGCAAGGTTTTCCTCCACTTATTTCTGAAGTCAAATTGTGGGGGTTTAATAGAGGTCTGCTGAGTGAGTAGCAGACAACACTTTGTACTTAGAACAATCCTTTCTTAATCTGAAAGTGTTTCTGTTTTTTATTATTTATAGAAACTTTTTAGAAGAAAAGTATAGGACCTAATATAAAAACAAGTGTAGTGGTGTCAGTGGAACAGCTTTGCAGACTAAACCCCAAACATCTTGTTGTACAGTTTGTTGAAATCTAAAATCTTGTCCAGTGTAGAGAGTTGGAGTATGATGGGGAAATAAAAGAAGGGTTTTTTTGATGGGTTCCCTGTTTTCACACCCATTTTAATAATATCCTGAATGCTGTGCAATTTTTAAATAAATTTACTACAACTAATTATCATATGTATCCTGTGTTTCCAAAAAATACATTTGCCAGATATATTGCTGTTGGTAAAAATGGGTTTAAGGATTCTTGTCAGTAGGTTTGGCTGATTAATTAAAGAACTTATTTTAATAGCAGAATAACATCATCATAGCTTCTTGAAGCAATTAAAGTAATGAATTACTTGCATTCCCTTACATTTTATCTTCATTCTCTATCTTTTGCTACACTCTTTTCCAAATAGTAAATATATTCAGTAATTATATCTGATAACATGTAAGTAGTTTATATTAGATAGTGAGATATATAATGCAGATAAAAATAGCCTAGATTACATCTAGTTTATATTACATTTATTTTATAAATGTATTATGTGATGCCTGATTGCTGCATGTTTCAAAAGAATTCTGAAAGTTTGATAAACTGATAGGCACATCATACAGAGGATTTTATTTCACACACCTCCTTAGCTCTTGCAGTTACTTGTGGAACAAAACATGGTTTAAGAGTGCCTGGCAGCAGAGCTAAACACTAAGGGAAAGACGGGAGCATATCCAGTTCAAAATGCCTCTGGTATTTAAGGCATAGCCACTGTTTAATATTTAATAACAGAACCCAATAACATTTGTGGAGTGCTATATCCTTAAAAAACCCTAAAATCAGCCTGCTGCTCTAGTATTTAAGACTTTATCCCACATAGAAACGGACTGTAAATATTAATTGAAATGCTACTACAGAATTGTTGCTATTTTCAGATGCCCTTGAGATTAAAGCAAAGATATCTAAAAAATGTTGCTGCCTTTAAGTAGAAGCTTCACCTTCAGCTTGCCAGGGTGACTGTACCAAGGGCCAGTGGCAAGAGGCACGGGGTGAACATATGGAATGCACCCTGAGAGATGCATTTCTGTGCTCTCCCACTGAAGCCTCTGGGGCTGGTTTGGGGGGCAGAAGGATGGGACAGTGACTCTGAGTGCTCACATCCTGCTGGATGGCCAGTGACCCCAGTGGGCTGACCCCAAGGGCTGACCCCAGTGACCCCCAGTGGCTCCTGGCATCCTCAGTGCCACGATTTTCTGTCCCCTCCAAAGGGCAGAAGGCTGAATTGGGGAGAGTCACTTTTGCCTGTGTTTGACCTGCAAGATGGAACTTGATTTGGAAAGCTCTGGTAAAGTGGCAGAAAAGGAGTCCCTGGCAGATTTGGAGCACAGGCTAAGATGACAACTCTGCCTTGCTGTTGAGCCAGCACCACCCCTCAGGGCTGAGTGCAGCTGACCTCACCCTTGTCTTTCCATGAAGTTTTGGAGGGCAAAGCCCAGTGAAAGACTATATACCATATTATTAATTTCTACTTTGGTGAAATATTCCTCAGCACTGAACAAACATTACAAGTAACGCATCTATTTAATGGAGTGTATTATTTTATTATAGCTGGTTGCTATAATGGGCAGTTAAAGCATGATAAACAAAAGCAGCAGAAGTGTGATGTAGTAGATGATCAGATCTCTTTTCCTTATATCTGTTTTGTCAACTTGCATTCATCTACTCTCTGTTTTCTTTGGTGGGCAGTCATCAAGGCGTGAAATAGCTGCCTTCCCACGTTACCAAGCCATGTAAATTTTGCTTTGGGAATGAGCTTATTGCAGACAGAATTCCTAATCATGGTGCCTGAGCACCACTTGCATAGGGAGGAGCACACAGAGAAAATGTTTAAATTCTTAGAGAAGACATAATTAAAGTAGTTCTCTAATCTGTGGCCTGGATGAAGTTTAGCATATGAAATAATGATAAAAGGTCATAAATATGTTAGAAAGTTAGCATATCAAAGTAATTGAGGGAAAAAATGGTGACACTCAGATTGTTGATGCAAATGAGCATATCATTAAATGATGCTCTGAACAAAAAGACTGGAAAATGCCTCTAAAACATGTGTTTTTCCATTGCCAAGAGCAAAATGCCTTTTTTTTTTAATGTTAAGGTTTAGTAGTCTTCCTATGTTTTGTCTGGTTGTATAGGTTGACTGTAATGTTTTTTCATTTCAAGACCTGTATCCTATTGATGTTATTGCTGTCCACTACACTCCTTCCTAATGGCAGAGTAACAGTGAAAGCATAATTACATTTCCTAATTATGTGTAATTAAGCAAAACCCAGATGATGTATTCAGTGAGCTCTTGGTATAGCCAAGGGTCAAGGACTTCTGGAATTTTGTAGCATTTCTCTAAATAAGCACATTATACTGTTAAAGCCAAGATACAGTTTTGTGCAGTCTCTTCTGTAAACCTGCTTAACAGCTAAAATTTATAGTATTCATTTATTTAGCTGAGTAAGGATATAGTTGAGATTTCCCCCCTCCCGTTTTTAGATTTGTCGTACTTAACCCAGGAAAGGGACTTTAAACTCAGCACCATAATGTTCTGCATGCTGACAAGCTAAGTGATATTTATTTTTTCAAACCTTAATCCTTTTGAAACATGGAGAAATAAATACATCCTCTTATCTAGCATATGCCTGAGACTGGAAATAAATTCTTATTTCCTTGTAGTCCTGTACCAATGGTCTACAATGAATAATTTGGGCAGTCTCACTGAATATAATAGGAAGAGCTTCTCTATTACCAGTGATAATTATAAGGCTCATAATGGGAAACCTCCAAAGCCCTACCATCAATCAAGGAAAATAAACAATGGAAAATGATAGGTATATAGAAGTGAAAATTGCAAAACCACATATGAAAATGCAGTATTTTCTGCAAGGCTATAAATCATGGGGGAGTCATAATTTTAAATGTAATTAATATTCTCAGATTAAAACGTAACTTTTTAAGGAGTTTAGCAGACATTTTTAGAATCAGGAGCCGGATGAGTCAGAGCGTTAGTAATGGGATTAAGGAGACTTTCACTTCTAGATCATTAGGTCAAATATGACCCAAATCCACAGTGCCTGAGAGTTATCATTTCACAGCTGTGCAGTGGCCTTTGTAAAAAGATTTGTTGGTTTTGGTCTAGACCATAGCAGGAAGGGTCTGCAGCCCAAAACCAGCCTCTCTGTGAGCAGTTTTATTCTCAGCAAAAACAAAACAAGTTGGCCTCCATCATCTCAAAACCTGCATTTTGGAGTATTAGAGCATCATTAAAAATCCTGTGACGTGAATCCTTCCAGTTGCAGAAGCCAAGAACAAAATGGCCTTTGTGATGGAGCTCCCTGGAAGTGATTTCTCCAGGCAGGGATGCAGATGAATGTTGTTTATTGGAATTTTTTTCTCTCCTGTGTCATGAATGCTTATACTGGAAACCTAAGACAAAGAGGAGGCAAAGGCTTCTCACATGACTCAAAAAATAGATTTGAGTGATAACACTGAGGTCCAGAGCCATCAGTTTAGCCATCTCCACCATTTTGTTGGTAAAATTCTTGCTAAAGATTTGCAAATGAATGATAAGTTAGTTTTGCTATTGGATGTGAAAGAAGGGGGGACCCACCAAGTGTAAAGTATTAGTATCCAAATTTTGAAAACCCCAGTTTTGGGGTTTTTTTAATACCTTGTGGTAGATTTTGATCGGATGTGGTCTAATATGGATGAACTCAGGGGCACATTGTACATTGTCTTAGGAAGGATTCAGGTGGGACCTGGATCTTCCAGTGCAGGGCACTATGGGGGAACATGTCTGGCTTGTTCTCCCATCTCTCACCATGGCCCACAGGGCTCTGGTGACTCCACTTGGCCCCATACATCAGTGCTGCAGGTTAGAGGCTTTGAAATGCTGTCCACTCACACACAGTGCCCTTCCCCTACAAATTTGGTAATGTCCACATTAATCTGTTCATGCTGGTGGACTTCTCTGTCCTTTGCTTTCCCTTTAGTGAGATCTGAAGACATTCAGGCCATGGAGTTTTCTGTGTTTATCTCTGTGGTGATTCCTGGATTGGCTCTTTGGGGAGGCAGTGAGGTAGCCAAGGTTTGCTCTGTGCTGTCTGTGTGGATGAGGGTCCCTGGAGCCCACTCACACTGACATGGGTGGTGAAGTCAGTCTGGTTCACAAACCTCTGCCCTTCTGGTACTTGCAAAGCCAGCACAGAGGGGGTGCCCATGCTCAGGGACTGCACTAACATGTGCTTTCTTACATTTCCTTGTGACCAGTGCCATCACCTCACCTCCCTTTGGACTGTGACTTATTTACCCTTCTTGGCTCTAGGACACTTACAGAGATGCTGACTCACACTTTTCCATTACTTTCTTTTTTTTTCCTGGCCAAAAGCAAACCCAGTTCCTTCCTTTCTTTCCCCCCTTCCTGTCCCCTATGGCCCCCCAACCCACTCTCCAGACACAGTCATTTTTGGCAGAGCTTATACTGTGAAAACACTGGAGGACCAAGGAAATGCCTGTTGCTCTAGTCCTAGTTACAATATGGTCATCACCAGTGGATTATTCTATGGCTCAATCAGTCAGTGCCTGAAGGTTTCCATTCTTTAAATCCTTTGTCCTGTTTTGGGATTCCTCCATGTTCTTTTCCATACATCTGACTGAAGGTGAGACTCTTCTTCACGTGATTTCCATCAAAGAAAAATACATTTTTGACAGTGGAGAAGCCTGTCTACAGTCTGAATAAAGTTATTTGTAATGCTGTTTATTCATGCATGCACAATATTAAGTATTTCCCAGAAATATTTGTTCCTGTGCTGGAAGGTTAAAAGGGGCAAGGACCAGTGAATCATTGTAACCTGGTGCAGCTCTAGCAATGCAGTTTGCTGCAGGGCTTTGTTTCCTGTTGTGAATTTCATTTACTAGGCACCCATGGCACAAAGCTTTATTAATTGCATGGAGAAATGACACAACTATTATTCCCAGTAACAAATGAGTCACTAAGTTTGCAACAGCAAACGGAAGATAAATGCATGCGTGTGAGATCTGAAATAGTTATAGGAGCTCTTCCTAAAAATACATTTCAACTGATTTACAGCATTCTTGAATAGTTTAATGTGCTGTACTCTGGGTGATATATTCAGATTTTCAGAGTCTCGATGCATTTCTGAAAAGAATGTCCAGTGTTGTTGTAAGGATTAAATGTCCCACGGGGAATGAAAGCACCAGGGGATGGAGGACAATGAAACATTAGATGTAAAAACAAACAGATGTAGCATAATAAGTAAAAGGTCAATATGTGCTGAGGACCAGCATCTGTAAAATCAGAATGGGAATTTCAAATAGTCAGAGGGCTGTAGGGCAGCAGGGCTCCCTCCAGTCCCTCTCAGGCAGAGGAGCCATCAGACAGCCCATGCTGAGCATGGGCTGAGTGAAAGGGAAGTTCTCCTCTGATATCTTTACTTGCTTATTAAAAAATTCATATGGTTAATATTTAAGTTTCAGAAACCTGTGGCCAGCAAGAGAAAGTTCTTCTAAATGACCCCATTTGTGCTAATGTAACAATCTAATGAAAACTTTAGTGCTTATCTTTGCATAATTTCCATTCATTTTTGCTGTTCTGATTATTAAAATTGCTCATTTAAGGACTATCTTTTGTTTTGTTTGATTTCAGCATTCCCTTTGGTAAGAATTGCAAAAATTGTGAGGAAGTGGATTTAATAGACACAGTCTCAGAAATGGTTAGTTAAATGGTGCTGCAAATACTCCCAATTTTTCCCTTTGTTCTTCTACATATGTTTAAAGATATTTCTGTTAATTTACAATTTGAAAGGTGGGTGAGAAGCAGAGAGTTTGAAAAATAGATTACTGTCTTCATTAATACAGGTTTGACCTACAAAGTCTTCACGTACTTAATGATTAAAAACCAAAGTACTAAATAATAAATTATAAGAATTTATAGGAGTCATCATCTTGAAATTAGCTTACTGAATGTTCTTATCATAATAAATCTGAGTGGGTGTCTAATTTAGTGTTAGCTGACTAAAATTATATGTTGCAGTCAGATTAAAAAAAAAAGAAAAAAAACTTTTGTTTCAAGACAAATGATATGAATTTAATCAGAAGTAACCTGAAAGGCTACCATATTTTGTCGTGTCTACTTTGCAGAAACTTTGGCAAAACTGGTAGTGGTAGAATGAAGATCGATTTCAATTTGTGAATCTGGCAGACAATAAAATTTCCTCTAGCAATTCAGAGATGTTTATGATAACACTTCCCTCTCTGCTCTAGCCAGTCAAAAACCCAGGGAACAAATGACAAAATATCTCTGTATCCCTTATTCAATCTCAGTACAGCAGAATCGTTTGCCAAGATCTTTTTATATGATTGGAGAACAATCTCTCTCTTCCCTCTTTATCTCTCACCGTTATAAAAGATGTTTCTCAATTCAGTTAGAATGTATTTCTCTTTTCACATGAATATGAAATGTCACATAGAGACCAGAATGTTTTCAGAGCTGATGAGCTGCTTCTAAACTTCAGCTGCTGGGAATCCTTGAAGGAAAAGAAAGAAAACCAAACATTAATTTAGGAAGCATATTAAAAGCAGTCCCAATCAATATTTTGTTTCAATGCAAGCTGTAAAAGGGATCCTGAGCCCTTTCTCAGGACAGTCACTCTGAGCCAAAACAAGTGGGTCTGGCCAGTGTGGAGCCAGCCTGTAGAGCCTGTGCTGCTCAGGCTTCACTGAGCCAAGGACTGGGGCCCCCCTTTGTAACCAGATGCTCAAACCCCAGCAAAACACCTTTTCAGGGGAAATTTCTCTCTGCAGTTTATAAAGAACAGCCAGAGCTGCAGAGAGCAGTCAGGTTCTGCTTCATCCTTTCACTTTGCCTCAGTCCCTCACCCTAATTAATTAGAGGGAAATATGCCTTCCAGAGAAGAAGAAAATACCTCTGGGACTTTCATCAGGAAGTCACAGCTCTTGTGTTTAAAAGGGAAAATTGTTGTTGTTGTTTCAAGTGTTAGATTTTTAAAATGTGATTCACCATTACTTAATTTTTATCATTAGTGCCAATTCTGCAGCGCTATATGCTGTTGATAATATTTAAGTTTCTTTATGTAAACATAATTTTTGATTGCAGATTCCTAATCAGAACTAGAAAACCCATGTGCCTCAATCATTTTTCCCAAAGAGCTCCTGGAGATCAGATTCATCTCTGAAAATGCTGATTAGTCAGGTTTCATTACATCCTTTCTGAGTATTCAAATGTGGAAAAAAGGCAAAACAAAGATGGGAGTATAAAAATTAGATGCATTGTCAAATTAAAAGAGGTTATATCTCTCATTTTCTAAAAAGCCTTTACCTTGGCAAGTGTCCTGATATTGGATTCAGTGTGATCCCAATATGAGGCTCTTTTCCAGTTCTACCCACCTCAGATGCCCTAAAATAGAGAATAGTTCAAGTAATTAACATGTAACACTGTAATCATTGTTAAATTGGAAAAGAGGATGCTTGTGAAATAATTTTTATTTGTCTAATCATTTACAGTCTGATTCAAACTTCCATTGGTTTTTAGGAGTGAAGATGAGCCCCATTTTCCCTGTTAATTTTATTTTCTGCCTTTTAGATCATGACCAGTTGTATTTCATTGTATCATGTAGTGGAAAAAGTGAAAAGTGCTGAGACCACAGCTTGGGAAGTCAGTCTCTACAGCTGTCAAATACACATGCCAGGGCTCTTGCAGCCACGGGATAACTGAAAATATTAAAAAAAAGAGTAGGTGTGACACTTCACAATATAGTATGAGGTGAAAGGTTGGACTTGATCACCCTTGGAGGTCTTTTCCAACCTTAATGATTCTGTGATTCTATGGCTGTTCTGTGCTCTGCTCTTTCCCTTTGTGCCTGTGCAGGTTTAACCAGAGACTGTGGTGATGTTTCAGTGAGCAGTGAAAGATAAACCATACACGAGGACAGAGCTACTTTCATGTTCAGTGAAAGAACACTCATTTTATAAGAGCTCTGGGGTTTGTAATGGGAGAGTTGTAATGCACTGATATTTTTTTAACACTTATTTTCAAGTATCATTAGCATTACTAATGTGTGTGTTACTTTTAAAGGCTTGACTCAGCAATTTGCATGTGTTCCAGATTTCTGGCTGCTGATATGCAGCTGTGTTGCTGTGTAACAATGCAAGGGCATTTTTATGTCACATATGTAGAAATAGCAGAAATTGGATTCACTCTGGATTAATGTAAAGTCCCCTTAAGATTTCACTGGGAAAAACCAAACAAACCTCAGCATGATCCATTTAAGATGAGGATTCAGGGGATAACCTCCAGCACGGGCTCTAGAAACACTTGATCACAGACCATGGTCACTGAGAACTCTCTGCAGTAAAGGATGCCATAACCTTTTTTTCCTGGTCTTTTTGTCACAAATCAGTTATTTAATGCAAAGGAACAGATAATTTGGGGTTTTTTTCTACTTCATTTTAGTAGATCATGTTTTTAAGATAAAACTGGACACAGATGCCTCTGTGTGATGCATGCAAAGAGACAGGCAGGGAAAAGGAAACAACATTTGCAGTATCAAATTTCTTTGTAATGAAGTGGTGCTTGCTTACTTTCTCCCTGCAACTTGTTGAAGTTTCCATTTCCATGTAACATTATGTATTGTGTAATTTTTCTTATTACTCAGCCAGCCTGCTAAGAAAACGTTAAGAAAGGAGAAAACCTGCATTTCCCAAATCTGCTACACTTTGTACCCAGGTCTGCAGTGCAAACCAGCCGATAATTCTGTGAAATTAGAGAAATTATGGTTTTTTAATCTTTAAAATAAATTAATGTGTGAGGAGATAAAATAGGGAAGGGAAGAACCACTGGTTTTCCAATTTAATAAAGGCTTGTGGTACAAGAATACAAACACAGCCTGGTGGCCAAGTAGCTTGTTGTTATGTTGGGATTTTTTTTTCCACATGAGTGATATTCTTCAGTCCTGCAAGTTAGTAAAACCAAGACCACTTGCCATAGCTATAAGCTATCAATAAAAATTAATGTACCAGAGGGAATTGAAAGGAAAAAAATGTACTTAAGTGTTCAGGGCCATCGAGCCACCCATGCATCCTCTGCAAGTGTATTCCGGCAGTGGAGCTGTTATTGTTGCCATGGGCTGCCATTTAATGTTATTTTCCTAAGTAAATGCTTCTGTGCTCTGATCAAGGACATTGGCAGTAAACCAAGACACAATCTTCAGAAAAATATGGTGCTGAATGGTATTGAATACTGTTCAACCAGACCTGGTATCAGAGGATAACTAAAGCCTCTCCTTTTCGAAAGTCAGCTCAAACACAGGTTTAAAATCCTTTCAAGAAGGGAAGAGTTCTCTTTTTCTCTTTCTCTCTTTTTTTTTTTTTTTTTTTTAAGATTTTTTTCTTTAAAGAATGACAAGAGGAATTAGAAATGAAAAAAGAGGACTGGGATATATCCACTCTAAGGTGATTTTAACTGAGGAGAATGGGAAGATCAACAGCAAAACCAAAATCCCCAAAGAAATATATTTCTGGGATGGGTTTCTGTGTTTGTCTTTCAAGAGGATTTTTGTTGTTAAACTGAGGGGCTTCCCTATTAGCTACATCTCCATAGTGCCTTTTTCTCTGGGAGATAGTTTTGGCTCTGTATCCTGCCCTGGATGCTGCTGGCAATGGTGTATTTCTGTTTGAAAGGAAGGGACAAGAGGTCACCTCCAGTATAGCTGTATTGAAGTAAAGGAGTTTCCACTGAGGAAGACTAGCATAGATAGCATTATCTGATTTTTTTTTTGCTAAAATGCTAACTGTACTGTGTTTGTCAATCAAGAGAGTACATTTTGAACAAGGAGTGTTGCTGCGTTGACCCCTACAACAGATGAACCCACATTTGCTAAAAGAAAAGAGAAAATAGTTCTGAAAAGGGTTTCCATTTGCAATGATCTGTGTGCAGAGCTGTAAAAAATGCATAAGAAAGGCAAGATGGAAGTGATCCCCCAGGTTAATGTTGTCATCAGTACACAATCTCCATTTCTTCCTCAGGATGATTATTGTATTAAATGTTATGTTTGATTCATTTGTAGTTAAGGCATTAAAGCTACATTTATGCCAATAAAGTAATGAAGGACAGGGTTTGTGCCCCAGGGGCCTGAAACCATAATTTTGGGTATGGGACACTTTGTGGTTGCAGCAGAGAATCCTTTGGGGTATGTGGTGAAGAAAAATGGGATTTTGCATCATCATTTTCCTGTAGGAAGGGTCTGTCCTAGGGAAACCCTGTGCTTTTTGCTGCAGGTGTAAGAAAGCAGCCAGGTGCTATCCCTGGAGGGATTTATTTTTTAAATAAAACTTTTTTAGCCCATAACATGGTGACAAAGAAATGGAGAATATTACAAATCAAAAGGCTGACCTAGCTTTTTGGTATATGTTATTGATAAAATATAGACAGCCATGTTTGTTTATAAATCTTCAGGGCAAAAGAACTTGTTTGAGCCATTCTTCAGGTTTATTCAGCATGTTTTGGTTCTCACCCACCTTTCAATCCAATCTCTCCCATTTTCTTTTGGTGAAGCATTTCATGTGTGGCAGTTTTTCATTAAAAAATGCCCATACAGGGATAGATCAAATTTCAAACCATGAGTGCACTTGCTCTAACAAATGGGAACAGCAGAAGCCATAGAAAGAGACAGCAAACAGTAAAGAATTTTCCCCAAAACCCAAAATCTCCCAGCCTCTAATACTTAACATTATTCCCTTAATTTTTGCCTTGTAAACTTTTAGCATCCAAAGTGTCTTGTGGGAGGGATTTTACACCTAACTTCACATTACATGAAAAATTCAGTGGCTTCTTTGACTTGTTTTGAGCTTGGAAGCTGCATCCAGCTCCTGTCTGAG
Source organism: Peucedramus taeniatus (assembly GCA_013400575.1). Taxonomy (NCBI): domain Eukaryota; kingdom Metazoa; phylum Chordata; class Aves; order Passeriformes; family Fringillidae; genus Peucedramus; species Peucedramus taeniatus. The sequence goes on along the minus strand of WBNO01025885.1, from coordinate 1,498,697 downwards.
TGAGGCTCTGTCCCTGTTTTCCCTCTCCAAGCTGCTCACAGTCCTGAGGCCACGAAGTACATCCCTGCTCAGCTGCACTGTGAGGAAGAAGATGCAGAAGTTAATTGTGTACAGAAGTTATTCCATAGCAATAATAATTTTTTAGCCCTTCTTTGTGGCTTTCTACTGCTGTGACAGTTTTTTAAGATGGAGGTACCAGAACTACTCACACTGTCCAAGCTGCAGAAAATCTTCAATTTATTCACTGGCAAAATTGTGTCTTTTATTTTCTTCTCTGCTACTTTCCTAATGGACCTCAGCTTCCTATTTCATTTTTAATTGCAATGAATATTGAGCTGATGGTCTCCTATCACTGTGATACATCCCCAGGATCTTGCTCTTGCATTTTAAGTTTGGTACAGACACGTGACGTTGCATTTGGTTTTTTTTCCCATATGCATCATTCATCTACTTTTAATTTCATCTGCCATTTTGTTGCCTGGTTGCTGAGCATCACAAGATCTTTCTGCAAATCTTCCCAGTCCTCTTTCATTCCTTGATAGTGTGAATAGCTACTCTTTTTTCCAGTATTGGTGAGGAAAGAGCGAAAAAAGTGGAAAGACTTTTCCACTGCAGATGATGCTGCATGGACACAAACTCTTTAGAGTGAAATCCAGTGACCCCCACTAGAGGCAATGAGATTAATGGAACTGAAACCTCAGAAATGGTCTTGCAACTACATTTTTAATGCATAATATTTGTGTGAGTTTGACATTCAGCAAAATGCTTTCTCTCATGCCTGGTTTGAAGTTAAAGATATAAATGGAATGTCCTAGATTTTATTTATGCATCTAAAGTTGTTAAGGAGGTAAAGGAGAACTGAGAGATAGGCAGCCCAGATTTCATATCTGCAAAGCACAGTCCCATCGTTCACAGAAACTTCTCCCCCTGTTGATTGAATCATTCCAAATTGGGCTGATTTTGGTAACTCAGAATTTTATGTATTTTCATAGAATAAGCAGATGTTTGTTTTATTGTCTGAGGGAGAGGTCATAATGTCTGCAGTGTGATCTTGGAGAGATCAGCATAAAAATGTGTCTCTGTCATGCACACACACAAATACACACATTGCTGCAATGGATTTCCTAGGACCAATTTTAGCTAATGTTGCAGATTGTGAATAATTGAAAAATGTAGTGGAAATGCTTCATCTGAATTTTGTGTGAGCAATAGCTAATGAGTATTTGGGAAAGTGTCTGAACTGTTGCTTAAAGGCTCACCATGCTGCTCTGTGCACAAAAAAAAAGACCTGCAGACAGCTTACACTGAAATTTTGCAAATCCTAGGGAGAAAGAAGTTTAAACAAAAGCTTTTCCAACCCTTTGAGTTCTGCAGTGTAGAATTAAGTTAATAAATAAGAGCTTAATATTAATGAAAAGTAAAGGTACATCTGTATTCTGAAATCTCAGCATTCTGTGGCACTAGAAACTCTGTCAAATCTGATGTTTTCAGTGGAGTATTTAAGGTATCTCTAAAACTGTCCATCAGAAATAAAGTACTGTTTCATTTCATTTTATTTTAAGCAAGAGAAAGTTTTCAAATGCAATTGCATTTGAAAAAACCCAAACTACTCCTTTTTGTCACTTTAAATTGAGCAGGATGGGTGAAGACAACAGGACCAGAATCATCAGGGTTTGTACCATTTTTGGAATGTGAGGTACGCAGTAAATTTTGGGGTTTGTCCTTTGGTACAGTGACAACAAAGCTGCTTAGCCAGTCTTTCTAGACTTCTATTATTCTTCCTATAAAAAATGTTTTCTTTGCTTATTTCTAATTTAAAGTTCTTTATTTTTCACTTGTCTAATCATTTGTATTGAGTTAAAAGTAGCAAGACAAATTAACATTACCTGCCAAATATAAGATTTGGGTTTTGCTGGTATGGGTAATACCCCCTTTCAAACCATCCCTCATTTCTTTTTCTTTTCTCTCTTGATACTCAAATTTAGGTCATTTGTCCGTCCTCACAGCTCTTACCTTTCATACATTAAATTTCATTGCCAGCACTCTAAAAATCCAAATAAATTATGCCATTTGCACTGCTATCATCACCCTCTGTAACCTCAGAAAAGTCAAGGAGAGTAGTTAGGCAGATTTTTTTTTATTTTCTAAATCTCTACCATTTACTTTCTATTATATTACAAATACTTGTTCCTTTCTACCTTGCCTGTCAGAATGGCTTTCTACTGTTTTCCTTCCTAATCTTGACAAGGTGATTGACTTGCAGATTTCTATAGCAGTTTTAGACCTTAAAAAAAAAAACAGAAAGAAAGACTGCTCTTATATTCCACAATTTATTTTTTTTAACTGCTTGAACTTCAATTATGATTTGTGGCCTACAGATCTTTGACAAGAATAAATCCTACAGTGTCTAGTCTGACAGACTCAATTCTTGTTTTGAATTGCCTCCTACTTTTCTAGTTGTAGGCACTGTGGTAATTATAGACATAGTCAGTGGATGACAGCCAGGATATTGTTATTGTAGTCTTTGGTTTAGAGAAAGTATTAATTTCATATTTCAGTTGTTTTACATGCTGTCAGGGTATAACTCTTTCCTTGATTTTAGAGTACTGAAAATTAAAAGTTCTGGGCAGTTCTGCTTCAATTCTTCAGCCACATCTGTTTTAATTGCTAGGTTTTATTTCTTTTTATTGGTCTGGCACATGTCTGTAGGGGCTTATCCTGCAGAAATTTTTTTAGTATGTACTTATATAATCAATTCTGGTGAAAATCAGCAGTTTGAATTGAATATAGTCAATGAATATTTTTATGTTTGTATTTAAAAAGGGGGAAAAAGCCTATGGGTGATAGTTCATTATTAGCTTATAAATATAGTATAACTTCCTGCATAATTACAGGTTTTTATAATTTTTATAATGCTTTTTGCTTATTTTCCTTTGGATAATTTTCAAAGTACTATTATTCCCTCAAGAGATCTCTAAGAGGCAGAATTTCTGGCTATTAAAGATTTGCCATCCCACAAGCAGCAGACTGAGAATGCCTCCAGGTTATTTATAACTGGATTTTATCTCAGAAAATTAACTAAAGAAGATAAACCAAAATTCTAGGGGAAAATGCCTTAAACGTCTCATATATTATGCTGTGCTCAAACAGCTATTTTAATTTTAACAGCCTGGCAAGCCCAGTGGAGCTCTTTTTCTGGTTTTGGGCACAAAATAAGATAACACTTTTTGAATTCCTCCAGGAGATCATCTAAGTGCACTTAAAGTGGAGGCATAAAATATGAGTTTACAATGTGATATATTTAAGCTTCACATGTTAGTTTAATTGATTTTCTGTGTTTGCTAGTTCTGAGAGCCCCAGAACTCCTAATTTGCCCTTTAAAAAACCAGTACATTTTCAAAACGTTGCATTAGCAGGCAAGCTGCTTCATTCTGCAGAAAGTTTTGTTGTCTTCTGGTTCCTATAACCCTTTCCTGGTCACCAGCACTAAATGTTCTGCCAAGATTTCAGCAGACATATACATTTACATGCCTGCAAAACCCCCTTGGTTTTGGTGGGCCACTCACAGGGTTACACATCTGACGTGAGTCCCTAAATCAGGGATGGAGTTCCTTAGCTGTGATTTGTGGGTGGAATTTGGGGGAGCAAATGAGGGAAACCAGCCTGCCAAATGCAGAGCACCTCAGCTGGACTGCCTGTGAGAATTTAGGTGTCTGATGTGATTAAGCTTAAAATAACAAACTCGTTTTCTGTCTGACATCCGTTATATTTGAACTTAGGTCTCGTGGGGTGAAAGGTTATTGCAATAATTTATTGTACCTTATAGTACAATCAGTGTTTAAAAAAGAATGGTAGCTGAAAGGCATGTTCTATTCTTACTGCAAGAGAAAAATACTATCAGATTGCAAGGACTAAAATAGTTGCAGTTTCTAAGAACGCCTTGTAAATAAAATTATGGGCAAGGGATTTTCAAGATGAGTTCTGGAACTGAGTATTGGCTCCTTTTCTTCATGTTTATAATAATAATGCCTTGCATTTCTGATTATGTCATTGTGATGCACAAAGGGTGACCTTTGCAGTTGACAAAATGATTAACAATTTCCTCTGGCTTTTGCTTTTAATTATTCACCTATGTGAAGTAGAGAATGGACTGTATGAGCTGGGGCACGTAACAATGATTGGTTTGTATCAGTGTTATCACATGGCAGAAAGGTCAGAACAGCTGCCTCCAGTGTGCTTAGGCTTAGATACTACTCTTAAAGAAACTGGCTTTTTATTTATGGAATTCTATTATGGAACATAAATTGATGTACATATGTACTACATATAAACATACTATGTGTGTGTGTGTATATATATATATATATAAATATATGGTATCGATAGGAAGATTTCTCTAACATCTTGAAAAATTTTATTCAAGGAAGAATAACAGCTCCCCATTCCTACAAGGACTTATTTCTACAGCCCCAGCTGCATCACTCCTTCAGGACACAAAAACCAAGCTGAACTTTGAATTTCAGCTGAAAATTGCATGAGGAAATTAAGGATGCAATTATCTGCCCATTTAGACTTCTTGTCTTGAATAAGTGAAAGGGTGGCTAAAAAAATATGGCACGATGTTATCTTCTGCCATATGTATTTTCTTTTCTAAATTATCTAGTCTTATAAATATTTGAATAACTTTTGCTCAGAATAAACACTTTCCTCTCAGCTTAGCTCTTACGGCTCTTGAGACCATAACAATTAGATAAATTAATATTGATTTGCAAAGAAAATGTTTCTTCATCTGTTAGAATATCTCCTACCATACTTTAGAACAAAACTTAAAAATTCAAAAAGGTGTAGATAGCTCTTGACCATTTTCCTACTGAAAGTAATTCTGGGCAGCACTGCACAAAGTTATGGGCTGAACTTTCTAAATCATAGATTACAGAGAAAAAAATTCCCAGAGGTGCAAGAAAGGGAAAGTTAGCTCTACATATAGATTAGAACTGAACCTTAATAGATATAACCCCCAAATTTTTTTTAGAATTCATTAGAAGGGGGGGACTTGGGTGGCTGGAGCAGTGTGGTAGATACTACTTGGAGAGATCTGCTTACCAGAAACAGGATTAATCTAAATATCAGAATCTTAGAAGATTTTTCAATTGCTACTAACTTTCCTATTAGAAAAGAGCTACTTGTTCGAATTACTAATTTGAATTTCTGATATGAAAATGAGAGGTTTTTTTAACCAATCATTGTGATTTTTTTGGACAAGAGAGAGAGGTCTTGTGTAAACTCTGTCAGTTCCAGGTTGCAGAGAGATGAGGCACAAGCCGAGGCACTCCAGCACGTGTGTGATGTCCACCCCAGTCAGGAGGGAGAGGACATCTCCCAGCTCTGCTCAGAGCAAGGCTGTCCCTGCACACGTGTGCAGGACGTGTGTTTGGAGGGCCTCAGCACTGACAGCTGTTGTTTATGGCCCTTGGGGAGCCTTGGCTCCTGCAGGAGCTGTAATTCAGGAGGTGTGAGGCTCTGCAGGCACACAGACCCCCTGCCCCATGGGGTGGCAGCTCTGGAGCAGTGGTGCACAGGGAAGAGATCAGGCCAGGGGATGATGTTTCAGGTTTTCAGCTAGCCAGCAGCCCAACCTCTGCTCCAGGTGAGCTGTCTGACAGCCTGAAGTCTGCAATGAGGAGGTAAATGATTTTCTACAATGGAAAAATCCAGCTGAAGAGAGTGCATACCTGTGGGGATCTGGTCATTGGGAACTCCTCAGTCCAAGTGCAATTCCTTAATGATAAAAATAAAGTGTAGGGGACATAGATCATTGCATCCATGAATGCAGGCAGATTTTCTATGAGATACAAAGCAAAGTTACCCCTTAGGGAGAGATTTGGCAGAACCTTTTCCTTTGCAGTGTGTTAGTCCATGATCAACCAGGCTCAGGGCTTGGCACAGGTGCTGTCTTAGCTGGGGCAGGTAAACTTTGAGGAAAAGACAAGCAGGGAATGAACAGGATTTCAGCAAATAAAGAAACACAGATAAGTGTTGTTGGCAGCTTTACATGTATGTAACTTTTCAGCTAATTAATATGAGTCTTTTTAAATGTATGCCATTCTTTTGTCCTTCAAGTCATATACAAATTCTCAGCATCTAGTATGTGCATTTGACTAAGAATTCTCAAACTTCAGGGTTTTCCATTTGTCCCTGGGGAAAAAAAAAAAAAAGCGAAAAGGAGAAGATGGAAGGAAGGAAGGAGCCTATAAACCAAAATAAAAGTGATATTTCATTTGTGTTTTGCTGATAGATATTGAGTTCTTCCCATACACTTGTGCATTAAGGGTTTTGCTGAGTGAGCTAGGACACTGTCTCTTTAAGTGTTTAACAGTAATTGGTTCATGTCCTGGTGTTCATTGAAAATCCTAGACATTTCATGGAAAATCTTCTTAATGAGGGAATGAATTTTTCATTCACATTAGAAAGCTCACTCTGACAAACAATTTCTAAATAAAACTTTGGCGACATGACATCCCATATTGGACTTGACAAAGAGGACAGGTGCATTAGAATAAAACTGTATGGCGATCCTTCAAGCTGTCAGCCATGAATATTTTATTTCTTAATGAATCATCTTTGTGAAATGAACTTTCTTGTTGTAGTGTCAGTGCCATTTACAACAAAAAACCTGCTCCTTTTAAAAGGTGAACTCCTTAAAGATGCTGATGCCTGCATAAAATACTTAACCCTAGCCAAGGTATTCAGTAAATTTAATAGTGTATTTTTTTTCCAAAACTGTTTGAAATGTAGTCTCATACTACCAGGTGTGACTGTCAAACACAACCTTTTGCATTGCAATTTTGTTAACAAAGCCATTATTCAAGGTACATTAGCAATGGGGTTGATCCTTATTAGAAAACAGAGAATACTTGCCTAATTATTGTTTTGATGCTTCCTTTATCTTTAATGGTATATTACATTTATTTAGTACTTGTGTGCAATAGTAGATTTATGTAAACGACTTTATATATGAAAATCATTTCTAGCAGACAAGAGAAGCTTTCACCCTCTTGTATCCCTGTTCCTTACAATGTGAACAGAATAAATTATAGGCAGTTTTTGTTGGCATTTTGGGGGTATTTTTTCCCCAAAGGTATGAAGTCAGTGGTGGTTGCAGTGGGTGTGAAGGGTGTTCAGAGCCTCCTGCAGCTATGACCCCCCAGTATCCAGGTATCCCCAAACTCTCATGTTTCTTTATTCTAAAAGAATACAAATGTCAGATCAGCTTATTCTTCCTCACAGTTTATTTGTCATAGTAGATTTGAATGTACTGGTTTTGCTAACAATTTTACATTCATTGAGTTATCTTAAAAGCATATATGTTTCAGCATTTCCCTTTTGTTCTGCGAAAGCAGCTTGATTTGGATTCTCTGGGGAAAGCTCAATTTTTATTGATATTAAAAATACCCATTTGATTGCAAACCTCAAAGTGGACTAGATTCAATTTAATTTACATAATGGTGTCTTCAGGGACAAAGATTGCATGTCCTTTGTGGCATTAGTTGGTGGATGTTTGTTTCTAGCATGTGTCAAGTTCAAATTACAGGGTTTGTCATTTTACTTATAGGCTAAATGTTTTGACTCCAGGAGATATGATTATGCTCATTGTCTTTGCAGTCCCTGCCCTGTGTCCTTGCTGATACTGGATATATGTGAGGGATTGTCAGCCAGCACCCTGATCTCCGTGGAAAGGTTACAGAAATCAGGAATAGATCCCTTTAGTGCTTCTCTTGCAACCTCCTCCTTGTGTTCCAGTTTCTTCCTTTCCATGATGGACTTCTATCCTTGTGTTAACTTTCCTTCCAAACATCTGTGCTTATTAAGGAAAACTTCCTCAGATTCTCCTCTCATTGAAAACAGCAGCATTCTCTCCACTGCCTTTAACTGGAGAAAAGACCTTAAATTGGAATAAATCACACGAGACTCCATTTTCTTCAAGGTGGAAAAAGCCCATTCTTTATTCACATAACTCATTTTTATACAGTTTTACAGACCTCATGTGTGACACCAATTGGTCAGGAGCTTTCTTGCCAATTACTTTATTGGTTAGTAAAAGGTTGTTACCCTGTATTGATTGGTCACTCAAAACCCTGGTGTGTACGTGCAGGAAAAGTTGTTTGTGAGAGATAGTTTTCATTTTTCTATGAAAACAGTTTATACAGGTGCTAGTTGTTTTTCACCCAGGAATAGATTATGTTAATGAAATGCTCACTCCAGGATTGCTTTCAAATGGGAACTTGCAGACTTCTTCCCTTAGAAGAAATGACAGGCTGGCCACTGATGTAACAGAGCAGGCCTGATTTTATGAAGCCTTTCTTTATGATTTTTCTGCTTTTACTGCAATAGGCCTGCTTTCAGAAAGGTTTTATTTCCCTGGGCATTGCCTGCTCACTTATCTGTGTGCTTCCCATGCAGTCACAAACTGTCTGTAGGGTTAGTCAAATCCTTCATGGGAAAACCTGGGATTGGTTCACCAGGCTTCACAAGAAAGTGCTCAAACTCAACCCTTGAAGGCTTTGTGTCTGCAGATTGCTGTTTGTAGATGAAGCCTTCTATGTGCAGGAAGCATTTATCATCAGTAATTAGTGACATCAAAAAGAGGCTGTCTGGGCCAAATGAATTTGACTGAAGTCCCTGACTGGGATGTCTGCAGCAGGCTTTGGAGAGCTAAATGTGCACTCACACGCTTTGAGGTGGTTTTGCTGCTTTATTATTTCTTGTGTTCCTGCAGCACCAAAGGGCCAAGCCATTTTTGCTTTGTTGAGCACCCCAGAAATGCACACCTGGGGTAAAAAGGCAGTTCCTGGTTGGAATTCCACAGTCCATGAGTAGGACAGGACACCAGCAATGCACTGAGTGGACAGTAGAGCCCAAAGAAACAAGGACACCATGGCAGATAAACCAGGGTAGGCAGCGGGTTTCAACAAGCCCCAACAGCCTAAATATTCCTTTTGTTGGTATGGAATTTTTAAAAGGGATTTAAGGTTGATGGGGGTAGTTCTGTATAAATTTGAGAAAGCACTTGCAAAACTGTGAGGCAGCCTGAAAAAGTAAAAGTGTCTCCAGTAGACACTGGAATCTTCCATGGTGGATGGGAGAAGGGAAGAATCAGTCTCTGCTGGGGACTGATTTGAGAGAGGGAGGGGATAAACTGTGAAGGACTTCCCACTCTTGACTTGGAATGCTATATTGTATTTTATTGGGCTGTTCAGAGCCTCTGGGCTGGCCACACTGAGGGTTGCAATTCACTGGAAGGGCACTGATCTTCAAAATTCCTATTGATTTAAATGGGAGTTAATGCATGTAACAACTTTGTGATCAAGGGGCAATGATGATAACTTTCTCTTAATCTTCTTTCCCATATCTAATTAGGATCTTAGGGTTTTTTTTAAACATTCTTGCCTTTCTCTGGAAATTATCAGTCTGTCTTTATCCTTCTTCAGTTTCTAATTTTACTTGCATTTAAATACTCTTTTTCAATGGCCCAGCAAGTACTAATCAAATAAACTTTAAAAGATTGCTCCTGATTAAATTATTTTTTAATAATGAGTTCCTGTTACCAGGGAATACAGAGTTAAAAAGGTGATATCACTAAAATTAATTAGCATGAGACATGCTGGACTGGTAGAAGTGACTGGATCTTAATCAATAGCAATATGATTACACCCATGCAGCAATTATAAATTATTTAAAACAGTACCCCTAGGTTACTGACTAGTTGCCTTTAAATTAAATTCTCTGTCAATAATTGATGCAAAGAATTAATGTGAGAACACCTTCAGTTACTGAAACTTTTTTAAGGTGGCATAAAATATTGAACTGTTGCCTGTCATTAGCAGCCACCCTGTCTCTTTTGCACAGCATTGTTCTTTACTAAATTGGTCGAGAAGGACCTCCAGAGCATGAAAGATGACTAATGATCCTGATGCTGTGTTCACTCTTCTTCTAAGGACACTGACACTGAGAAATATAAATTTTGTGTGCAAGGGGAACTAAAAGCTGATGAGACCAGTAAAGCTCCTGGTCCATTTTGTTGCTGAAGCAGTGGAACAAAATATGTTCTTCCTTGGTTTTTAAATGATGTTAGATGAGGAAGATAAAAGGAGAACAGTCTGGAATGTGCTGATGTGTAAGTGGTGTTCAGCAGGCTGTTGATTTGTTGTGAGTGGTAATTTCCTTCCCTAATGCCCAGTCATATAGGAGTTAAAATTTTTTCTTCTGTCCTCTTCCTTGGTATAAATTTTTGTTTTCTGTGGTTTGGTGTTTGGGAGTAGCTGGGATGCATGGGGTGTTGCTTCTTTCAAGGAGCAGAAAGAAAATATGATAATTGCAATCTTGGTAACATCAGAGAGGGTGCCAAGCAGCTCCAGTGCATCTGTTGCTGCAATCAGCTGCAATTTCAGCATGCACAGGGAGGGCATCCACATGTGAGATTTTCATCAAAGTTTGATCCCTTCTTTTACTACTAACCATTCTTTTTTGCTGTATAAAACCACTGATATTTAAGTCAACTAGTAAGCATTTTCTAGGTTAAGGTGGCATAATTTAGGACAGTATGTGTATGCTTTGAGAGACAAAAAGAGCTTTAAAAATCTAGAAAATAAAGGGATACTTCTAGTGACATAATTATTGTCAAAATCCTGCATTTGAAAATATTATTAAACCTTAAGGTCTGAGTTTATATAAATCAGAATTATTACAGAGGTATTGACATAAACTCACAGAAGTTAGGAAGTTCATGGACGGAGCCTGGAGCTGGGAGGGGATATTTGCTCCTGCTTTTTGGTTTTTGCTTGCTTACTGTAGGAAGCTGGCAAAGCTGCACTGACATGTGGACACAGTAGAAATTTAAAAAGACAGTTAGTCTTGTTATCTTTTGCTCTATCAGTTTGCTCTTTAAAAAAAAAAAAAAGTTTCCAAAATACTCATAATTTACAAATTTATTTTAAATTTGTCCCAAATTTATGTGTTAACACTTTTTTAAAATGATGCTTTTGAAAATTTAGTAAATAAACACACCAAAATTTTCTTCTTCTGTTTGTTACAGCTGTATAAACTGCATGTCAGTGAAATTTGCTAGTACCGGTGAAAAGCTTTTGGTGTATGCCATGAACAAGTACAGATCAGGGATGGGGAAAGTGCTAAAAAAAAAAGAAATTTTATTTATTTGCAGAGTATTTTAATGGTATAACAGAGGTATATTTAACTGTCTACTAATTATAACATAGTACTCATTTTCTAATAAAAATCCTTTGGCAAGGTTTGGGATAAATGGAGTGAATTCAATATTTAGGTCAGCATTTCAGAAAAAAGAAATCCAAGCCAAAATCCAGGTGTTGCTGACTCCAGGGGAAGAGGAAAGGTACTTTTCAGTGTTTGAAACCCTCAGTTTAACACCCCTACACTGCTTCATCCCCTCTGCATCTTCTCCATGAGGAAGTGTGGAAATCACAAGAGTAAAGATGTTATGAAGCCTAGAGATTTATAATTTTATTTCTGGTGGAAATTTGCCTCCACTCTGAAATGGCACTTTTTAACATAATTGCTAAAATTTAGGAGCACAGGAGCAGTTTATCAGCGAGTCTTTCATGATAAGCACTTGGACCAAGGACAAACACAGCAGAAAAAAGCAGTGGTCAGGTGAAGAAATCAGGAACTTCCAGCCTTTTGATCTTTCCAGGTTACTGCATCCCTACACAGCAGTTCTGGTCCATTTCTGTGCCTTGCTTTCCTCATCTGTGAACAGCAAATGGTGCAGGGGGTGATGTGAGAGTTATTTAAGAGCTGGGTAGTGTTTTGGAGGTGTAAGACTAACTTTGTGACCTTGCCTGTCACTCCTGAATGGTACCTGTAGGGCATGGCTCACTGCAATAGAGTGTATTTGTCTTTCTTTTTACTAAATTCTAGAAAAATTGAAATGACATTTATATAATTGCAGAGAGATCATAAATGCCTTAAATAATAGAGGTTTAAACTCTCCATTAACAAAAACTGCAAACAAACCAAAGGATTCCTGGAACCTGCTGTTTGATCCCTTCACTGATTTTATCAAATGTTAAATAAATGGAGCAACAAGGATCTGATTTGCCCCGTAGTATTTATGATGTTTTATGAGAGTTTGCATTTGAAGACATAAAAAACTCAGCTACTATTGTGTGCTGACTGAATGTGTTTAGTCAGAGTTTCAGTCTAAGTAAGCTCTGTGTGCACAGGAAGACACTGTCTGTGTGTTTATCTCAGTAGCTAAAGTTTCTAATTCATAAAATAACTTCCATCCATGTTTGTTGAAGTGCATACCAAGCCAACAGACTCTTTGACGGAGTAACATCAGCAGCTGATGCACAGTTTCATGTAGCTCAACAGTACCAGGATAAAAGTTTGTGGTCTGTTTGTAGAGCTGCTTATTCTTCTCTTTATCTGCACTTTCCTTTGCCGTTTTATTTCTGTTAAAAGTCGAACATCCTGTGTTGGTGTAAAGGCAACAGAGGTTTCTCCTCACTGTGGTGCAGCTGCACAATCTCCCTACAGAAAAGATTGTGACATCTCTACAGTTTAGTGACTTGGAACCTTGTCCTTCCCCGTTCATTTTTACCCTTCAATCCTTTGGCACTTGCAGAGTGGGAAATTTAACAAATGGTTAGAAATCGTCAGTCGTGCGTTGGCTCTGACTGTGTGCAGGAGATGTCCCATATATAACTCTTAAGTTGATGAGCAACTGCTCATTTTATGGATTTTTAAGCAAGCATGGAAAATATTTCAGGTTGGATAAAAATTTTGCTCCTGTCTGAAATATGAAAAATTTCACTACTTTCATGCTTTCTTTTTGTATTTTCTTTCACTGCAACATATAAATTGCATTTACTTTGTGAAACTAAAATGAGGTTGAACTGGGAAGCCATATTTCAAAACATTAAATAAAAATATATTTGAACAAGAAAATAGAAACATTAAAGAATAAAAATTAAAAGCCCCATAAATCCCATTTTCATCCTTGTCCACTCCTGCTGAGCAAAAGATGACCCCAAAAGAAATGCACCTACTGAAGCAAAACGGCTATTCATTTCACTGATGTGAAAATTTCCCAAGTGGAAAATAAAATCTTAGGAGCTGTTTTGGTTTTCTTTTTCCTATTCTTATTTGGCTTTACCATACCTGGTAGCAGATAATACATGGTTTTGAAGACAGCTTTCTACAATATAGTTTGGATTAATGTTAAACACCACAATCTGTAAATCGTCCCTATTTTTTTGCTGCAAAATTGGTTAATGTGTCCTGGACAAGCTCTGTGACCAGCTCAGCCATCATGCTTGCACAAGCTACTCAAGTGTTTCTTCCGCCTGCCTGATTCTGTGGGAAGATCTGAGGGAGGTAGAGAACGCCATGTTAAAGTGGGATGAAATGAAATCAGAAAACAGAACAAGAAGCCTGATTGAAACTGTGTATGACAAGTGTTGTTTCTGCTTTTAAGAAACTCAAGAAATCAACCTTTTAGACCTCAAAAAGATCTCCGACTTCCCATGCCACAGATGTTTTGCGAAATTGATGACTAAATTTGTCCAGGATTTGTATTTTAATTCTCAGAATGTTCATTGACAATCTGATTAATGGGTTATTTCCGTTTATCATCTATCTCGAGCTAGTTGTACAGAATACAAAGAAAGCATATTGTTCTGAAACGTGGTTACGTGACCAAAATGAAAGCACACATGAACTGCACAATCCTACGCTGTAGCTTCAGGCGTGTTCTTCCCGTAACGCTGGGCCTGAGGTCATTTACCAGAACACATCTCACACATATCACACATATCTCACGTATCTCACATGTACATATGTGAGAACTCGTGTGTGCTCTTCATCAGTGTCATTGCTGCTCACCAAAGAAAAGAAATCAATATGCTTGGCTTGAATTCTTTCCACGATGACCATAAATATTAGATCGGTGCTAATGTGCAATGTCCAGTTTGGAAAAACCATACTTCAAGGTCTGATAAATTTGCCAGAGGTAAAAATGGGCTTAAAAGAGATAAAAGTAGTACTACTCACAGAAGTAGTAAAAGGCTGTAGAATGACTATTATTATTTTTAATGCATAGTTCTTGAACAAAAATTCAGTTGTGGATTGTTCTGGTAGGTGACCCTTTGTAAAGTTTAAATCTTTAGAGAGAGAGAGAGAGAACAGTTTGCTGCTACCATTAATATTTTTATTTTCACTGCACACCTCCATGGAAACAACTAATTATTGCCCTGAGAAGCAGGTGTTGATGTTCTTCCTTTTCACACAGGGAGAGCAAGTAACAAACAGAGAACAAAGACTCTCTCAACACCAGCCTTTCACTCCTGGTGCTGGTGAGGTACTTGTGTCATGTCTCAGAAAGTGTTTCCAAACTTGGAAATGGGGCAAATGTTTCCAGCAGCACTCCAAGGCACAAGAGTTTAGGGTGTTGAGGACACCAGGTGGTTGGCTTGGGAGGTACAAGGAGCTCATGTCCTTGGAGATCCAAGCTGGGAGAACACTCCACTGGCCATGGCTCCTCCAAGATAGTGCAAGGACTCTCAGGCATTTCTGGGGCAGGGGCCGGTCCTCAGGGGGCAGGCTGAGGCTGACTTTGCTCTTCTTGAGGTTTGGTGTGATGCTTTGGGCCACTGGAAAGCTGCAGGTGAGATGGAAAAATCCTTCATCTGCTTTGTCCTTAGAAGCCTTTCCAAATGTAAGGACTGAAAGGGAGCAGAAGTCCCCTCCACAATTACACTGAGCCAACCCAGTGTGTTCTGGGTGTTCTGGGTGGGTTTTGCTCTAAGCTGCACCTCGTGTAGCCTCAGGAAGCTAATCCTCACACAGAAGGAGCCTCTGATAGATGCAGGGTGATGGGGTCTCCATCAGGATAACACAAATCCCTCCCAGCTTCACTGGGTCTGCTGCACTTCCCAGCTGACAGCACTAGAACATGGCCCTGCAATGGCCCCTGTTCCCACAGCTGTGCAAACATCCTCAGAGACATTTTCAGTCGAGCCATGGAAAGTGCTGATGGTTTGTACGCCCCTGAAATGTGGCAAATGGGCTGGTGGCAGGGGGTAGTTACTGCCAAGAAAAAAAGCAGGAAGGAAAGAAGCAATAATGTCAATATTTTATGGAGGATTATTACATAGGAAGGAAAAAAGATAACAAAACATTAAAGAATTCTCTTGCCATTACACTGAAGAACATGGGGAGGAGGAGACACTAACCATTCTACCTATTCCTGCTAAAGCAAGATGTGTCTTTAAATTAGCTTGAATTCTTGTGGGTCATCCTGTAAATACTCTTACCTTTCCCTTAGGCAGCTGTGGAGACTCGGGCCTGGTGTCCTTACAGGAAATGACAGGAAAATGTTTTAGGCCTTTGGGCAGAGGCATATCTTTAGTTATAAGAGAAAAAAGGGGACGTTTTCACTGACCTTCTGCTGGGCAGCCCTGCTGCCATGGTGTCCCCAGGCGTGGGGCATGAAGCCAAGCTGTGTTCCCATGGGGGATGGCCACACTCTCAGGAGGGATCTTTCCAAAGGGGTGTGAGTGGCCAAGGACCAAAAGGAGCACTGCAGGGCAGAGAAATGCCATCTGAGCATCATCTTCCTGAGTTCAGCCAGGATACCTGCAGTGCCAGAAGTGAAGATGAACCAGTGTTGCTACAATAGAATTGCATCTTCAGTGGGAAAAGCACAGGTTATTTATTCCTTCCTGAACCCCCCAGCT
Organism: Peucedramus taeniatus; assembly: GCA_013400575.1. Taxonomy (NCBI): domain Eukaryota; kingdom Metazoa; phylum Chordata; class Aves; order Passeriformes; family Fringillidae; genus Peucedramus; species Peucedramus taeniatus. Next base: position 1,482,924 of record WBNO01025885.1, on the reverse strand, counting down.
CCAAGGTAGTTTACTGCACACAGAGAGAGGAACAGCATGGATATAGAATGTTCTGTACTCTCCTGGCACTCAGGGAGAGCTGGGACTGGTGGCACCATATGGCCCATTTATAGCCTGGGCTCTGAGAGCTCTGGAGACTGTCAGAGGCCCCATTCCCCACAGGGCTCTGCTCTGAAAATGTGCCCAAAGCCAGCTCAGGTCGTGTCCACCAGGTACCAGCAGGCAGGGACAATACCTTCAGCACTGCAGTTATGGTGGGCAGCCTTTTTGCCTTCCCTCTGAATATAGAAAAGAATTGTATTATGCATCACAAACATGAAAAAATCTCTGTTCATGTTGTAGAAAGCATCAATGGTGTGGTGTAAGAGGTTTTAAAAAACCAGTATCTGCTCACAGGATGCTCAGAAAATGGCCACAGACCCTTTTTGGTTTGATATTTTCTGCACTGACACCACTTTTTAAATTACCTTACTTTTTTTTTTCTTTTTTTTTTCCCCTTAGTGTTCAGCATCTCCAATTTTAAAGTTTAAATAGATCTATACTTTCCCCAAGGACTTATGTGCAAACTAATATTAAGATTAAAATCTTTTATGTTTGTTCTGTAGCTTGAAACAAAAAACTAGTGCATAGTCTGTTTTATCCCACTGGCTCTCTAAGGTTCAGGTATTAACATAAATACAGCCCATTAACACTTGTTCCTCTCTGTCAGGACATAAATTAAGTCTGCAGGTGTTCCATGAAGCTTTACCCTTGGTACTAATTAAGCCTTGATAATTAGGTTTGTTAAATTCAGGCCTTTAAGCTTATATTCCCTCTTTGGGTTGCCAAAATGGGGATTTGCAATATACACGACCATTTTTTGCTGGTTTTCTATTTTTTATTTTATTTTATTTTGTCTTGTTTTGGTTTTGTTTTCAACAAAACTGCAGTTGTAATGAACTCTCCTTTGCTTAGATGGTTAAAGATTCAAAACCTGTGAAGAACTTGGATATCAGCTTATATTTACATCAGAACATTTTCTTTTGCTGGCTTTTTTGGCAGAACACAGTCATTGTAGTGGAAAGTTTCCAGTCCATATGTTAAACACACAGATGCTTCAACTAGATAAATGGTTGCAGTTCCAAATGAAATGTCATTGAGAAATGTACAAACAGAGATCCTAAAATGATAATATTAAAAAAATACGTTGAAAGACAATAGAAGTTTAATTTAGCAAGTGTATCCCATATAGCAATAGGATTTTCCTTACAGAGGAAACAGCGTAGATAAAAGTTCTTATACCTTTGATTTTTGTCAAGTGTTTTAAAAGGTTCTGTTCCCAGGTCATATGGTCTCAGTGCTAAATAAAAATAATAACTGAAGAAATCTGGTTCAAAGGAATCCTCCTGGGAGGAGGGTTATTTGTAACACATACACAGAACATTAAATAGTATAATCAAAATGGATTTTCTTGCCAGTTAATCTCTTCTCTTTTGTTTCTCCATAAATATATAGTCCATCAGATCAAATGTTTGATAAATGTCATTTTTCATCTAGAATAAATGAAACCACAGCTACAGCTCTATTAGAGGCTCTTTTCACATTATTCATTGCAGTCATGCTAACTTGATGCTAATACCTTTAAGTTTTTTTTTTAATCCATGGGATATTAAATAAAATATTATTTTTACTCAAAACATTGTTCTTTTAGAGAAATAAAAATTAAATAAATAAATTAATAAATGCCATTAGAGACTTTCACCCACATTAGATTCTCATCCTTCATTTTATTTAGTGTTTGATTGACCAGAAAGCCACAATTAATCATTTTTGGGCAAGAGCTTTGTTTTGGGTCAGCAAAAGCATTTTTTTCAGATGTAGTATGGAAACATGCACTCAGTGTAAGATGCCTAATATTATTTTTAGATATTATTCTTGTTTTTAATAAGACATTGTTTAAAGTTTGGGAAAAACCCTTCAGTTAACTTTCTTGGAAGACTAAAAATTAATTAGGGTACATATTTAGATACTGCTGCAAAAAGGATTTAATATAGAATGGCAGGAAATAAAAATTAGGATGTTGAAAGAATATATTTCCAGTATCCACTGTGGCATTCAGATTGTTGTTCCTTGGGATGGTTCAGCTATAAAAGAACCCTGCTGAAGGAGAGGAAAGGCAAAATATATAACGATGATCATTAAAAGGCGTCACTTCTTATTGCAGAAAATACTAATCTCACCTTGTAATTTACAGCATTTCTATATTTATAATGAGAAATAGCATGATACATAGCATATTTCATAGTAACAGTGTCCTAAATACTGAATTAATTGGCAGATTTTTAATGGTGGCCCCATTGAGGCGTATAACGATTGACAAAATACTGTAGGAGAGAGTATACTTGATAGATTCCACTTATTAATAGGTCAAAGTCATTAGGGAGATAATGTATGAGAGGAGCTCTCTTCAACCCCTCCATGTTTTGACTTTTTAGAAAAAAGGAAGCCTGTGAGCTGGGCCATTGGAGTCCAAGCCTGTAACAGAATGTAGAGTTTTTAAAATTAATAATGTTTTTGGTTCTGCAGCGTTTTCCATGTTAGGGGGGAGAAAGATTTTTGTTTGGATTTATAATTATTGTACTGTTTTTAAGGGTTTGGCCTCCAGCTGCCAGAAATAAATCTGAAAGTTGTTGGAAGCAAAAAATAAATTTCTTCTTGCTTGTGTGCACAGGCTTGGCTGCAACATTCACACTGGTGCTTCTAAAGCTTCCTTTGTTAGGGGCTCAGGAGGCTTTGTGTTTTATTAGGAGGTTGCAATTTCTGCATTTGCAGGAAAATGCTGCTTTCCCTTTTTCATGCCCCCCCCATCCTGCGTTCTGGTTTGGAAAAACCTCGAAAATAGTCCCAAGACTTTGCTGAGACATGGCCTGTGCCTGAGAGAGGGACATTAGACATGCACATATCCCCCTTCTGTACAATAACTGGCCTTTCCTATTATATTGCTGAAAATGTTATTAACGAAGCCAGGAGTCATTGCCGATTAAAACCCTCAAGGACAAAGACATGACAACTTTTTTCTTTATAGTGAAGTCTTGCACTGTACATTGTGCAGCTCCACGTGGGAAGGGAGGCTGCTGCAAGGGCTAAAAGGTGGATGGAAAGCTGGGGGTTAAGGCATTTCAAAATGTCAGGCAGCTTGTTATATTGCAGTACATCATTCTGTCCCTGGAGACTGCTGCTGAGGCCTAGGCCAAAGCTATATAGAGAGCAGAAAATTTGACACGAGCTTCCAAATTTTCTCTTTAGCTCTCTTGGGCTGCAACCCATATGCCATGGTTAAACCATCAGGCTTTGCTCCACTGAGACCTTAGGACAAAGCAACTCAGTCTTTCCTTTTCAGTGAAAGTGACTGCTTGTTTCCCTAGCAGAAATCTCTTTTCCCACCCACTGTCTTCTTAGAATGAAAATAGCTTTTTTTTTCCCACCCTAAGTAAGAGGCTGTCTTGAATTGCATGCCTCTTGTTTTCCTGTTCTTAACTTCTCAACACTAGTGGAATTCAACAGTAGATTTTTATGAATTATAAAAAGACATTGGTGTTTGGATTGTACATTTGTGTTGTGTTTTTCAGAGGTGTATAGTCCCATCTGAAGCAGAAGTAGCATTTGTGGACATTCCTCCAAACCCCACGTTGTCAGTGTCAGTGCAATATATGCCTGAAATGTAGGAGAGTGATTCTAACTACAGATATCCAGGCTTTTCATCACAAAACCCTCCTCATTCAGACCCTCTTTATAAGGGCAATCACTTTTCCCATGAATTCTCAGTCTCAAATGATCAGTAGTTCATTACTAAACAATGTAAATACATGAAATTCCAACCTAATGAAAGTACAATGAAATCACAGCCCACGTTTTTAGTGCTGCACATGGAACCAAACACAGTGAGGTTTCTGTTGTCATGTAATAGCGTGATAATTTATTATTCCCACTGCATGTATCACAGTTGTGCAAGAGAACCTGAACATGCCAAAATTGCTATTTGTGAGAAATTGAGTTACAGCCAAGCGTAGTTAAACACTGGGGCCAGACCCTCATCTCACTTTCCATAAAGCTGTCCTGACAAGCAGCTGAGGATTTTCATGGTGTTAGAAAGTTTCAGATGCTCTGGAGCTGGCAGCCTGCTCTTGTAGCCCCCTGTGCATGCCTGGGTCAGGTACAGCACCTCAAAACCTCCTTGAACGTGCCTGGGACCCAGGCCAGGTGGAATGATGGAGAGGACTGTGGAGGTACCTATGCCTCATGAATTCTTGCTTCAAACATAACTTGGCAAAAAACCCCAAGATCTGTGCTCTGCTAAACTGTTTCACTATCCTTACGTCTTCCAGCCTGGCTAAACTCAGCATATTTTGATAATTTTTTTTATTTTTTCCTTTTCTCTAAAGGATATTTGCATGAGCATGTGTAAGAAAGACGAAATGGCTTACATGCTTGTTTTCTTCTCCAAGTTTATACTTGCAGTATTATTATTACTGTTATTACCCCTATAAATTAAACATTATTTGACAAGTACTAGTGTTGGTGTTCACATGTAAAAAGTTTGGAGATTTCAGAAAAGACCCATGAGAATGATGATAACTTTTATACCATAGCAGAAGAATAAAGCAGCCCTGTCTTTGTGAGGAAAAGATGAAGATATTCCTTGCTTGAAGAAAACTCCTGCTAGAAAAGGACTTTTAATCTAGCAGGAGGAGATAAAGTGGCTGGGCTGAAACTGCACAATTTGTAGTTGTAAAATTTAAAAAAAAAGAAAAAAAGAAAAAAGAAACAGTGCAATTAAGCACTGTAACAACTTGCCAGGGAATGTAGTGACTTCTCCATCACTTGAAGTCTTTAAATCAAGATTGAATGTCTTTCTAAAAGATATTGGTTGTAGCTCAACCAGAAGTTATGAGCCATGGGCTGGATGCGGGAATCCCTTGGCTAAATTCTGTTAAACAGAAGGTCATAGTAGATGATCATAATGATCCCTTCTAGCCTTTAAATCTATTACTCCATTAATCTACTCCAGCCATCAAAGTGTCATTTGCCCACAGAAATTTCAGATCTTTTTGAGCTTGCACACATTTCAGTGAACCAGCTTGGATGGAGGCTACTCCGAAAATGTGTGCACAGCTCCTTCTGCTGAACAGCTGCTTTAGTGCCAAACTGGAGCCTTTTCTTCTTAAAGCTTTATTCCCCAGAGGAGTGGGCTGCCTATTTGTGTGATACAAATGTGTGTTGTGTTTTCTTCTCAGGCACTGTAGCTGTGGTACATAAACATGTAGAGTTTAAATCACAGAAGGAGCCATTTATAATTCTTGTTCATTTTGTACACAAATCCATGTGATTCCATTAGATATGCAGCACAGCCTGTTATACAGTAGTGAATGGAGATCAAGCACTTCTGTTTACCTATGAAATTGCCTATTAAAATTACAATAACCACCATAAAAATGACTTTTTTATGTCTCTCCTTTGAGAGGAAGTTTCAATTTACTGGTACATATGAAAATATCTTGCAAGTAATTGTAAATATTTTAGGTAGATTTACTCTGATATTACTTGATGTGTCAAATTCATTGAAAAAAAAAGATCTACTGAAATGTTAAAGAGACACAATCAAGTTGAAATCTATTCAATTATTTAAAAAGGGGGAAATCATTTAATATTCTGTACTTGTATAGAGCTCCTCCTTACAAATTGTTATGTAAATCCAGGTTTGAAAGTTGAATGTTCCCTTTTACTTCCGTTTTTCAAAAGAACCCTTAAAAATCATGAAAATAGTGGAATAGGTGGAATTATTAGTAGACAGATAATTCTTTGATTGGCTTGAATCAACACAGTTCTTCAACATTTGGGACTCCATTCAGTCAAAGCGAAGCTGCAGGGGAGAAAGTGTTTTCTCTTTCTACCAGTGTGCCTTGTATCACCTAAAACTTTCCATCAGGCTGTATAAAAGAGACCTCAGGTTAACTTTTGATCATTATTAGTAGTAGTAGTATTAGTATTATTCGTGTGCAAATTTTGCTTTCTGACCCAGATCACAAATCAGTGGCGCTGCTTTCCCTGCCCTGGAAAGACCCCAGTCCATGGGGCAGGTCCATGCACTCAGGTCAGAACCCAAATGAGCCAAGGTGAAAGCCAGGCAAAAGCCAGCAGGGCTGACTCCTGGATCATCTCTTGAGCCTGATGCCTGGGGAGATGCAGGTGAATCCCACATTAATTTTAGGGCTTTCAGCTTGCCAGCTTTTCTAGCTGGTTGGTTTTTTGGTTGGTTTTTTTTTGATGATAGCTGGAAAGAAAGCGGTTTCCAAAGATGAGCCAGTCAGAGTGAGTGAGAGGTTTGGGGTGTGTTGCAGTGGTTTTGGGAACCTGCCCTCTGGTGAAGAGTCTCCTGTGGTTTGTTTAGCCCTTTTCCTTCTGTTTTGGGCTACCTCAGAGGATAAAACCAGAGGTGGGCCTATGTCTTTTCTGGAAAAGATGCTTACAGGCTTGAATGTTGTTTTGGGGAGACCCACTTCCTCTCTTTGCACCAAAATAAGGCCCTTTTCAGTCACTTTTTATGGAAAGCAGTTAATCAAAGTACAGCCTAGGGGCCAGTTTTGTGAGGAACTGAAGCCTTCCTGCCTCATCTTGTGGGAGTGGAGAAAGATGAGTGAAGAGGGAGCTCTGCACCTCTTAGGTCCACGTGCACCCAAGACTTTGGGGATTTTTGGTACCAGCTCAGATGGAAGAAAGCCACTGCTCTTTGGGGGTGCTCCTGGATGTTTTTCCTATGGGACCTATTGATGAAGCTTTTTTCTTTAATTTTTCTGAAATTCAGCAATTTCATAATCTGAACTGGTGTTTTGAGTGCTGTTCACTCTGCTCCTGGAGGATATGAGGGTGTGTGGCCTCTTTTCTGAGGTGAGTCAGTGTTGTTTGGTGCCTTCTTTAATGATGAGGGTGTTTGTGGACAGTGGTGAGGAAAGGACATATGCTGCCACTAAAAATTACATGGATAAAATTCCAATCCTGTTTCTTCCCGAAGCCTCCCAGAGATGTGTGCTCACTGTTCAGCTGTTAAGATTGTTATTAAACTTTATGGACCATAAACCCCATGGAAACAAGGAAAGTGAACAACTATGCTATTACAATAGTGTCAAAATAGGAGACATATTTCATAGCCTCAAAACTGTGAGCCTGCCTCCATGAAGCATTTCAGCCCTGGTGGACTGCCTCAAACTAGTGTTTATTTAATCTCTAAATTAAATGCAATGTTGCTAATACATAAAGCCTTGAAAAATATGTTCCTTTAAGTTTAAAGTTCAGTTTCATAAATCTAGCTTTGTAGACTGCCTTCTGAAATGGGAGTTGATTTTTTTTTTTTTTAATTTAAATATTTGTCAGACATCCATCATCTCTTAATATTTCCTGTCATGGGGATCTACTTAATTCCAAACTAAATCCATCTTGATTTCCACTAAATACCCCGACTTGCTCAGTACAACAACAGCCTCCTGATTAGGAGAGACAGACAAACAAGGGGATGAAAACATCCTTGACACACTCTTGGGGAGTGGGAGGAGGGAAAGCAGAGATACCAAATGCAGCCTGACTCAACAGGACAATGTGTTTACTTTCAAATGTATTTATTTTGAGAAAGGAACTGTCAGGTTCTGTGTGTAAGTGTGGTTTATTTAACATGTTAGCAGACCTGTCCCTTGTATGTATATATTTGCCTTTCAGTGTCCTCCTGCAAATTGCTTTTGACTCGGCCAAGTTGCAGCAGTTTAAATACCATCTTTCATGTAGGCACAGGAAATTTCCAACAACAGCCCTTCAAAAAAATCCCCCAGACTCATATTGCAATATTTTAAAGAGCAAGGAGTGTGTATATCTGTAGGGTTTTCTGTATTTTTTTAACCCCTTTAGTGGTGGGAAAGCCATCCTTTCCCTTTTCCCAGAGATTATTAGCTCTGTCCTATCTAATGGAATATTTTAAGGTGTGTGAAAATACCAAAAGTACTGTCTAGTTTTGATATTCTTGACCTAAAGAAAAAGTGAAGGTGCAGTGATGTTGGATTTTTTTTTCAATTTTTTTTCAATTAAAAGCTAAATTCTCCCAGACTGTTTTTTTTTTCCTAAATAAAGGCTAATGTAGCAAAGTGGGGCTGCAGTAGGAAACCAAAGAAAATAAAGGTGGTGCGGCTGAAACTTTGTCCTGGGGTAGAAATTACTTATCAGACACTATCACATCATGTATTGCTGGTTTCTCTGTGATTTGTGGGTAACTGCTCTGTTGAACAGTTTTTGTTTGGGTTTTTTTTTAATATATATTTGGTGTTTGTTTGTTTTTTACTGAAGCATCTGAAAGAGATTTCAGGATCGGAAAAGAGATAAGTTTAAAAAATAATGACTAATACATTTCATAGGAACAGAAACTTAATATTTCTTCTTTCCCTTCCTATAATGATGATTAATAAAAAGGCAGCTTCAGTATGACCTGTCCCTCCTCCTACACACTTGCTTTCCTTTTTTCTACAGCCTGCTAATGACTATCACTGTAATTGTTAGGTGCTGTTGATCATAGGAAAGGAATGTATTTCATGCTGCTGTTTATTCTGGATCTATAAAGCTGATATTCCTATGATTCTCCTATCTGAGCTGATTAATTGTCACCAAATTAGACACCGTGCTTTGAAGGAATTTAACCTATTGTTTTCTATTTGTGGCAAACGTGTTAATGCTGGCAAGGGAAGTTTCTCCCCCTGTGTGTCATCCTGGCTTGTTGCTCCTCAAATGTGATCCCCTGAGTAGGGTTTAAAATGTTATGAGCCTGCAAATGTGATTTTTCACGTGATTAGGAGGTTATTTTTCCTAAGCACCTTGCTAAGTGCACATTGATGGCATTGCCTATAAACTGACCTGTACAGTGCTTGCTAGCAATGATGTTATTTATTTGAATTTATTGGGAGCTTTTTTTTTAAGAATCATATTATCCAGCGAATCCTCTCTGAGAGAATTGTTTGTAAACATGCCAGGAGAAATTAATGCAGAAAACACTTGTAACTTATTCCTCTATGAAAATCAGAGAGAGAAATAAGCTGAGTGATATGTCTGTATGTTTATACATATATATATATATGCACTTTTTAAACTGGGTCAGCAATTCATATGAAAATATCCATGCCAAGAGTTTCTCTGCCAGGAAGACTTGTGTTCTTCCCCAAGTGCTTCTGTTGTAAAATGTCTTGTTCCTTAAGTGGGCATTATGTTACTGTATTTTATAGGTACCTTCCCAAAAGAAATTTAATTACATTGTCATTTTAGATGGTAAGAATAAGCTGCACAGTATACAGTTCCCAAAAATGAATTCATTTTTAATGTGCCATCTGTTGCTGCAATACAATATGAAGATAAATAGTTGAAAAAGAGAAAGAGAATTGACAAAAAAGAGAAATGGGTTTTGATTTGCCCTTTCATCGCCCACATAAAACAACATAAGCTCAATCAATGCACAGAAATGAAAGCTAATACATAATAGCTGTTGGTCCTGAGTTTTCCCCACCTATTGTTTCAAGTCCTAATTAAGAAAGAGGAGATCTGGGATCTGAGTTTGTGCAGCTCCTGCTGCCTTGCCCAGACTCAGCCGTGCCACATCAGGCTCCTGGCAGCAGATTTGGGGTCTGAGGGCTCCCCCTACCTGCTGGGGATGGGCTGGGCTGGGCTGTGATGGCTCTGTGGCTTGGCAAAGGGCAGAACCAACATCCAAACTGATAGAAGTCCACGGCAGGAAGGTTTAATCAGCGCTTTTCATGAAAGGGATGTTGCTGGATAGTTTGGGATCTTTACCAGAGAGATCCCCCAATCTAATGTCATGCTTTTAGACAGCTTAAAGCTGTGATTATTATTTAGCAAAGTGATATATGGGGAAGCTTGAAAGGTGAAGTTATTTACTATGTATAATTAGCTAAGGTTATTATTTGTAATATAATATTTGTACAAGACACTTTGTGGATTCTAGTACCAAAGCCCAGTAAGAGGGTTTTATTAGTTATAAAGATCAGTTAGTATCAAAAAGATGTTCTGTAAAGCCCATTATTCAAATGCTTGAAAAGAAATATTGAATGAAATTACAAGCATAGAGCCTTTCTTCTTTAGGGACATGTGCTTCTATGAAGATTTTCTGGTGAGATAAGATTGTCTATTCCTCCTCTTCCCTCCCTGTATTCAAAATGAACTACATTTCAGAGACATCTGTGTGTAGACTCTCAAAGCTTTAAAGGAACAACAGGGTAAGGAAATGAGTGTTGTTAGCTCAGTGAAATAAATTCCACCTGACACTTTAGGGTGACATTGTCTTGTTCCAACAGGAGGAGATTAAAGAAAGAAATTCTGTCTTTCCTATGATAAGAAATATCCCTTTATGATGCAGACCCAAAGCATATATTAAAAAATAATAATAATAAATGCCCAATTTGCTGCATTTCCCAGGCTGCTGAAGTGCCATGTTGAAGAAGTGGGAAAAATGGTTTAAATAAAGCCCTTGGTATGTGAACATGTCTTTTCTTATCAGCACTTACTTTTTAGGGTCAAGAGATAAAAGAGTCAGATATATAGAATTTGGTTTGTTTGGAGGTTCCCCTCTTCCTCTGGGAGTTTAATATCCCAGACAGCTGGACACTCCACAAATAGCTCAAGATAGAGTTTGTGTTTTTTGTTTTACTATAGCACAAAAAAACCCCAAACAAAAACCCAAGAAAGAGACAATCCCTGAAGTATTGTTAGGCCAGCTACAGGTAAAGAGAGAAGCAGTTATTTTGTTATGGCTATTGTGGTAAAATTAGGTAATTTGAAGGGTTTCTTGTGCCTGATTTGGAAAGGTTTAGAGCAGTTCCCATCTCAGGTAGCTCTTAAAATCAAAAGACCCTTTGGGCATCTTCTGCATAAGTAAATTTTAACTTGGCCTTGAGAAACTCTATGCAAATTTCCATGGAGCACTTATTGGTGCTCTCTCCCATTTAGTGCATATCAAGCAGATTTTAAGAATTCAGTAAATTTAATAAATATAGATATGTATAAATACATATATGATTTGAATTTACTGATGTGACAAAAGTCTTGGCTCTCACCAGAGCTCCATCCCACTAATCTTTATGATTCCTTCTTTGAAAGTTTGTTCTAGGAAGAAAACGAAGGAGAGATGGGGTTGGTGATGCTTTCTCTTGGTTTTACTACATCTGCAAATCCTTCTATGCTGATCACGACCGTAATTCCAAAGAGCACTTTCTGACTTTTGTACTGAAATACGTGTGGGAATAATGGAGTTTTGTTGTGTCTGATCTCAGGTTGGCTTTATTATGCAAAACCAATGAGCAGCTTCTAGTGCTCAGAGAAATCCTGGTGGAACATATTAACAAAAGCTTGTACAATTACTCTTTACTGACTGTCAAATGATGCTAGGCTTGTCCTCAGTTACAGGGAACATGGTTTAGTTTTGTTTTATGTTGTTGTTATTTAATTGTGGGAAAAAGAAGTTTTGCTTCATACCTGTTCTCGGTCTCATTCATATTCTCTTCCTTGTTTCCCTTTTTTTCTTTATTTCCTCTTTTGTTTTCATAGAGATTTCTAAATCTGATTAGCAATCACTACAGCTTGAGAAACAGGCCATTGCTTTCACCCAAAATCTGCATTTATTCTACTTAAACCCTTTTTATCAGAGGGGTAATAAAAGAAAGCAATTAAATAATTTTTGAAGAATTATGCACTCTTGTTACTTTTTTTTAAAGCAAGGATTTATTTTTTTTTACTTTATAATGAGGATATTTAGGTCCACAGGAAAAATACTGCTTTTTGAACAAAAATCTGCAGAAATGTGCTGTATTGAAATGGCACATTCAGGAGGCAAAATAGCCTTGTTTGTTTTACTGCTTTTCTTCAGTGATTAACACTGCTGCTGAAAGCTTTAGTTTAATTCTTGCTGTTTCAATTTCAGAAGAGTTTGGAAGTATTTATCAAGGTTTAGACAAAACCAGAAGTTTGAGAAACAGCCTTAAGAAAGTATTTATATAATTTATGAATTATTTATTTTTTCACTGTGCAGACATTCATAGACTGCACAAAATAGGTCTGTTTAGTATCAAGTCATTCAGCCCAATTAAGTTACTAGATTTTTAAAATGAGAATTAATGTTTGCAATATGATTTCTGTGGGTTTTTTTCTCCCCTGCCCTTTCTTCTGTCAGGGGGCAGCAGGCAGATATGTCTTTATTTCAACTTTATGCCCTCAATGGAGAAAGTGTGACAATATCCAATGTTCACCTTTAGGGAGTGAGGACAAGCCTATGTGACAAATCTCTTTAAAAGACATAAGGACAGAAAAATATATGTGTTGATTTGGGTTTTTTTTAAATTCCCCCCTTTTTTTTTTATTTCCTGAGGACAGCAGAGCTCTAGGGTTTAAAGATGAGACTTTTGTGTGTATGTGGTGGTGCTTTTGCTCTAATCTGATAAAGGAAGAATGAACCTCTGTTCTGATCTCACTGGGAGCAACTTCCTGGTCCGCAGCATTTGCAATGCTTGGTGTGTATTGAGCTCTGTAAAGCATCTCTTCAAGCTGCTTTTTCTCCCATCCCCTTAGAAAAATCTAGTACCATACAAATCTGTTAAATATTTTTATCTTAATCTTTCCTTGTGGCTGCATCTTAGAACCATGAGCTGTGTTCCCAGATTCTCATGTGACACTTTTGTTTGTTTGACCTTTCTGTCGATGCCGCGCTCTTGCTCTGAGTGAGAGCTTGTGGTTCTAGCAGATGCAAAACAAACCAAAATTGTTCCCTGGTACCTTTGCAGCTCCTCTGAGTCGTGTTACAGGTGCTGAACTTCCATCCTAATGTAGCACAGATGCTTCTTTGCAACGCTGCTGAGCCTCTTGCACGGCAGTGAGACCCCAGTGTGGCAGCTCGCAGTTTTGGAAAGACAATTCTCCAGGAGGACATCAAATTCTGTTACCTCCTTCCCCAGGAAAATGTTCCACCTTCCTTAGATAGGTTTTGTTTGGAACTATGCAAATAGTTCAAGTTCAGGCCAGAAAGAGCAAAGACGTGCAAATAGCACAAACCTGATGAGGAGCAGCTGAGGGAGCTGGGAGGGCTCAGCCTGGAGAAAAGGAGGCTCAGGGGGACCTCACTCTGTAATTCCCTGGCAGGAGGGTGGAGCTGAGGGGGGTCAGTGATGAAAATGCTGTAACTATATCAAGGAACATAAGGTGACTAAACGTTGAAATGTTGAAACGTTGGAGGGACAAATTATCATAGGTACAGGGGTGTTATTTTAATTATCCCATCTATTTCAGTATCTCAGATAGCAGTTTATGAAGTGAGCAGACTAGATAACAATGTTTGAGTTGATGTAATGCTATACCTTTGTTTAAAATCAGTCAGCAATATTCAGGTATGACAGTTGAGAACAGGACAACCATATTGGCTTTTCTTGCACATCTGACAGCAGAACAGAGTCCAAGTACAGCTCAGTCATAAAACAAGTGCTTTAAACTTCCACCAAATGTGTTCATTTTTTCTAAGCCTCTGAGTGATTATTTGTCACCTTTTTGTAGTTATATTTCCTCTTTCTCCAGTGTAGCAGAGTCTGTGGGCTATTTTGTCTTCAAATCAAAACACATTTCAGTCATCAATATACCTTCAAGAAGAAGCTCTGGGTGTGAGACTGCTCAGTCAGACCAGAGACACCAGGGAGACTGTGGCCCTGCTAGTGACAAACTGTGACAGAAATTCTGGGGGATCAGTACAGGGATGTGCCTGGCTTTGTGCACACCACACAAAGCCAGGTGTGCCTTGTTCTGATGCTGCTAAAGGAAAATAAATATAAACAGATTTCCTCACCTGAGCATCCCCTGCTCCCTGGCCACTGCAAGTCCTTGCTGTGAATGATGCTGTGCCTTGCTTGCAGAACTGCCTTCTGCCACTTTGCCAGCATAAAGTCTTGACTCTCATAAAATGTTTTGAATTTGAACCTGGAACAAACATTCTTTGCCTTGTTTCATCTGTTTTAAAACCACTTCAGAGTAGTTTTGGGCTGGTACATTGAGGGTGTCTCAGTGGCTCTGAGGAGGGACCAGTGTGACACGAGAGGTTTTGGCTTCCTGAAGAGCAGAGAAATTTAAGAGCAGGAGGGGAAGGAGGAGGAAAAGGGGAGGATACACATAAATGTTTAAGGCATAAATTAAGTCTGCCAGAGCTATGATGACTTTAGTGTCTGATCTCCAAGCTGATTTCTATGGTTGTGCCCTGTGTGAGTTGCATTCCTTCAAACGTAGTTCTCTTTACAACACAACCCCTTCTTTTCCCAAGTACCTTTGACCACCTTTTCCAGTGAGTCTGCACTGCTTGGATGCAATAGATGTTGATGCCTGTGCTTCCCTGAGTACTTCAAGGCTTGGACTTCAGGGTGTTTTTTGTATAACCCCCACTTTCAAGAGATCAGGGGCATGTGCTTAAAATTGAGTCAATATTCAGACTTGGATGAAACAACGTAATGCACATTCTAGTTTGTGTTTTACACTAAAGCTCCAGTCAGGCATTGAAAAGAGAATGCTAATTGCTATGGCCTCTGGTTATATAGTATACATGCCTACAAATGCATTTTGTCCTTTGTAAATACATATTTACATAAAATATTCTTTCTATTTGTGTTTCATTAAACGCAGAAGTTCAGCAGCAGTGTCTCTGGCCCTCTGTTTCTGCCTGTCATTCCTTTCTGCCTGCAAAGTCTTCTGGCTTTGAAGTAAATAACCGTTTTTGCTACAGATGTCTTAGTGCTATAGAGAGCTGTTAAAGTAATTGTACCTACTTCCAAAATGTATGAAAAATGAGAATTCCTGAGAAAAGGTTTTGACATCTTCTGAAAAGATAATAACAGTGTAGGCTAACAGGGAGAAAGCTGTACGCTTTACTTTCAGTTTGATCACTTATTTTATACCTGTGCATTACTGTTTCTTTAATGTTCACATATAAAATTCAGTTAAATGTTGTTCCTAAAAGCTGCAGGCAAACTCCTCTGAAAATACCAAGATAATGAACTTGAACCTGAGCTTTCTCCATCAAAGAAATCATTATAGACAATGTGTTTTAGCTTTTGGCTTTATTCAGTTTAAATTCACATTTTCTCTTCCATGGGAAGAAGAAAGTGCATCTTTAAGAGGAGGTGTTTGTTAAATCAATATATACCTGTTGGTATTGCTAGGAATTGCCTTTCTGCTTTCAAATTGCTGTACAAAATACCTGAGTAGGCATAATGTCAAGAATGGAAATAATCAAAGTGTATTTAAGACTCGCTTAAAAAAATCCATTTAAAAAGTAGGAATGTGTTTTTCAGGCATTTTAAGACTACAAATTGAAACACAAGTATTTAAATTATTTTTCAAAGAGATTCAAAACTGTAGTGTATTTGCATAGCTACTGAGTGAACTTTTTTGTCCTCAGCATTTAAGTTTTCTAGCAGTTC
This sequence comes from Peucedramus taeniatus, assembly GCA_013400575.1. Lineage (NCBI taxonomy): Eukaryota > Metazoa > Chordata > Aves > Passeriformes > Fringillidae > Peucedramus > Peucedramus taeniatus. The sequence goes on along the minus strand of WBNO01025885.1, from coordinate 1,467,403 downwards.
TGTATTTTAGAAGGCTCCAGTGCCCCATAAAAAGCAAATACTCAATTTTTCAGTTTCTAGGCACTGAATATTTTCCCTTCTGCTGGATTTGTTTTTATAACAGTAATTTATTTTAAAAAGAAAAAGGGAGAGAAAGTGAGAAACTGAAGAAATGAATGGAAGATTTTGGAAGAGGTCATTAAACAAGCTCTCTAAAATCTGATAGATACTGTCAAATGTTAAAATAAATATACTGCCATGGTGGAGAGGAGGTGAGTGGGGCCCTGAGCAGCAGGGCTGCACAGAGCCTGCACTTTGCTACCTAAACTTCACTGAAGCTCTGCCAGCTGATTTCATTGGCGAGAGGATTCAGAAGGTAAATGTTTGTGGTGAGACTAACAAAACTACTTCAATCCTTACCAGTCAGCAGCTACAGGGGGCTCTCAAAGGCCACTCACAAGGGCTGAGGCTCCACGTTTGGGCTTGCCAGCACAAGACTTTCCTATAGAATTTTATTTATCTGTTTATTTATTATTCCTCCGGAATCACAAAGTGTCCAGCAATAGTGATCTTAAAACAAAAACATTGAAGCCATGGTTCAGCCTGGATGCATCCTGAGTAGCAGATCGAGTAGCCCTGCAAAAACAATCTTTTAAAACTGAAGCTTTATATATTTAGACTTGGGTGTGTTTGGTGGTTGGTTGCTGTTTTGGGTTTATTTTTAGTTTAGAATAACTACAATGAACCCATCAAGAGGCACTTGGGCATGCTGCCAAGTATTTAAAAAAATGATGGAACAACAATGTGGTACAACTAACTCATCTTGTGCATCCTGGGTTGCCCAAGGCTGCATCCACCCCCCGTGGAACACCCGTGGGGACCTCCTGCCACCGCCTCTCTGCCAGAGCCCAGCAGACAAAAGTGACATTTGTGTCCATTCTAGCAAAACCCAAGCACAAAAGGCAGGCAAACACCCTTGGCTTTCAAAATTAAGCTGGTTTCTGCTCTCTCACATGGTCTATTAATGCTCCAGGCAATTAATGTCACCTCTATTTTGTTTGTATTGATCCTCAGCTTGCTCGTTCTCTCGTGCCTTGTTCTGTGCCAAGTCGTGGGCTGGCCTTTCTTCGTCTTGACTCGGTCAAAAAGGAGACAGAGTGTTTTCTGGAGTGCAGTAATTTGGGTGATGGAGAGTTATTTGTAGTGATAAACTACTGTCCTGTAGAATGTCCCTCTTTTCCCCACCATCACTCCTTGGGGCCGTGATCCTGTTGGAAGATACTCATCCTAATTCATGTTAGGAAGAAACCTGATCATTATGAACATCAGCTCACTCTTTAAGGTGGGGATTTGTCATTCAGGATGATAAAGGCAGTTTGTGTATCAAATTCTGCTGGGTTTATGGAACATGGGGAAACTGGGAACAGTGATCCATTAAAGCCTCCAACCCTACAGGAAGGAGGCAGCCTGTGTTCCATGATGGGACATTCTCTCTTGTGAAATGAGGGCAAATAGATCTCCACTGGTGTCCACAGACTCCAAAGTTATTGCTCCTTCCTGCCTTCCACAGCTGAAGAAGGCATGAACAGTGCACTGCAAATTGTTCCAGTAAGGTTTTTAAGATGTTGAGCTCTCATGTTCAGCTGAGTCCTTTCCTGAAGTCAAATGCTGGTAGTTTCACCCAGAAAAAAAAAAAAAAAATCCACCACAATTCCTCATGGAAAAGCAGGTTTTAACACAACAATAGAAAGATTTTGGGTTTGGGGCTTTTTTAGAGCAATCATGTTTACAAACCTCCATGCACACAATTGTCTGGGGGATTTATGTGCTGCACAAAGTCAAAGACCATATTTTTATATTTCTGTATAGTCAGAGTCTATATGAAAGATCTTTGATGTAGATTTTAAGTTTCAGGACAGTTTCTACAGTTACATTTAATAGTGGCTCTGTACTGTTGGTGCTCCAACAAACATCAGCTATTTTTGTACAGATTCACTTGCAAAAATAAACTTCAAAATTGAGCAATTTTCAGAAGTCCCCTAAATATAGTATTCTTATCCCATATCGTACACATAGTCACCACCTTCAGAAAAACCCAAATGGTAAAATGGAATGGTAATGTAGCAACAATTTTGCCCAGAGTTGTGTGTTTTTTTTCAGTTTGTCACCTCTCTTGGTGAAAAGCAGTCATCTCTACTGTCCAAATCAATTCATTTTGGTGTTCTTGTCTCCACTGTTTTAGCAGTGCTGCTTTTAGAGCCCTACTGTGTTTTAGAGTTTCAGTCCTGTAATCTGGAGCCTCAGGTGTAACATAAAAGCTCATGACTGTAATGCATTTGGGGTTTTTCCATTGCTGCCAAGAGTGATACAGCTCTGAAAGGATGGAGATTCAGCAGCCAAGGCAGCAGTCTTGGAGATGGAGGGTTGTGTTGATAAGGCAATACAGCCTGATTGCATTTCCAGAAAAATTCAGAATATTATCTAGTAAGTGTTTGTAATAAAACTTTCACAATCTCTGATAAAATCTTAGCTCTTTAGAGAGAGATGAAAACTGAAAGCATGTGGGGGGATTTTGTGTGTTTTATGATTTCTTATGTTTGGTGGTTTATTTTTTGTTTTCTTTGCATAATCTGTGCTGCAGGCACAGTTAGGGCTCCACGTCTTGTGAGAGATTCTGCCTTCCACAAATTTGCAAGGACTGTAGATTTAAATTTTCTTCCTCCATCTTTCCCAAGAGACTTCATCACAACCTTGTACCCCTAGAAATAAATATATATTATAGGGAGCAATGTTTCTTTGCTGTTACTCTGGAGGCAACCTGGTATTTGCAGAATGCCTTCCTGCTAGGTGTGGAAATGCACTGAGCACACCTATGAGTGACCTCTGATGTTTGTTTATCCTGATTTATGAGATCCCATGCATACTACAGGGAAGAAAAATAAATATGCAAAGTGCCAGTAGACTTTTAATGGAGTTACCCTGTATTTCTCCACAGAAGCTGACCTTGAAATTGCTTTTCATGCACAAGTCAAAATATGTAAATTAAGATCTCAAAGTGACAGTTCAAAACATGTATATAGTTTGTAAAGTTCTTGCCAAAGCCATGGAAATTTCATGTTCTACAAAGGCCATTCATCTGCCTCTGAAACTGTGCATAGCAAAGTGTAGAAAAATGGCATTGCTCAAGCACTCTGAGGGAAATTTGGTCAAAACACAATTTCACTTCAGCAGGATGAGAAGTCTGCCAAAATTTGCTCATGAAATCTGTGACTGTGCTGCCAGTGCAGTGTAGAGCTTCCAGAAACAGCAAAGACTAAGCTGGTATCTAAAACTGTCTGATCTATGCCTAATTTTCTTTAATGACATTTGCTTTGTTACTGTTCAGAGTGTCAGAAAAGGCAAAGCAAGCAGGACAGCTCACTGTTCCAACATGAAATGAGAAACTTGGGGGGTTTCCATCTCCTCTTTCCTAAATAGTACAAATAATATAAAATTCTTTTAAATGTTTCTGTTGGCTGCATTACATATCAAGTGCTCCCAGAAACACTTTCATCTCATATTTTACCTCTTGATTTCCCTGTACTCCCATTTTCCAAGCATTGCTTCTAATGGTTTTCAGTCCCAGCTCAAAACTGCTCCATAATACCGAGGATATTAAGTATTTTCCTCTTTACCCTCTGCTATTGTTTGAAACATAAAAAAAATCAGTAAAATGAATTTCAGTTACGTTTATGATTAGTCCTTGTCTAGAGCAACCACCACATTGGCATGGGAGCATCTTCTGGAAGCAGTCTTGCAGAAAAACAAGCAGATCTGCTGGGCTGCTGAACAGATGAGTAGGAAATAGCTGGGCTCCCAGTGACAAATCTGTGGCGGGGATGAAGAGAAAATTCAGGCAAAACATTTGGTTATGTGGTAGTGCAGAGGATTGGTCAAACATTATAATTAATGCCACTAGTGCTAAAAAGACATTGGGGATGTGGGATGTGTTGATTGTTTCTCCTTTCTGTTTATGCTGTTTCCTCTCCCTTGCAGCTGTGGGGCTGTGCCAGTGAAAGCCCCCGAGAGCGAGCTTTAGCCGCTGCTCCTCTGTAACTGCATCATTACCTCACTCCAAACAAAGTCCTTTTTTTTTTTTTTGTCAATAGAGGATGAAAACATTATTGGATTCAGGAGCTCATAGTAGTCCTGTACTCAGCTAGGGGTGAAGAGGATAGATTTATGAAATGGACCATTTCAAATGGCATTATCTTCCCACAGTGAGGAACACCTTTCATAAATCATGGGAGAGCACTTGGAAAGGAAAGCATTTGTTATTCCTGCCATATATTGTTTTTGCATCCTCCACCATGTGTTCTTGGGATGGGGGAGAATCTTCTGTTTGCATTTTTTTTCTCCCCTAATAATTAGAGCTTTTTATCTTACAACTACAGGAAAATTCAGAACAAATTTGACAATATGAATTTTTAGCTTACCTTTGTTTAGCTGCAGAGACACACTGAGCCTCAGTTTTCTGGTTTGACTATGAAGCCAAGTATTTCTTACACACTTCGAATATTGCAGGGCATTTTCTGCCTCATTATATAGCAGGAGGTCAACTGAGAAGAGGAGTTAAAGTATAGGCAAAAAACTTGTTATTTTTTAAGGCTGGAAGGTTAGTGCTATTTTATGGATATTTTTGCTTCTTAAACTCAAAGACCCTATTTTTGCTGCATTAATAAAGATGTTTCTGATGCCTTTTGAACTCACCAACACCTATATATTGTACTGGGTGGGAAGAGAGTTTTTTCTGTGTTGTCAGTATTTTTTCTGTATTTTTCACAACCCAACATTGCAATAATTTTACCAGTGAGTCTGACACCACTTGGGATAAGTGCAGGTCTCCATTAAACCTGTAACTAGCCTGATGTGAGAAGTCAACATTTATTACACAGTATTATTTGTGTGGATACTTTGAAATCATCCCTTTGCTCTGGAGAGGAAACTTTTGAGAGTGCTCCGAGATAGCAACTTGTCATTACCTGTAATGAGCCAAGGAGAAAGGCCTTGATTTTGGGAAACGTGTTTTGACCAGAGCTGATGGAAAGATAAAGGTGATGGTAGTGAAGCAAAATTGCCTTAGTCTAAGAATAGAACAAAAGGAAGCATGAACAGAATACTGAAGTGTGTGTTAAATTCAGAATATTAGCTAGAAATTAAAAAAAAAAACATAGAATAAATAATTTCTAGTTTGAACTCCCCAGAACTCTGAAGTTGGGAAAGGTCAGACTTCGTGCTTATCCATGCTAGCTTAATTCTGCCTCCTCATGGATCTCTGTAAAAATTATTTTTTTCTACTACACCCTTCCACGTGTTTATACTCCAGTGGAAGCACATCATACTGAAAACAAAGGACAGACTGTAGAATGACAAAGGGTGACATTTCTTGAACTTGAAATGTTTGTCTTGGCTACCTGGCATTTTTTTTTAGACAGATGAATGTGGGAAAGGAGCAAGTGGCTCAGTGTTTTTATTACATGTATTTTTTAAAGAGTCCATCTTAATATGACAAGAGTTTCATTATTGTATTAATGTGTAATTCATAGAATACTGAATGAAATATATTTATTTTCTTATAGACATTACTTAATTTTTCTCCTGGATGTGCTTACAAAAGCCTCTATTAAGGCCAGAGCATAGATGAGAGAAGCCTATTGCTGCCAACATGAAGCTCAGAGCTTCCTCTGCAGTGGAAACTGAGAGATCAAATCAAGGTCAAACTCACTATTTATTCCTGAAATTTCTGCAGACACTGTTATTTAGGTGTAATGAGCCCTGCTTGGATCCGGTTTGGAAAGATACAAAAGCTTTGAACTTTTAAGTTTGGAGGCTCCAGTTACATACATGGGTATCTGAACCCTGGATCTGAAGGCTTGGCATTTTGGATGTTGACTTTCCACAGGCTTTAGGAGAACTTGTTCCTGTGATAGTGGAAATGTGTTTTGCTGAGGGCTGAGAAACTCTTAGCAGGAGTATAAACTTACCTGGTCACGGGTAAACGCTGCTCTGCTCGGGCTTGGGCAGCTCCTGGATGTGCAAGGAGGGGGAGAAAAAGCATTTCAGCAGCCATGCCAAAAAATGTGTATTAAAGCTGCAAGTGGCATTCAATTCAGCAATATGCCACATTTTTTTTATGAGTAAACAGGAGGGTGATGGCGGCTAAAAAAAGCACTTTGCCATCACATGTGGGAACCTTGTACAGGAGTTTGTTGGATACAGATAGCAGCAGCTTCTTTATGGAAATAATGGAATCTTTTCTTCTTCAGATTTCTTAAAAGGCTTGATATATAATAATATTGGTTATGTCATTATGGCAGAAGAATTGCTTTTCTAGCTGAGCTGGGGTATTGAACAGTACTGTGTATAATGGATAAAAATGGTTCTCCTGGATAAGGAGAGACAAGCATTGTCACCCCTGTTTTGAGGTGTATGTATGGTATATTTGTCCTTTTTTTTTTTTTTTTTTTTTTTCTGACAGCCATTATGAGGTCACAGTGTGTGAATTTTTATTTTTTTCTGCTGTCAGGCTTTGAAGATCTTTACGCTGTAGCTGAGGTCAGGAATTCCCCAAGTACTGTTCCACCTCAACCCCTGCCCAGTGAATGGCAGGTAGCAGTTTTACCTCTGTTAGTATATGGGTATCACCACTTTGTTTTAATGCTTCAGTGTTTAAAGCTGTTAAATAAAGCCAGGATTCATCAAGAAGTGTTTTAATAGAATTGTCAGGTAGCTGCAGTGCCCCTGATTTAAATGAGTAAGCAACACCTATGGGCAAATGATCTTTCTGCACACAGAAATTAATTACAATTCAGGACTGATGAACTTTTATGAGCTAGTTAATTTTTAAAAGATGCTGTGTATGGTTTATTGAAATTAAAAGAAAGTGACAGCTTTCTGCCCCTACCCTCATAAAATTCTGTCCTGCATATAATATTGACCTAATTTAGTTCAAAGGCGCTGGATCTCCTCTTTAACACTTCATTGTGTAAAGGCCACTTGAAGGTTTCAGTACTCTTCAAGTAAACAGAAAAGCTTCTTGCTGGTTTTCCATGTTATGTTGGCTTTTATCAGCAGACAAGCTCTAAACTCCTCCACCCTTTGTCCTTGATTACCCTCAAAATAATTTTTTAAACAAAGTGCAGCTCAAATTCAGCATCAGGTTACAAAACACCCATTTATAGACTGTTGTGAATGAATATTGATTATAAAACTGTGCACCATATACCACAGGATTGCAGATATTTTTATGGTGTGGATCTTCTCCTGGTGAAAAGATTTCATGGGCCACTGCCCTCCCTAATTATGACTGTAGGACACAGCTCACTTCCCATTCAAGCCAGGACCACATTGTCTTTTATTTGTATTCACATAACATTCTTGTGGGAAAGTAAAGGAGCAGCTTATGGAAAAGGTAATATTATGAAGGCATTTTGGTTGGTACTGTCCCAAGATCCTGGCTAAGGGCTGTTGCTGTTCAAGTCAGTTGTAAAAAGTTGCTTTGAGCAATACCAATCAGTGCTCCAAAATATCAGTGAGAATTTACTTATTTTCTTACTACTGTTACGAGTCTTCCTTTCCTCCAATGACCTTCACAAACCCACAGACCATAAATTTTCAAACCTCTGTTTTACAGTCAAAATTTTGTAGAAACCTATTTTTTTTCGTCCTGAAGCTGCATTTTTTTTTGCTGTGATACTTGACTTCCTTGACCAATGTCAGGGTTTTTTTGTAGAAATTCATGCCATGTCTGTGGTACCTGACAGCCCAACCCAGTGTTTTGTGATTGATGTTGGACTGTGCCAGTGCTACATTTCAGCCAGTGTGGATCTGCAAGAACTCCTCTGGGGTTCAATGTCCCAATAACATCTAAGCAATTTTTTTAATTAACCTGGCCAATAAACAAGACAAGAAATTAACCTTCTCTTAAATACTTTAAATGTCCAGAAATAAGTGCAGAAAGTCCAAAGGAATTCAAAACCCGTTTCATATTTTGCAAATGAGTTTGATAAATATTATGTTTTCTGAAGCCACTTAAATTTTTACTTCTTGTCTTTTCCTGAAGCAATAAATATAGAACCATTAATATTTAAAAGTTTAAGAGGAAAAGATGGGTCCAGGAAGTCTCCAGCTTTTATATCTATCCTATAGCTAAATTTCTACATCTCTTGTAGGACAGGTGCATTGAGGATTTTCAGTATAAGCTCAGGTGAGAGTGGAAAGGTGTTCTCTTTTGGAAGGTTCTATTAAGCAGACACTGAGCACAGCTGCTCCAACTGGACATTCGCATGAGGAATGTTAATTTTCATGCCTCAATACAGAAATCTCAAGTTTCCTGGGTGAATTAGCTGTTAATGGGTTTCTAAAATGTACCATCAGTGGTATGGGAGAATGTAGTCTGTGCTGAGGCCAGAGCACGGGCTGTAATCAGATAACCTGTTATTAGAATAAAGCCAGAGGATAATACTTTGCATTGCTCAGTGTAGTAATTGGCCTGCCCTGTATCCTACAGGCTTTGGCACTATAAAAAGTGATGTTTTACTTACCAACTATTTATAACAGCTTTTACTTCCTGTGTATTCTAAATTGAAAATGTAATTTCAAATTATAAGAGGGAAGTATATAAAGTGTCCCAAAATAACATCTTAGGCTGCTTTCACAATCATTTCAGGGCTTTGCTCTCTGGTAAAGTTCAGATTGATTTGCCTCACAGTGGACATACAATAATGCTATTGACAAAACATTAGCAATTAAATATCTTTTTTTCTTACATTACAGTTTTGTGACCAAGGACAGGCTGCAAGAAGTCAAAGAAATAGACAGTTTGCTATTTTTCAGAACATGGCAGGGAAAATGTGTAGACCCTTGAAAACCCACGAGATCAGAGTGTGTGTTAGGTTGTTTCATTTTTACAAAACAATTATTCTCTAAGTCAGTTATTGTCTTCCTATTTGTTGTCACTATGTATCCACTGCATCTTTTTGAGATAGACAATTTATCAGGAGTTTAAATGTGCAACCATGTGGACACATACCTGTGTTTTTGGTCTCTAGCCATGCTGCAATTGCTTGTTTAGCTGAATGGTGCAATGCTTGTGTGCACTTCTGACTCTCCTTCAGCCTGGAACCTGCTGCTGTGGTGCTATTTTTGTTAACATCTGTGCTTTTATGACAGCTGTTTTTTTGTTTTCATGCTCATTGTTTAGTTTGCCTACTGTTTGTCAGTCAGTGCCTCCCACTAACTTTTGAACTCAGACTTGTTTCAACCAAATAGGCCTGAAGTCTCCAGATAGCTGCATTCTTCCCAAATTGCAGAAAGCTGGCAGGTGGAGCAGCAGACACAGACTCAATTTAGTGCCTTTGCTGCAGGAAAAGTAGGAAAAATTCAGCTTTTGCATCTGCTGAGTGGCTTCTGGAATGTGTGAGCTCCAGGACACAGCACACTGCCTGCCACCCACATGGGACAGCACGGGGGGACAACAGGCAGGAGCTAAGGGATGGGGAGGTGGTTCTGCAGGGGCTCCAAGGAAAGGCAGAGTCAGTGGCTGGAAAGGGACTGGACACCCTGCAGATGGGGTTGAGGACGTGGGGAGGGTGATGAGGTCCTTGGGGATGGGAAGGTGACCACTTTTGCTGTGAGGAATCAACGCATGGACACAAAACGCGCATTTGTGCTGATTGCAAGTGTGTCTGTACCTCAGCTTAGCCTAATTACTGCTTTTGACTCAGCTCAACACATAATGTTGCATGTCATGCTGTCCCACTTTTAATTTCACAGCTGAACACATTTCTATTGTTCTAATCCCCTTTTCCAAGCCTTGCTTTCCTCCATCTGGAGGACATGCAAGGTGTCTGACCTGCGCTACTGACAGTAGCTCTGGATGATCCTTTGGGGAATATCACTGGAAAAACAGACAAAATGCTTCTCCCTCAGGTGCTGACTCTCCATTTTCTATAAAAAGTGGAGATGGCTTTCCTGGGCTTTTCCTGGGCATCAGATATTCACCAAGATGATGAGATAGGCCTGTTGGATCTGCTGAAGGCAATACCAGCAGTTGCAGCTAAGAATGGAACAGATGAAAGTCTGGTAATTACATTTGTAAGCAGAGAAACAGTTTAAATAGCTTAGTGATGGCCCAGATGGATTTTTCCTGAACTAATCTGTCAAATTCAAGATAATCCCCCTTTATTTTGCTTGAAAATGTGTGGGTTTCTTGCAAATTTTACATGATTCTCAGTTGGGCTTTTTTAGTCATAGGGAGAATCCACTTAAGTACCAATCCTGCAAAGTTATGTAGTTTTTTTCCTCAGCCTGTTTATTTGGCTTGTGATTGCTAATGGTTTGCTCTGGAGATGTGTTTCAAGGTGTACAAATATCTCAGGCATATGATGACCTAACAAAATAATTTGATTCAATCTAGTGCCACATTTTTCTTCATCACAAAGAAAGGTGAACTTATTCTCCCCAAAATGGATATCATTATTTTCTAAATAATATTCCAACATTTTTCACTTGATTGTGCTTATGATAATACTCCATCTCTCTTTGTCAGTGGTTATTTGGAGATGGATTTTTATGTTTAAAGAATGGTTTATTTTAGAGTATGGGTAGGTGTAACAAAGTATCTATACATGCTCTGTTGCTGGCAGTTGAAATTATAATTGGACATCATAACACTTCTGAGCTGGACATGCACTCATTAATTAAACACCCTCTTAAATGTGTCCCAGAGACCTGTGCTGTGGCTGCTGGACTGCTGGAGGGAGTGAACCTTGTGGATGTGGAATTGGTAAATAGAAGTGATGTGCCATTTTTTATCTTACTGCATTTAATTATTTATGTTCCTTGGTGAAGTGAGTCCAAAAGACCATGGTAATAATTCTGTTACTCCATTGATTTTTTGATGTGTACTCATTGGCCAAGAAAGAATGGTAAACTTAGGACTTTAACATAAAAGTTATATTGAGTCTTAAAAGAAACATGAAATTATATACAGCGTGTTTATACTTAACTTTTATGCCTGCCTTCTTAAAGCACAGAAAATCCCATGTTTTAAATTTCTATTATTTTTTTACTCATTAAAATGTTTAGTTTTAATACTGTCAAAAATTTTTAACTGTTTCAATAAAAACCGTGGGAAATTCACTAAAGAGTTTTGTTTCTCATGTCATCCAAAATTATCCCACTCTAAAATTCTCAGTTATACACCAGTAGCTATTGAAGAAGAGAGACTGGAATCAAGCAACTTTCCTTATGGCTGGTATTCCAGCTAAGTTTATGAGGAATGTTATTCTCAATGGTTCTAACAGAAACCCTTCACCAACAACTTTATCACAGTGATAAGAATAAAAAAAATATGGTATTTACTTCATTGAGTGCCAGAAAATACTTATGTGCAAATATCATCTGCCTAATCTAGATGCCAGACAGGTCTGTTTTAAAGTACACCCCTAGATTTACTGAATGGAACTGCTGCCAGTTTTTAATTTTTTTTCTCTAGTATTTTGGGAAACATGGCATCAAATGTTTCACTTGGGATAGAGCAGAGGGGAGCACATCCCTGACAAGAAATTTCTAGAAATGGTTGAAGCCCGTGGTTTTTAAGGTCTGTGGCAAAATGTCTTTATATACAATAATTATACAACAATATATCTTGTATATACAATATACAACAACAATATATGTTGTTATGTAGTAGTGTAAGATTTATGATGTCCTTAACAATTCATGCCCTAAGAGTTTGTGACTTATAAATTACGTGCCAGTTTGTCAAAGGATACCTGTTCTGCTTTGCTTGGGTTTCTTTTTTTGTGGTTTGGGTTTTTTTCTTTGAGAGGTGTGTGTGTGGTGTTTGGTTGGGTTTGTTTTGTTGTTGTTGAGGGGCTTTTGTGTGAGTGTGTGGGTTTTTTATTGTGGAGCATTTTTTTGGTGGGTGTAATGTAATAAACATGGAATACAATACAGTATTATCTACAAAAAAGTAGTTTTTTGCATATAGTTATCTATTTGAAGTAGTATTCAAACTGCTACAAGTATTTTGTCTCTTTACAGCTGGTGACCCTTGGCAGTGTTTTCATAGACCCCTTTCCATTGAGGGTGGGAACAAGGACAAGTATTTATGATTGTTTGTCATTTATTGAATTGTTTCTACCCCAACTCTCTTGAATCCTCTCATGGATGCCCCTGCAAGCCTATGAATTTATAAAGGCTTTTTTCAGATAAGTGTTTTAAAGGTCCATGTTTTCTTGGCTTGTTCTTCCTTGAAGCTTTTGTTTTAGGGTTTAATATGAATTAAATTGTATTTTTAGTACATGCTGCAGAAACTGTGAGGTTTCTGCTGATGTCCCCACTGACAGCTTGACCTCATGCCACTTCCTGATGGACACTTGTCCACAGTTAGTGTCATCTTTTAAAAATTGGGATTGTGGAGAAAGTGAAAATTCAGGTTTATGAGTATCTGTAGTAAGAGGGGAAGTCTCCAAAACAGAGAGACTTTGGTACTTTGTAGCAGGATTCATCTATAACTGGGCTTGAGTGGTTTGACCTTGGAGCCAACAGAGTCACTGAGGTGTTTCAGTGTGTTCACCCATCACCTGTGCACTCTATAAAGCACAAGGATTCCTTGAGGTAACAGAGAAAATGTGTGAGCCTCAAATGCCTCCCTGGCAGCCAACACCTGCAGCACCATCCTGCTGTGCCCTGGAGCTGTTGTTCCACAGAGCCCCTGGATTTGTCTGTGCAGAGCAGAGGTGTCACAGCTCCCAGTGGCTGCAGGAGATTCTGGCTGTGGCAGGATGGTGCCCATGCCCTGCATACCTTTAATCTTGTATCTTGTTCCTGGGAAGCCTCTGTAATTCATAACACAGTCACGTTACTCAGGAATGTTTCCTCAGACAGATTCTATCTCTGAGGGCTTAAGTTGAGGGATTTTCAAACAGTCACTTGATTTATGTATGTGAACATGTAGCTCCTAAGAGGAGTTTATTTTACAACTTCTTTAGTACTATGCACCAGAAAATCTCCAGTAAGTTTAACTTCCTTAATGTTCTTTTTCTTCTATTCAGTACCCTTCAGTCATGTATAAGTTGATTTGTCATTTTTTTATGATTTTTGTAAAATTACATGGTGAGGAAGGTGACTGATTCTTCCATCTTTGATTTTGTTCTTTGGTTCTGGTGGTTTATTGTCACTGTGCCAGCAGATGCAATTTCAGTTCTCAATCCTGTTTTAGCTTAATTTGCTGCATATTTGTATGTTTGCTGCTGTATGAACCTTTTTTGTGTAAATAGATTCAAGTTGTCTCCATGTAAAACACAAATTCTAAAACATTATTATTTTCATAGTTTGAAGACATACCTTCCCAAAAGTCAAATGTCATCTGAATTTATTTTTCATTTAGATGAGTGAAATATTGTATTGTCTTTTTAAGTCTGGGACAGAGCAACTGAGTGTTCAGCCACAGTTGCTTTTTGAGGTTTTGATTCCCACTGAAATGGTCCTTTTAGTGTCATCTTTAATTTAATCAGATAATGTCATCAAAATAACATTTACCCTATTACTGCAAATTCACTGCATTATTAGCTGGTGTAACAGACAAAAAAGTTGGTATGAACCCCCATGGAAATCTGTGCTTCCAGGAAAAATGGATACAGTTCATAGAAGCTCTATATTTAATTTGCAGTTTCAAAGCACTCTCAATGGAAAGATTTTATGAGTCTGAAATAATTTTAAAACACTTTTCAATAGAACCCATAGCACCCACCAGCTTGGTCTGATTTTTTTTTCAAATCACCATTCTTTTGCCCAGTTTTAAAGTAAGCTGAACAAGACATTTAACACAGTCACAGAAATATTAATATTCTTGTAAGCCTACCACCATTTGCAAGTGTGGGTCTTGGATGAATATTTGTATCCATGATGTGAAAGTCAATTGACTTTAGTTTCTAGCCAGGTACATTAAGATTTGATGTAATTTCATCTTTTATTTTAGAAACTTACACGAAGTTTGATGGGTAGGAACATGTTTAAGATTTAGAAATATTTGAGGGTCCCTTTCTGTGACCTCTGCTGACAGCCTGAACTTGCAGCATTGCCAGCATTCTTTCATCTAGATAATTCTCATCAAAATTTTAGAATATTTTTTCCTGTTTAAAATAATATGAATTATTCTTTGTAAAATATTCCATTACTGATGCAGAAATGTTTTGTGCAGTGTGCTTTCTGTCATTCCTGACCAGAAATCATTTCTGATACTCAAAGAATTCCTGAAATGAGATGCAACTCTGCTCAATTTATTGCTAATTAGCAAAATTGAGATATGCAGAAGGGAACAGCGAGCAGGAGTAATCACTGTTGCTTAGGAAGGAAGGGAAAAATGTTTTGCATTTAGTAGGAACAGACTTTTTAAAAGTAAATTTTCAGTTGGTGATGTTGAAAAGGCATCTTCAAATTAATATGTGTGTAAGCAATATGTCTATTTAGTTTGCACAAGAATAGTACTAGAAATGTAAAAATGCAACAGAAAAAGCACATCTGGTTATTTTAATCCTGTCTGGAAGAGATTTTCAGAATCTACTAAAACCACAGCAAAGATTTCTGTCCCACTGCTTAGTGTTTGGTAGCTTTAAGAAAGTATCTGAGTGATTTTATATTAGAACTTCACAAGATTTCTCAGTATTTTCCTTTATTTTTTGTGTTTCTATTTGTCTCCAAAGATGAGATATTTGTTTATTAATTCAAGGTTTCTTTTAATCATTTGAAATACTGAATTCTGACAAGAAACCCACTATCTCTTGTGATCTGTGTGCCTTAGCAAGGAATTCAAGGTCCCAGGTTTGTCTTCAGGGTTATGATCTTCATGGCTCTATGGATGACTTTAATCTTTTCATCATGAGGAAGCATGGGTTTAGATTTGGGTTTGCATGGCCCTGAAAAATAAGACTTTATATGGAGGAAGAGTTTCTGTGATGAGAACAACCCTTACTCCCAGTCATACAAAGACAGGTTCTGTCAGTTCAATTGTCTCAGCTTCCACCTTTGAACACACAGAGAAATATTCTGTAAAAGTCACCACAGGAAACACAACAAAGCATTTCTCAGCTCAAAACCAACACTTGGAATTACACCAGGAAACAAATTAACAATGTCTCTGAGGTCCAGCTCCTCGGATGTGCTGTATCAGAAATGCCACTTAGCAGTAACAGAACTGACATTTCCATGTGGTTTCATAAGATAACTTGATGTAAAGCTTGTGGTGGCAGCAACCCATTACAGAGGTGAGCAGTTGTACTCTTAAAGAGAGAAAAAAGAAACGCTAAAAACTCTTTTTCCCCCCAAAAAAAACTATTGCAGTTAATGTGTTCAGGTTGAGCATAAAAATTGTGTCATGTAAAATTGTTCCATGAGAACAGCATCACACAGGCTCTTCCATGTTGTTACTGCAGTGTCTTAGCTGGAATTTTTTTGTGGTGTTATTTCCCTCCACCTTTAAAATTGTACACAAATACGAGGATATAAACAGGGAGAAAATTCAGTTGCTCAGAAAGGAAATTTATCTAACCATATATTAAATCCTGTCACCTCAGCTGTCAGGTAGGAGGGGCTCTCCTGCCAAAGATACCGAAGATCATCTCTATGTACAATGAGATGAACCTGATCCCAACAGCAAGCTGGTATAAAATTAATGTTATACCTCAAGGAAAACAATAAATGTGTGAGGTTTGGAGGCCAGTATCAGTTATGGATTCCTCAGCTGTGCAGAACTTATTTTTACCTGTTCACATTCAACCCAGTATCAGTCTAGTCCATTCTCTGCCCATGATGACATTCTGGCACACACTGAAACTAAGAAACCTCACAAACATACAATCCACACATTACATTCTTACTAAGTATGTGCTTCAAATGTGTTTACCTATGACATAGACAAATTTTTATTGTGCCTTGGTAAAATTCACTTTTTCAAATTGGTGGTTCTGGTTAGCACACAACTGGCATGCAAGTATTCCCCTGGCATGGAACTTCTCCCCTCTTTCTTCCTATCTCTCCTTTTTAATCTGGTATTGGTCCAAAGAATGAAATTGTATTTCTTGATTCCTCTGCACGGTGGTGAACTTTACACTATTTTGCACTTTTTTCTGGTTACTAAACCAGAAAATCACATAAAATGAGCCTGAATATCATCCCGTTAGCATCACACAGTTAGCAGGACAGGTCGTGCACCTCAAGTTGCACAGATAATTGGAGGGTTTGTTGATTTTGGGTTTATGTGGCTAAACATTCTTTAGATGTCCTTTTATACAACCTATCCTGGTGTTCATACAGTTTCTCACAACCTTATTGATTGATTAATTCTTTAATTCTCTTGTTGGTGAAAACTAGTGGCCTTGCTAATAGCATTTGCCAGAAAATTGTGTTTTATTTTAGGTATCTTTTTAGGAAAAGTTGATTTAATTTACTCCATCTTTTCAGCAAAGAAGTGCTAGGGAGTAGAAGCATAATATTTCTTTGTTCCATTTGCAGAGTCTAAATAGAAGAATAACATATACTGTGTACTTAGTATTTGGGTATTTCATCAATTACAAATATGCTTTTCTGGCATATTTATTAACTTAAAATTATATGATACAGTGTAATGCAACCCATATTGCATAATGCCTGAAACCTGTCACATAAATCACTTCATCTTTTCCACTCAAATATTTTAGTTTATCAGAAAGGAAATGGAGGAACACTGGCAGATGAGAATAAGCAGCTTTTGCCTATTGCTGCATTAGTACAAATATACCAGAAATTTTTGGAAGCAGCTGGTGCAAAGGGGAAAAAAAAAGAAAGAAAAAAATATCCCTGAGTGTGCAGAGAGGATCCAAGCCATTTTACTGTCCTTGCTTGGGTAAGAGAAGTCACTTCTTTATTTAACTATTATTTCCCTTTTCCAAATAAATATGAGCTGCTTCTAAATAGGGTGATGATAGCAGGTGGTCTCTCAAGCAGAAATTATTTTCAAGCTGACAAGTATACTGAGCACAGTATAACTACATGTATTTCAGGAAAACATCATGCACGTCTGTTTAAGGATTCATTAACATGGTATAGATTAAACCCATTGAAGATGGCACAGATTGTTTCATTTTATTACATTCAATTGGATTGGATGTGTGCCATTTGCAAAGAGCAATATTACAACCAAAAAAAAAAAAAAGTCTGGCACATTTGTCACATAATATTCCCCTATTGAGAATGAACTGTTTCCGAACATCAAAAGGTAAAAATCTGTTCTTCCCTCACCCTCTGCCATATTAACCACAAGAAAATATGACTGCTCATCTTGTTATGAAGCATTTGAGCAGCACATTTGCTGTGCCCAGAGTTTAGTCTGATAAGTAGACTTTTGTGTTCTTCATGATGCAAGGATTGGAGTTCATCAGTCTGTTGCCTCCCCAGACCTCAGAGCTCGTCCAGCTCTGTCACCCTCGGACATCCCCGTCCCCCAGAGCCCTCCCTGGGATCAGGGATGGGGAGTGGGAGGAGAGGGGTGGCCCCATCCCCCTGCAGAGGCAGCCCCAGCTCCCAGATGAAGGGGAACAGCTACTATTAAAGAGAGGATGGTCAGACAAAGAGTGAGATTTAAATTCATATAATGTTGCTGTTTATTATGTGAATACTTTGGACATCTGTTTAAAGTCTAATGTTCTAAATGGATGGGAGCCTTCCCAAGGCAGGGCTTAGAAAGCTTTATCTGTTACATGAGGGCTGCAGATTTTAAAGATATGCCTTAATCAGCTATAGCTTGGGTCTTCTAATATTTGAGTCAGTAGCAAAACTCAAAACATGTACATGGCAAATGTTGGCATAATCAATGAAAAAATAGATGGATTAAAAAAGTGAGGGTATATATCTTAAATATACATATTGGAAGTACTCCTTTTCATTCCATACCCTTAAAAAGTCCTTGTAGTGTGTCTGTGTGTGTGGGGAGGGGGGGAACTGAACAAAAGCAGATTTGCTGTCATTGGCTTGTATCTAAACATTCTATTTGAAATTGGACAGTAACAGAGTGTAACCCAGTTGTATTTTCTACTTCTGCTGGAGGATCCATTTTAAATGTATTTTTATACCATCCCTTTTGCATTTATCAACATTATTTTTCAGAACTCAGCTTCACCTATATTTCTATTTTATATTATTATCATTATTATTTGTTGTGCTGGTTAATTTCAAATTGTGTTTGAAGAGGAATTAAATTTTAATTAATGGTTAATTTAGAAGAGGACCATTTAATAAATATGTTTTTGGAACTAAAGTCTAGCATTCAGGATGGAGTAGCTTTTCATTGTTGTTATCAGTCGAGGTTACTGATTACTAAAGAATTGACAAATACTGCAGGTAGGGTGTGATTTGATTCATAGTGTACCTCCAGTGAGATGCACTGAAGAGTTTATTTTTTTCTTTTTTGGTTTTATTTTGTTTTCTTTTCTTTTTTTGGTGGTGGTGCAGTTGGGACTCAGCTGTTGTTTCCTCTGGGATTAAGCAGCTGTCAGCATTGTTAATGACATCAAATTCATGCATTAAAATTCTCTCATTCCTCTCCGTATAAAATGGGGATGTGGAAAGCACTGCCATATCCCCCTTTGTGAAGGAATGAAAATCCAAGGAAAGATAACAGCACTTATTACAAAACCACAGACCGGAGCTTCTGTTGATGGAATCTCGTAATGAGTAATTAAGCTACTTTGCAGAAGTCAGCGCTGTCACGTTTGCAATTGGGTATTTCCATTCCCCTGTGGATACAGCTGGGAAAAGACTACTAAGGTGATAAAAAAAGAAAAATAGAATTGTTCTAGAAATATCATCTTCATGAAGCTGGAGGTTTCAATGCAAAGTGGCTATGAAAAATTAGCCTACAGAAATAACCTGTCTGGTGTAAAAGACATTCCTTTAAAAATTCATAACTTCTATCATCTGATAAACAAAAAACAATGAGGTTTTATTATCCTGCAGTCTCACAAGGATATGACAATGGCAGGTTTATTTCTGGGATGGGGTGTTGGCTTTTCTTTGCTTTATTGTTTTTTTTCTTGAGCCTTTTGCTCTATAAATGAAAGTTTTCAACTCTGAGTGCTCAGTTCTGTAGTTCTGAAAACACGTTATGGGAAGCTTGTGGCCTTTGAGGGGAAATTATCTTTTCAGGGGAGAAAAGAATTGAAACAGATTTTTTTTTTTTTGCTGTAAAGTTCAAAACACTACTCATGCTTTCAAACTGATATATAATTCTTATGCCCCTAAGAACTCCAATTATTAAAAATAGTCCTGAATTTTCACTAGTTTGAGTGTCCCTATTCCCTTTTCAGTTCTTTTCTATGTTTTTTTATGGTTTGTTAAGCAATTAACTTACTCTTAACTTTCTTCTTTCAAGTAGCTTTGTTTTTTTAGAGGCAAAAAAATTAAGCAGAAAGCATAGTTCTCTGAATGTCTTTATCCTGCTTCCAAGAAGTTGCTTTTGTGCAGAAGTACCCTCTTTTTTTAATATCCCCATATGTCAGCTGTTACAGTGAAATCAAATTAAATTAAGCCCAATGAAGAAACCAGCCTGTTAACAAAATGAATTGATAAAGCAGTCATTTATTGAATTCAGTAAAATATACTGAAATATGTAGGAATAAACCAGTTAATTGATGAACCAGCTTCCAGATCAGATGGTGAAATGTGAGTGTCTGATGAGTCAAATTAATATGTGTTAAGTGACTGATAGCTGGAATCTCTAAAACATGCTATGCCTTCTTAAAAACTGACTCTGTTAAAAGCTTAAGAATTTATTGTTTCAAGGCCATGCATTTGGGAAAAAAAAATTCAGTTTATTAGCAGAGCCATGGATGGAGGTGAAAGGCACAATTTATTTTGTTTTGTTGAAACGTTAACAATGGAATAAGCACCCCACTGTGTTAAATAATACACATGAACGTGGTCACTATTGTAAGATGGATTTATTTAGCATCCTGGTTTTCAGTGAGATCCCTATGTGACTCCCAAATTCAGTCAAGTGTTGCACTGGTTGTGTCAAGTATCTTTTTGTAGTTAATTTAATTGTGGTTGGCCCAGAAATGGACCTGTGGAGCTCTGTAATGTTAATTTATACATCGTTCTTCATCATTACAGCAAATGTGCCCTTCTGGAACTAATGCTCACTAGTTTTATCATTAATGTGCATTAATAACGTGTAAAAATATTTTTTCCATTAGCTTATATTTTCAGAAGAGGAGAAAAAAAATGACATAAATTGGAAGCACACTCCTATGTTTACCTGAACTGTAAGCAGGCCCTACAGGTTTGGAGGCGTGTTGTGCTCCAGGAGATGAAGGAGTGAAGCTGTGAGTGACATTCAGTCCTTTGTATAATTATCTTGGAAAAGGAAGGGCTCGAAGGGACACTCTGGGAATGGTGTCAGAAAGAAGTGCTTTATTTCTGGGAGGAGAGAGCTGATCCTCCCCTATAGCTCTCCCTCCAGATGTGTCACAGTGTCATCTTTTTAAATCCTGGGTGAATTAAGTTGATAGGGTATGGTGGGAAAATTTGACAGTACCATCTACAACCAAGAAACCATAAAGGTTTGTAACCCAGGGCATTCAGAAGAGGTTGTGTTTCCTTTCCCCAACACAGTTGCAGGTGTTCTCTGTCCAAGTTTTACTGCCTCTCAAAGTTATCAAAGGCATTGTCAGCACAGTGGGAATGCTGTCCTGATCCAAGCTTTGGAAGAGGAAGCTGCTTGTGGATGTTGTGCTGCAAACACCCTGTGTAACACAGGTTTTGCTTCCCCTTGTGATTAAAATTTTCTGTAAGCTGCTGTCCTTCCTTGAGCAGCACAAGTGCTAAAGGTTCTCTGCCAAAATGATTTTGAGTCATGGCTTGGGGTCCTGGTTTCAGCTAGCATAATGTTCATTTCTTCCCAGTAGCTGTTACAGTGCTGTGTTTTGGATTGAGAATGAGACCAACATCTCTGGAGATCATATAATTTTTTAATAGTCTTGAGGGGAGAGAGAAAAGAAAGTGAAATATGTCTTGATTGTCTAAATTGATGCAAAACTTTAGGAAATAGATAGATATTTGCTTCAGCAATAGAAAGACCTAGAACCCATTCTGCTGTGCAGACAAGTAAAACGTGAGTTTCATCCCTAGTCTTTGTGACATATATGTGATGAGACAGTCTAAGCTTTTTTTAAGTTGTTGATTTGAAGCCGAAGAGGTGCAAAATGAGTAATTTGGGATTGTGTATGCCATGTCAGGTGTAAGGAAATGATTTCCAAATGCTTTCACATCGAGCCACTAAGCCCACAGGAAAAAGTCTCTAAAAATCACACTTTATCAGACATGCCCTATTAATTAGGGGAATAAGTCTAGGTAAAAAATATTCACAAATACTTGAATCACTGTCAATTATTTTTTCCTCATACTTAGCAGGGGCCTACGTGTGGGAGTGTGCCCAATTTGAGTCTATGTATTTCTTCTCGGTGGATAATATAGTAGTTGCAAATCTTTCATTATCTCAAAGACCTGCATTGCTCTGAAAGATGTATATTTAAAAAGATGCTGGCAGTAACTGCTGCTGACAACCAGCCCTGTTTGAAATAGACTCCCTCCGTGGCACTGTGTGGGGAAGGCTCCGTACATTGATCTATGGATTTTTCATTTGCTTTCAAACAGTCCTGCTCGTGTGTCTGCAAGGAGTGAATAAGCAAAGTTTGAATCAGTTTGACTTTGGAAGCATGATTCTGAGCAATTACCTTGGGAAAATACACCTCCTCCTCCTCCCCACTAAATAGATCTGTCAGGAGGAGCCGGAGCGCGCGTGCAGCCCTGGAATACACGTGTGCGCTGGTAAACCGGACCCAGCCAATTAAACATCAAAATGTTGGCTGCATTCAGTTCACAGGAAGACTTATGTAAGTTCATTTTCATAGCGTGCCTATGTGTCTTTAGACTCTAACTGACAGATTCCCACCGTGAATAGGCTGGGGAGATATCAATTATCTGGTTAGCTGTGCGCTGCCATTCTATGCTCCGTGGCTTTCTGACAGAAGCAGGCAGAAAGCGAGAGGAGCAGAATAATTCTGGTTCAGCAAGGCTGTTAATATTTCAGTCTAGGAACCTCAAATCGTTGTGAATAGATGGAGAAAATGGCCATTTTAAGCCTGACCGCTGCAATTTTGTTTATTAAGAGCATGTGAAGTGCTAATGAGTGTTCTGCCCCAAAGCAGGAACCACAGGACATCAAGATTGGGCATTTGAGGGTTCAGTAATTTGCAGTCTAATATTAGTTTGAATCATTCACCTCTAATAGCACCAAATAACTTTCATCTAATTATCTCAATGTATTTTACAAAGCAGTCAGTCACATATACAAATCCATGTGATTTGTTAGAAAATAGCTGCTGTATCCATTGTTTTAAGTGGTTGCATGCTCCAAGCACAGCCTTGAGTTGTTGTGTGTGAGTCTGAGCGACTTTTATTGCTGCTCTTTTCCATCCTTGTGTATGTCTATTTGGTAGGACATTTATGTTCATTAAATGTCTGCAATTCCCACAGCAGCATGTCATGTACTGCTGCTCCCTGGCCATCACTGAGGTGGTGCTGTGCTCCTCACAAGGAACCCACATCTAATCTTGTCAGGGTGGCCATCACAGCCATTACACTTGTTAAGCAAACTAGGCAAGGACCCAGAGCACCAATTTCTAATGGGCAGTTCCTGTATCTGTCACATCATCTTTCCTCTCACTGTGGGCAACTCTTAGAATTCAAGGAAGATCAGTAAATAAGCCAAGTATGAGCAGACTGCTGCTACACAGAAGTGTAACAAGGAGGTTTGGAATGAAATGTCCATGGATTCCTTTTGCACAGTACCCTGTCTTCGATCAGGTCCTCTGAAATGCTTAAAGATACCTTGTTTGTTTTTTAAAGACACATTGCAATTTGGTTTTCTTGGCAGACTTGTGGATGCCCATAAATGGATTCATTTCTATTTTCAGCCTATTTTTTTCTATAGCCTTTTTTTTTTGCTATCTGTTTGGGCATCTTTTTAGCTGAGAGTGAAATCAGCCTAGCTATCAAGTTTCTGGGGTGGAAAAACTATAGGTTAGGCAAATTCCAAGATTTCCAGGAATTCTTCTGTACTTTTCTGCTAGAGCACTGTATGCCATTATGGGTGTAGGAATGAACATATAACATAACATATATTAGAATAACATATAACATATAATAGTGTATGGTACCATTATTGTAGAGGCTGGAGCATTAATAACTGTCTGGTGTGTCTCAGATTAAAGATTGTTCAGGCTTTTAGTTCTCCACATCACTGTGTTTAGGATTCCCTACTCTTTTGGTGAATCCCATGGCTTCTGTAACTTCCACAACTCACAGCTGATAATGAGAGCAAGGGGGAATAAGTCTTTGGCTTCACAGCCCTCCATCTGGAGACCAATAAATAGGCTGGATGTACCACAGCACCTCACATATCTTTAATTTTTAGTTTATGCAAGACCTTTACTCTCAATAAGAGGCACATCTCCCAGGAGCCACCCAATGAAAGACTCGCTCACCACCCATTTGCTCAGGACTTTTTCTCTCCTTCCTCCTCTTCCTAATTTCTTAATATAAATGCACATTTTCCCCTTTTTTGGGGGGGCAGCAATGTAACTTTTGTAGGAGAGCGATGTGCGTTCGAATGGCACATTTTCCAGGCGTTACATTTGATAATTTCCCTGAGATACCCGAGTTCCCTCCCAGCAGTGAGTTAAGGTGACAAAGGAACCGGGTTTGTTTGCAGGAAGCGAAGGATAACGGCGCCTAAACTTTACTATTGGTGGCGGCGGAGGGGGCGAACGGGAGGCACGGAAAATTGCTTTTTATAATTAAAAAGGGAATCTCAGATGTTTTATATCTTGAATATTTACAATAAAACCTTCAAGTGCTTGTCAAGAGGGTAATGTGTCATTAGCAGGAGCCTTTGCCTCTCTTCTCCTCTCGGACATGACAGTGCAGCAGGATAAGAGAAGAGTAATTATAGTTCAGCAGGGCTGCCAGGTGTGATAAATGGGTAATCAGCACACAGGAGCCCCGGTCCTCAAAGGAGGACTATTACAGCGTTATCAGCTGCAGGCCCGCGTGTGCGGCAGCATCGCGCCGAGACCGAGACGGGCCCGGGCTGCTCAATGCGGCTGCCGCTGCCAGCCCTGCCCGCTCCGGCCGGCCCCGCTCCTTTGTGCGCCTGCCACCGCAGCCGCGCATCAAAGGCGCTCCTGGCCTCCGCTTTTTGCTAATATTTACATAAAACACTGCCCCGCTCTCCAGGTGAGGAAGCGCATCCCTGGCTTCCCCTGGCAAGGTGATGCGGGAAGCCGGGCTCCGGTCCAGGCTGGTTTATCCGCGTTCCCGAGGATTTGACCTCGGTGCGTGCCGCTCCTGCTGCCTCTTTGGGTTTAGCTGCGCCGCGCTGGGGCAGAGCGTTCTCTCACAAACAAACTTGGAGATAATCAGCTGCCGAGGTCTCCTCGGTGCTGGAGCACACGAGCAGAACTGCGGCTCTGTCCGTGTCCCCCCCGCGCTGCTGCTCGTGCTGGTGTCGAGATTTATCTGTTTGTTATTGCTGGGAACGGTCGCCCATCAGAATTGAGTAAACTGTTTGATTAAAATTAATCAAAACCCGATCCAACCAATAAGTGCAACACTGATCCCTTCCACTTATTCGTTTCCTTACAAGTTCAGTGCTACCAATGGCAGCACCAAAATTCCTATTCCTATATTTTAGAAATTTCTTAAAAATAATTCTTGTGAAAAAATGAAGATGCGATGCTGCAACTGTAATAAATTGTTATTAAGGGAAAGGACATAACGTGCCTTGGAAAAACTGGAGGGCCAACACTTCTGATGCAAGGTTATTTTTACAATACTTGCATTTTTATCGGTTGATGTATTTTAACTGGAGCCCTGACAATAGTCACAAAAAATTATTACTCTGGCATGGAGCTACTTATCTGACAAATGCAATGCGAATGGTCTTGTTCTTATCAATGAGATCAGATTTCAAAAAAATGAGTACGAGGCACGAGGCGTTGCTTTGTGAACAGATAACCTTGCAGGCAAACTCACAAACCTGAATAAAAGGATGTCTCTATGAAATAATCTGTGCATAAGTGCAATCAGGTCAGACTGTAATAGACAGCGAGGGGGGTGGAATCAAAAGGGGGAAAAACTCATTTCATCACAGTTAATGGCAAGGAAAAGAAGGCAAGGAAGGACTTTCTTTGGAGCGGAGCTGTTGCGACAAAGACCAGGGCTTCAGCGTGTCATGCACCATTTGCTGGTGCACTAGTGCTCTTTTCAAGAGCTGTGAAGCCATTATTGTAATGTGAAAAAAGTAGAAAGAAATACTCCCTCCTGGTCACTGGAAGGGCAAATGAGGTGCAGGCTTTTCTTTTTTTTTTTTCTCTTCCTTGTTTTTTTTTTTTTTTTTTTTTTTTCCTACACTGTTTGTGCAGGGAGGTTTCTAGATTCCCCCTGGTAAAGCTCCACTGGGATGCAGGAAAGATCACAGTGCCCTTATAAACAACACTTCTTGGCACTGTTTACCTTCTTTTGTGACTTTGTTGCCTGTGAAGGAGGATAGGAGTATCAGAGGTCCAATTGCAATGAACATTTTCCCTTTTGTCTTTGAAGGAGCAGAACCTTAGAATATTCTCCAGCTGAAGTTTCACAGAGCATTTCTGTGGTTTAGGTTTTAAATTAAAAAAAAAAATCTCAGTACATTCCTGTATGGTAAAGTTATCTAGTGGTGATAATAAATCCAATATTCTGTGGATTTGGTGTGTTTTATTAAAAAGAGAAGAGAAAGAATCCTTTGTTCATTGGCATAATGCAATCCTGTCTCTGAACAGTTCTAATTTGCAAACCAAGTACTTTGTAAATTGTGGAAACCTGGTTATAACTTGAAGGCTGAATAAAATGGGTCATCTTATAACTGAAAGATAAATATAGATGTAAAATAGTGCCACCAATGTCTTTTAAGCAAGAAATAAATAAATAAATAATAGGTTTCAGAACTGCCTTGTTCTTGTATAGTTTATGGGTAAAGCAAGATTACACATACAGCCCTGCAGCCGATTCCCAGGACTGCTAAAGTGTGAAGAACAGGAGTGACATTCTAGTCTTCAATAAATCACTATAAAAATGTTTATGAACCCTGCAATTTACTGTCTTTTAAATGCAAATTGAAAGGGGCATCGTCACAAGTGTAAAGGAGATCTGCAGTGGCCTAAAGGAATTATAAAATGTTGCAAAAGGCTTCTGAAATTGTGTGATCTTAAATGGTTCTATTTTAAAAAATGATTTCCCATTTATACTTCTGTGACAGCTTTGTTAATTTATTAAAGAGATCTCTGTGAATTGCAGGAAGGTGTTTATGAGCACTGTGCTTCACAGGAGCTGTTCACAGGGGCTCTCAAGGAGCTGCAGTTTAATTTGGCAGGCACTGGGGGCAAGTTTGCTGTTCACCTACAAGTAAGAGGGGCTCAAAAATGTACAAAGCAGTAGTCTTGTCTGACAGATTACTGGTAAAGTAGCAGAGATTTCCTTCCTCTTCCCAGCTCCTCCATGCAGTCATCTACTGTGAAACTCCTAAATAGCAAAAACCTGCTGGATGAACAGATCAGCATCCCTCAGTGCACCATGGATGAAGGCAGACACTTGAGGACGTGGCTTAGGGGTGAACTTGGTGGTGGTGCTGGCTTGATGGTTGGACTTGATGATGTTAAAAGTCTTTTCCAACCTTATTGATTCTATGATTCTCAGTCTAAACTTAGTGAAGAGTGAATCATCTTTCTGTGCTGTAGCTATGCTTTCTCCAATGGAAATGAACTCATTTCCATTTATACACTTATCATTTTATCTAGAAAATAAAATCTGGTCTTTGTGGAAGCAGATTTAATTCCTATAAATTGGGCATTATTGGAAGGAGTTTTCATCAGTTGGATTGGTTGCTTTCTTCTTTTGTTCCACTGATTGGCAAATTTTTAGTGTGTCTTTTCTGTTTTGTTTTTTTTTTTTTTTTGGCTAAGAGCCATGATTTTCGGCACTTGGGTGATGTAATTGACACAAAATTTGATGAAAAAAAAAAGTATTCCTTGAGACAGTATGGGATATGAATGTGTGCAGTTGGAACACTGTAATTGTTTGCATAGCTTAGAATTCTCCACAGCCTACTTCATCACTTCTGTCTAATTTAATGACAAATAACCATGATGGACTCACATGATATTCCTGCTGTGTATGAGGAGGATGTAAATGTATCTGGCAGTGGATGATGCTACTCCTGGTTTTCATATCCTTGTACTCCTCAAGAAAAAAAGGCATGGGTATCTGATTTCTGGCAACCCTTAAGTTAAATATGCTGCTTTGGCACTGACTGATTATTTAGCTGTCAGAAATGGTTGGAGAATGGTCTGTCAGGATCCAAAGTCTGTAGAACATCTGCTTGTCTGGCCTGGGCAGCTTCTCAGCATACACATGGTGGAGGATCTTTGGAAACAAAACAACGTAAATAAATTAATTTGGAGGGTGTGTGTATCTGCATGACTCTACCCATGGAAAAATGATACTGCTTGGCTCTATCACATTGCAGACTTTCTAACCCCTAAATAGAGCAGTAATAGTTTACAACTCAATAGTACCCTGAATGTATTGCTGTTCATTTTGTTGTCATGCAAAACTGCTGAAGCACTCTACCTCTTCCTGCAGCCCTGTGTCTGCCTGGATATTGTCTTTGTAGCAGAGTTTAATATGTAGGTATCTGCTTGTCAGGATTAAAAGTGTTGTAATCCAGTGTTTTCAGAAACATGAACTCCTTTGCTGTTTCAGACCTGCTTGAGCCATGGGCTCACAGCAACCAGCACCTTGTCTGGAGTTGTTCTGACCCACAGTGAGCTCCCTCCGTGTCCCAGTGACCAAAGTTTCTCCTCGTGTGTCTATAAAATATTTCATGCTCATTTTCATCTGGCACTATCAGCTCATGGTTTAGAGCAGGCTTTGGAAGAGCTGGGCTCCTCCCCAGGAAAATGACTCAGCTCCCCACCTTTGCATTGCTAATACCCCCATTATCAGTGCTGTCCTGGCAGCACTGGAGACATTTAGGAACTGTACTATGCACCCATAATCCCACAAGCTTGAAACTTATGCAAAGCCCTCGGAAATCACATCTGTGTTCCTTCAACACTGGGAAGGATCAAAGACTCACCTCTGCACAAAGACTCTCAGTAGCACTGGATCAATGGCTTGTCACTGTCTGTGCAGCTGCAGGCACAGGGAGAGTCAAACGGGACAGGGATTTGCTAACGAGGAGCATTAACGTGGACCTGTTAAATTCTCTTTCTAGGATAAGACCTCGTTTCTGCATTTTAAGTGGAAGTAATGTGCTGCTCATCAGTGAAGGGAGAGGAATGGTGCATATCTGGTGGTGGCTGAAGGAAAGGGCAGATGAACACTTGCCAAGCTGTGTGGTTAGGCTTGGCACATGGTACTGCAGCCTGGGAGAGTGGGAGTGCTTATGCACAACAGCTAAGTTTGATTTTCAGGTTAATAACACACATGGAGAAAGGCAGAAGACTTTGCATTGTGAGTTTATGAGTTAAGAGTCAATTGCCTGATGTGGTGTCCCACCATGAGAGTGCAGAAAATTATCCATTTTTAGGGGAGGTGGAAAATACTTCCTTTGTTCATCTATTCTAAAAGTATGCTTAATGTCTGTGATTCAGAACTATCTAACATGGTTTCTTTCAGAATGTATTAGTGCAGTTTTACCAATACCCTGTGTACTTCCAGGTGGAGGGAATCCAAGAAGCTGCATCTGGCCTCTCTAGTGAGAAGATGCTCTAATCACTTGTACATATCACTTATGTTCTGTATATAAGACTAGTTCCTAGCTGAGCACTGGCAGTGAGCAAGGAGCCTGGAGGTCTGTTAAAAGTCTCATGCCCAAAACCAAACAGAAGGAAGATTCAGAGCACAGGCTGTCCTGCTTCCTCTCATTCTCCCCCTAAGATGAGCAAAGGTTGCTAAAACAGTGCTGATAATGAGGTTTGACCCTCTCATTACCCTCAACCTCTGCCTACAAACCATCTGCACTGAAAATTCCTGAACTCCACCCAAGGGGTTTGAACTTAGAAACTGTTAACCTTCCAAATATGATGTAGTTTCTGGCATTATTTGCTTCCTAGCCCTTATAATACTCTGATCTTTTAATGTACAATGGCACTCAGTCTCAAACACAGCAATCCACCAGCACCAAGCCATCCTTCCTTCCCTCTGGATTCCTGTTTCCCCTTCCTTCCCTGGCTGCCCAGGGGTAGCTGCAGGCAGTCCCCAGTGCATTTATGGGTGGGCTCTGCTTTGCCAGTGTTGGGCAGTAAGTAAATGACACGTGGGCTGTGAGAGGGATGGCTGGGAGCAGCCAGGACTGCCCTGGCATCAGTGTCAGTGTGAGTTTGATGGAATGATCCAAGCACAATCCTCAAGCCAGTAGCTCTTTCAGGAATCCAGTCCCTGTTCTGGTATTCCTACCAGGATGACATATTTACTTTGTTAAGCTCCTCCAGGTCTTCATGACCGTGTGTTCAAAATCTGTCCAAGATATCCTTTGCCTATGAAAGTGCTCAAGCTCATTTCTGCAGGTACAGATTGAAACCATGCTTCTGTTTGCTGTCTGTGGATGTGTGAGAGCTCCTGGCTCTCATCAGGATAGGGATTTGCCCCTCTGTCCTTGGGCAGGATTTTCCCTCCTGCTATAAATTTGCAGAGTCCTGTGTATCATTTCCCTCCTGGCTGCCACCCTGTGCCTCATAAGTGATTGTACTCCAGTGGGGAAGTGATTTGTATGTATATTTTTATAAAACACTTTGGGATCCTTGGGGAAGAAAGTTGTTATATAAATGTATTTCCCAGGGGAAAGTAGTGGAAATCTCATTACTTGGAACATACAGCGTATTTAAAAGTCAGTTTGACAAAACACTAGAAAATAAAGGAAAAAATCCTGAACTGGCACTGGGATGGTCTAAATGATCTAGCAGATATTTTCCATCTCTGAAGTTTGTCTCATGATTTTATTTAGTGCATTGGAAAAAGGGCATGAGGAATGCTAAAGCCATGCACATATAAAATATTTTTCAGGAACACTGTGGCTTATTTTAATATAACCTTTAGCAAAATACTGTGGTTTGCTTACTTGCTGATTTATTTTAGGTAGTTCAAAATATTTCTATTAGTGATCTCTTTGAAATACTTTAGGTGGTGCAGTGGATTTGTAGCAAAACACAGCATGTAACTTGAGTGTACTCTCTGAAGCCAGATATCTGGTGCCAAGCAAAATTTGTATGTGTAGCTTCTGTTTTAAGCAATTATATGGTGTGTAATACACTGTAGAGAAATTAAGTGGAAGTACATTTTGCCCTAAGGGAATACTGTAGCTGTTGGATTTCTTTTAAACAAGTTTTGCCCCTCATACAGTAAGGTTCCTGTAATAAATCACTTATGTAATCATCCACGGTATATTAACAAAAATGAAAAAAAAAACCCAAATAAACAAAAAAAACACCAAAAAATGGAAGAAAGGAAATGTCAACTGGAAACAAATGGTAAAGTAGAGGTTTGCTACAGCAAGAGAGCACACTCACCTGTTTGGAGGGAAGTGGTTAAACAGGGGCTGAGGAGGCTGCTCTGTGGCTGGACGCAGTGTAATGACTTCACTGCAGTAAACTGCTTATGTAATAAACTGCATGGATGTCACTGGAGAGGAACCAAAGCCATCCATCTGAACTGCTCCTCAGCTCACTTAAATTAATAGTGATCTTCTCTCTGAAGGGAAAAATTGAAAAAATACATCAAGAAAAGCCATGCAGAGATGTTATGAAATAAAACTAGTGAGGTCATTAAAGAGAAGCCTTTCTTGAGCGTGGAGAAAGGCTGGAGTTGTGATACTTCAGCCTTCAGAAGCTGGTTATCAGTCTTCAGCCAAGTTATTCTAGCTGCTATTTACTAGTTAAATAGGAAGTGTATAGTGAATAAGAGTCTCACCTAATTGACATATAAATTGGCCAAATGGTTTTCAAGACCGTTTATTTCAAGTCTTGTTTTGGCTGCCATAGCTAAGATACAGTTTTGTTTTCCTTTATAAGATACAGAAAAATGACAGCTACAACCAATCAAGCTGCATTGCTGTGCAGTATGTCAGCTCCTTTCAACAGACCTGATTTGCAGAATAACCTTTTTCCCCCAGACATTTGTTTTCTTTTGATTCCAGTGATGAGATCCAAAGGGATTTAATTCAGAATGGTGAATTCCAGCTTTGGGAAGCCATAGAAAGGGAGAAAGAGTGGCAAATCTCAGAAACAAATTAAATTAAAATGCAAATTCCAACTGATCATTTGAAAACTCCTTTGAGGACTGGTAGAAAATTTTTAAAGAAGAATTCAACAGTTAGGAGAACATGGTGATTTCCAGTACTGCCTTTTGTATATCAGATAATTTACTGCTTGTTCATGAATGTCCACTTTTTCCACTCCATCATCTAAATTTCTGTTCATGCCCAATGTGCAGAAGGATAATTACCACTTGCAGGATGTCTTGCAAGATGTCAGCCTTACTTACAGATAGGTTCTTCCTTGTTCCCTTGCTCTGTGTGGGCCACTTATGTGAGATTCAGAGAGTTTCTTAATCTCATCTTTCACCCTTATTTCCCTTCTTTAACAAACAAATAACTCCCCTCAAAAAAACTTAAACCAGTCAACCAACCAAAAAAAACTCCAAATGCAACAAAAGCTCCAAATAACAAAACCAATAAGCTCACTTTAAATATTTGTTAATATTTACATACTAACATTTGTAAAACACTTCCAGATCTGTGCTGGCAAAGCCCCACCAGTGAGGGATCAGCTGCCCAGTTGTTACAGGTTTTGTAATAGTTGGAGCTTGCTCTGTGAAATAAAAATTGTGTATAACATGGGATCAGCCTTAAAATTATAGTCTCTGGTTTGTTCCCATGCTCACTGAGCACCTGGGAGTTCATCCTTTCCACAACTGGTTGTTTCCCAGCAGGGAGTCCCTCTGCACCACCTCCTATTCCTTCTGTAATCTCAGGCAGCCTTCCTCTCATTCACTTCTTTTACACTGGAAAAAAAATGCAATAAAAAAAAGAAAATGTTGATCTCCACAGATCTCAGTGGATGTGTTTCAGAAGATTTAAAGAAGCCTTTTCAGTGGTATGCTTTAGGGATATGTTTAGTTGTGTGGTTTTTTTTTTTTTTTTTTTTTAAAAAAAAAAAAAAATTTTTTTTTTTTTTTAAAAAAAAAAAAAAATTTTTTTTTTTTTTTTTTTTTAATTTTCTTTTGTGTTTTTTTTTTTTTTTTGTCAGAGCTTATTGCTTTTAGACCTTTATTTTTTTGTGCTCTAAACATAGGAAAACAGATTGCTTACTTCTTTATATGTTTACTGGGGCTCAAATTGCTGCTTTTAGGATTTTAGAGAAGTGCTAGTGATAAGTTATATGTTTTTAGTTGTAGTCTTGTTCTCATCATTTTGGTTTGAGTCATTCTTTTCTTTTCTAACAGATGGTTTGGATGTGGTCATTATTTTCTGTAGTCAGTTCTTTTTCTCCAGTGCTCTTGGTTGAAAAATTCATATTTATGGTATGATCTACAAGTGACACTTGGTGATGAGTACGGGAGAGGCTCAGGGATTTTTAAGCACTTGGGTAAGAAGGTAGACTTGCAGAGAAGTATTGAATTTAGTTGTCATAAAACAAAACACTTGCATCATTTAGAATTAATTTTATTATGTATACTACAAATACAATGTGTAAAATCATTCTAATGTAGAATTTAATCTTTGTGTTTCCTAGTTTCTGTGGAGTATATCTGGTATCATCTGCTCCTCTTTTTGCTCTGTTGCAGCAGACACTGATGACTTGGCAGTAATAGTATCTTAGACAAACTGTCTCTTTCAAAAAGTGTGTTTTGAAGATCATAAAAATTTAAGTAAAAACAAATCTGTGAGAGATACTATTCATTTATCTGTCTTTTCCCTCTGATCTTTTTCATAACCTGTGCTTCCCTACACCAAAGGCTCTTTTTTCCTAAGGGTGTGGTCTGTATCCCAGACTATGCTGCATTGCAGGCCAAGCAGAGCATTCTCTAAGCCTCATCTAGGGTTTATTCATGTGTTGCATATGGAATGTGAAGACCATTTTCAGATTATTTTAGCAAAAAGAAACAACAGGTAAAAGCTGTAGCACCCATGCAATTCAGTAAGGACAAGGAAAACTGAGGAGTACCTGTGCAATCCTCCATGCTGAGTGATGAACACGTGGTAAATCTGGTGCTGCATCTGGGTCACACACATTGGATCAGTCATCCTTGGATCATTTAA
Source organism: Peucedramus taeniatus (assembly GCA_013400575.1). Lineage (NCBI taxonomy): Eukaryota > Metazoa > Chordata > Aves > Passeriformes > Fringillidae > Peucedramus > Peucedramus taeniatus. The sequence goes on along the minus strand of WBNO01025885.1, from coordinate 1,433,931 downwards.
TGAGCAAAGAGTGATTGTCTGGAGCACAGAATGCAGATCTTCCTCATGCCAAAAGGAAATTCACATTCCCCACAACTAAAGGGAACAACTGTGGATGAGAGCATCCTTATTTTATTCCTAGGAAGTCCTTTTCCAGTACCCAAACATCACTGTTCAGTTTGTGAGGTTTCAGTAATAAGCTGTATTATGAAACAGGGAACAAAACAATTGGTAGGTCCTACTTTATCTGAGTCAGGAGGAGAAGGTATGGAATATCATTGCCTTTCCCTTGGAAGATATTTCAGCTGCCTTCTCCCTTTGCCCTCTATTCTGTAAAACTCAATCCCCTGTGAGAAATTCAAAGCTATGAGCATGGCAAGGACATTATGGAGACCAGGCAGCACATTTGCATATTCTCATAACCATAAGCATGTATTTTTTCCATTTGCGCCATGATGTTCTCCATTCATATTCTAAGTGGCAAAAGCTTTTAGATGTGATTGGGCCCAGTCCTCAGTGGACAAGAACCAAGTGTATCACCTGGCATTTATTAATCTCAAAAAGTTGTCTTTCAAGACATGTCTAAAAACATATGGGAGTTATGTGAAGCAAAGCAATTGCAAGTTCATTTGTTATTTTCAACAAGCTCATTTCTTATGATTTCAGTTGTATAATGGATGGGGAGCTGTTTGCAGGTTGTTTGTTGTCATATATTTTTCATTTGGTTCCTTGGGTTAAGGAAGTGAAAGGCTGAACTGAGGAGTGGCTGGTGTTACACAATCTGTAGGATTTTTACCTTCCCTTCTCATTCTTTTGTCAGATGGCACCTGAAATGCTTTTCAGGCAGTCATTTGGAGGCTGTGAATCCTGGAGGGGTCACTGGGGATGAAGCCATCACCTCACGTGGTGCTCTTGGTATTTGGGGTCCCAGGCTGGCAAAGGTGTATTTCTGTCTGGGAAATCATTTGTTGGGTTTGTGAATCACTGGGCCATGTCCAGCATGAGAGATTTTCAGCAGCTTCCTCAGTAATCCTTTACTTGCAATTGCCCTATGATGGCTCATTGTGTTTGTTACTCCTACAATGGATTTATCTATTATTTGTACACAAGAAGATATTTATTCTACAACAGTGGAATAAAAGCATTTCTCCAAAGCCTATTGTCTCTTATATCAGTGCTCCCTGGGGAGGGAAGATATGCCACATATTTGCTGCCTGTCATTTTTAGTTTTGGTTTTGTCTTGTACTTTTTGTTGATGTGCTATCAACAACCTTTTCCACGTTGAACAGAATGAGTAATTTTGTGAGCTGAGCACTAGGCTATGGTTTCTATGGACTCCTTTCCTACCTACAACAGAATGTTCCTACCTGATGAGAGAGATCCTCTTCCTAATCCTGAGTGTCATAAAGGAAAAAAATAGATGTTATTTTAAAAAAAATAGAGATATGATTGACTTGGTAGCTGTTTAAAGGATGACAACACTGTTGCAGACCTTTGAGATCTGTTAGTACCAGGCACCAGAAGCTTGGCACAGAAGAAAACATTTGACCTTCATGATGTATGTACCTGGTGATGATTTGGCCATGGCAAAGCCATATTTTCATGTAATCTTTATCTATATGACCAAAAAGAAGTGGTATGGAGATATTCAGTACATATATTTTAACCTTATAATCCTTTTCTCATTGCTGCCATTAACTTTAATTTAAAATAATGCAGGTCAATATGATGGATTGAGCAGCTTATTAATTATATTCTTTGCACCAGGAAAGAACTTGGGAGGTCAGGCTTATTAAATGGGTAGAGAATGAGAGGAACTCACCTGGGGCTGGTTCTGAAATGGGGTTTGAGTGGGCTGTGTGTTGGTAGAAAGGGGTGCAGGGGAGAAATGAGTTTTCTGCATTTGGCACTTCACTGCTTTCCACCAGAGCTGGTGGAGTGTGTGGCACAGGCACATCAGACTCCACGTGTTAGGAATGGTGACATTTGCTCCTCCAGCTTCTGTAATAATTGCAGAATCATCACACAGCAGCCCTATGGGTTGAAATGGAAGTGTACATATTTTTTTCTTTCCCAAAGACATTCTATTTAGCTGGATCTTGTGTAGGAGGGATGTAATTATCACCTCATCTGTGAATCTGGTCAGGACTATTTTTACTTTCTCAGTTGTGTCTCTCGGAAAAATGAGAATAGAATAAAATGGTAAATTAACAGTTTATATCCTGGTTTATAGGGATTGAATTTGGGTAAATTTTTTGGATTTAGGCTTTTTTTTTAGTGCAAGGAAGAGTGTGCTATGCATCAATCTTGTCTGACATGCTTTGCTGTAGGCAGTGAAGTTGAGCTGACAGTTCAGTGGCTTTTGTTAAGAATACCTGGTCAGAAATACCTACTGCATGGTCTATGATGGCTTCTTTTTGAAAAGACTAAATATGAAAAAAAGTAGCGTGATATATCATATTCTCACCAGCTCATCTGACATGCCATTGTGTTGACTTTGCTGGGAGATATCCCATGTTTCATCCCCTTGAAGCCTTCAGAGCCATGTTTGAGGCAGCTCAGATGTTTCAATGCCTTTTTATTTAGTTTTAAAGGGTGTCAAAAATCCCTCATTTTTCACATATTTCTTTTCCCTTTTAAAAGAGTGTCAGAAATACCATATTTCCCATTCATGCTCTAAACCTGAGGCCCAGGGTGGTCTCCCACATCTCTGTGCCTTATCTGTCAGCTGTGCTGGAGCTGGAATGATGTACACTGGTAATGTGGGTGAAGAACAGCCATCCATTAAAGGGGAGCATTTTAAGTCATGCTCTGAACCAGACCAAGAGCAAACTGAAGCTTGGAAACAGCTGGAGGAAACTTTGGGAGCTAAATGCCCAAACAGCAGGTGTTTGAAGCAGCAAACAAGCTCACAGCCCAGTTCTTCAAAAGTTGCCCAGGGAGTCCCGTTTCACTACTTCATGGGTAAACGTGTAAAATGTGGAGAACAGCAGCTGTGCAAAGAAAAATAACAACCTGATAATCAGGCTCCTGTTGGCATTAAATAGTTGTGAGGGTCCAGTGATCTGGGGTATCATAACTATTGTGTAGAATGAAATATCCCCCAGTGACAACATAAAATTCCTCCCCTCCTTAGGAAGGTCATAGGGGAGAGCTCTCCTGATCTTCTGATGGTATCCAGTACCATTATTTTCTTTTTTAATCCTAATCCAGACGCAACTATACACTCCTGTATTACTTAGGCATCTGTGCCTACGTGGCTAAATTAGTTCCTAAGAGTTTGGTTGCCATTTATATGTATTATTTACATACATAGCTGAGCGTTTATGATAACAAAGGATGCAGTTAAAGGACTGACATTCTTACAAAGCCTTTATCAAGCAATATATAATCTGTTCTGTCTTGACAGAGTGCAGGCTTCCTAGTGATGCTCACAACAAAATTATTCTGGAAGGACGCAGCTTAAAGTTGCCTCATTGCTGATGCTTTAATTTTTGTTTTCTCTTTGCTTTTCTATGCTAAAATATATAATTCATAAAACTTGGACTGTGAGCAATCTAGATACTTGTGGAAAGTAATATCTGTAACTGCCTTTGAGCTGGGATGGCCCTATTTCTTCTCACATTATCCTAAAATTTGGTCTCCAGTGCAAAATAGGTATTAGGACGATATAAAAGGAGTGGAAGATTAAAAATACTTTTGGACTGAAGTCTCCAACTGGATCAGTCCCAGGACTCTGGCAAAAAGCATGGGCTGGTTTAATGAGTGAGTAATCATATCAGGAGAAATATCTCAGCTTTGGACTTTATAAAATTGGAAGGGCCCTGTTCTGTCTTGCTGGAGTTCTGTCATGTGAATATCTCTATTCCACTTCACTTGCCTCACTCTGACAGGCTCTTGAGTTACAAAGCAATGAAACTGCCTAAGAGAGGCTTGGAATAACTTCTTTCAGATGATACAAAACTAATCTTTAAATCTACCATGATTTTTTTTTTTTTTGTATTTTAGCTGCTAAATTCCTGTCACAGTGGAACTGAGGTAGAAAAAGCAGGATGGTTATCAAAATTGTGTGATATTAACTTCCATTTACTGCACAACCTGCTGTGAACAGAAATGCTTAGATGTAAAAGTAAACAGAAATCCCTGCCAAGAGGGGAAGGTGCTCCAAATACACAGGGTGGGGTTAGCATAAAGAAAAAGTGCCAGTTTGGAGAGGGGGAACTGTGTATAGGCTGTGCCATAATGAATGGTTATTTTTCTGCAAGCCACTTGGTGCAAAATGAAAATATTTTCTATCTAGAAATGATTGCAAAAAACAAACTCCAAAACAACCCAAACCCTGATTCTTTTCCTTCCCACTTGAAGTTCAATATTTTTATCAAATGAGCATATTTGTGTGGAAAACACAACTTGATAGTCAAAGGTACTAAGCACCTATTGTCTTCAAAATATTTAAATGAAAGTACAAGTATTCAGAACTATTGAAAACAGTGTCCTTGATCATTCAGTAGGCAACATGATCCATTTCTCTGTTTGTTTCAAGAGAAAGGGTTCAGGAGAGCTCATGGGACATATATACACATATAGGTCTCTTGGGAAATGTCCCAATGCCTGGAACCAAAGAGGAAAGATTTCCTTCCACTGACAGCTGGGCCAACACAATTGTGGGTTTTTGGACTTTTGTCTTCCCCCTCCTTAACAAAAGTCTGTGCATAAAATTGGAGAAGAGCCAACCTGAGAATATTATAAGAGCAGGGAAAAAAATTAATGATAAAAGAGAAGGGAAAACTCAGCCCTATAAGTAAATGCCACTTGCTCTGCACAGAAGACACTGTTACCTTTGAGAAATTGGAGGACTGAAATTTTTAACCATTTAACCATTCAGGAGATCTTGGAAATTGTATTCTAAAATGTACTTATTAACACTGAAAGGAAAAGATAAAAAACGGTGCAAAAAAAGGTGATATAGAATGCTGCTTAAAAATGTATTGTGTTACAATTCCATATAAATGCTACACTGGAAAATCTTAGAGAGACGTAGCCTGCCCTTTAAACCTTTAGGCATTTATGGCCTTAATTATGCTTTTCACCAAGATTTTGCATATTTAATATTTCCTTTTAGAGCTTTCAAGAGTCTCAGTTATTAATTCCACTGAGGATTTATAGGTCTTCCGAATATCCTTTAAGTATAAAGATTGTAGACTCATCAAATACTGTTTTCTTCCTTTAAATTTTTATGATTTCTATATCAAACAGGCAACTGCAGTTTTAGAGTTGAAAGTACAATATTTATTGCTTGAGATTTCTCTCTACCTTTCCAAACAGAAGCAATTCCCCCATTTCTGCAGTGAAATCTGTGTCTTCAGATGTGGTTACAGAATGCAGACAAACCATCTCTAATTCACAAGAACAGGCAGTTACTTTTCATACTGCATGGCCAAAACAATAACATCTCACCTAAAGATGCTATTTATAAAGTGAACCACCTGCAATGGAGAACAGTGTTAACCAGGAGCCTATGAATAAATCATGGAGCCTAATTTTCTGTTATTACAGCCATTGTTTAAAAATGCATGTCTAGCCAGGACTTTGTAATGATTTTGTATTACTTAAAAAAACTTGTACAATTTTTCCCCCTCAATTATTTCATTCCTTCTTCATTATCTTTGCTCTCCTCCAGTGTTTGTAGAGCTTTTCAAAACCAATCGGACAAAAAAAAAAAAAAAAGAAATAGGAGAAAAGGAATTTTTTTTTAATTGCCTCTGAGACTATCAATGCTTTAGATAGTTTTATGCTTCTTTCTTCAAATGCTTTCACCATGTTATGCCTTGGCATCTGTAGCAAAACCCATTAGCTGTGACAGGTTAAGATGCCTCTACAGGCCTCACCACAAAGGAACTGAGTGAGTGCCAGCCATGATTCCCTGCCACGTGCCACACCAGCTCTCTGAAGAAGGCCAAATCCAGAACTCTGCTCTTTACTCCTCAGTCCTGCGGGGGAAGCTGCTCTGAGAATCTCAGTGGCTTGGTAGGGGATTTTTCACCCCGGGCTACACCATGGTTTTGGTTCATTAACCCACAGGCAACAAGGACATTCCTCACTCAGTAGATCTTTTGCAGCACTTATGTAATTTTTTAGGTTTAGAGGGTGCTGTAGGTGGAAGACATGATATACTAATTAAATTGAATTTCACTGACTGTGGAAACTCCACTATCAATATGAGCCAACCTGCCCATTCTGCATATCTTTGTGCTACTGACCAGGTGCTGAACCAACCCTCTCCAGCATTTCTAAGTGGGCTCCAAACTTATTTGACCTCTTGCCAGCTGTTTCCACATCGTGTGTGGTGGGATTCATATTCCAGATCCTGCATGAGGATTATTCCTGAGCTGTCCCCATTAAGATCACTGAGATCAAACCTCCATGATCCTCATAGTGGAGCTGTAAATAGGTTTGGATTATTAATTGCTGTATTAAGTCTCCAGAATCCCCTGCCATTTAGAGATGGATCACACATTCTTGTGTTAGAGGCTGTGTTTGACACGTTTTTTGATGCACATAGAGAGGAGCAGTGAGGAATTACTGGCATGATCCAGGCTGGAAAAAGCCAGTAACTTCGTAATTCCCACACTGACAGCTTTGTTTAGGTGAAGCTCAGATTGAAAAAGCCATAAGCAGACTCTATGCAACATTGCTGAGGTTAGGAAAATTAATATATTGAAAACACAGGAAATAGATGTTGGTATTTCTGACACAAATTGACCAGATTACCTTCATTCTGTCCCCCTCCTGCCATACCACTTCATAATCATGATGGTTTTGTTTTGGTTTGGTTTGTTAGTTTTTGTTTGTTTGGTTTTGTTTTTGTTTTTTTCCTGGTAGCAGAATTTTGCAGTGTTCTGTTATTCTGGTTCCACATGAAAGATTGAGCTAGTCTTTCAGTATAAGGCCAATAGTTCCTTAGGAATTCGAGGAATAAACATATAATAAACATGATCTGTTTTCTAGAAGCTGCAAGCAAAGGCAATAGCATAGCTGGCAAGACAATACCCAGCCTCTTGATAAGGTTTCTTCCCTAAAAAACTCAAATAACTTGAACAAGAGGCTTAAATATTGCTATCCTCACTTTAAAGAGGGATCAGATGAGGCATAGAAAAATTAAGTGGCTGTAGATGAAACAGAGAAAGTGCTGGAATTGGAACAGGTTCAGCCCTCCTGAATCCCCACTCAGTTCCCTTTCCCATCATTGTTCTCAGGCTTCTTCTTTTGAGTCCCTCCTACCAAAGGGGTTTGGAAAATTTCATTACAGTGCATATTCCTGATGAGAAGGACTGATTGCAGAGACTTGGTTCCCACTCCTGTGGTTCCTTCTTGTAGCACTGAAGATCTGCTTGCAGAGGCCTCTGCACGTTCCTGCTGCTGCTCCTCTGCACAGAGCCAAGAGCTCCTGGTGGGAAATTCAGCACAGCCACGTCCCACTCTGGTTGTCAGTGCCCAAGGAGGTGCCAGTGCCTGCTGAAATGATGTGATCTTAAGTCTCAAGAACATGAAACGTGCCACTTTTTCGTGGTGTGCTCTGCTCCCTGAAAACAAGGAAAGCTAATGAACATGAGATAGCAAATGCATTGCAGGATCTGCCATTTCAGAGGTGTTGGTTCCTCTTTAGCAGTCTCTGTGCTTCCACCCACCACAATAAATTCAGATTAGGTATTGAAACATCCAGTTGAAAAATGTGTTTAGGGTTGCATAACTTACATTCTGACACATCATCTAAGATTCTGGTACAGGGCATCCCACAAAGTGCTGCAGAAATATAAAAAGAACTGGAATTAGGTTGTGATCTCACTTGTCCAGTCCGAAATTTTGACAAATGTGTAATAGATGGGATTTCCTCTTTTGGGAAGGTAATTTTTAATTATCTGTCCTACTAATGTACTTAACTGCCTTCACAACTCTAATTCTAACATCTTCACATTGCTAAAAATCCAGTTAATTTTAATTCCATTTTCCAAGCCCAACAGTGCTCTGTTACCTGCCATAAAGGGATTATTTAGCAGCTTTAAAATTATATTGCAGGTATTAAGTCCCTGGATGTAGGCCCTGGAGTTTTAACATAGACAATCCAAGCTCAAATTCATTAAGATTTTGAGAATGACTAAATTTTAAAATGCTGTTTTGTTTTTAAAAACAACTTTTTTTCTTTATATTTTTTTAGCAGCAGCTTTTACCCAAGCCAAATAAATATCTGCAAAGAAAGGGTGAGCTGTGCTAAAAGGATGAGGAATGAAAAACTGTTTGCACAGACACTTGTAGAGCTGAGAGTCTCGGAAGACTGATACCTTGACTCTCCAAATGAGTATCACAAAGAATCCTTGTACAGAAATGAAATCTATTGTCTCTTTCTGAAACTTCACTCAGCCCAAGAGGTATTTTGCAGGTCTTGAACCGCTGCTTGTACAACACTGTCATTATTTCAAGACTTTCATTCTTAGAAGTTACTGTGAAAAATTGTGGCTCAGTCAGTGTGGGCTCCCAGTGATCTTATTTTCATGCTAAAATAAAATTATTGCTCCTCTTTACTTCAGTGGATATAGGACATGCAGCCCCTCTGAGAGACTGATGAGGGTTTCTTCTTCCCCATACAATGATCAGCAGAGTAACCAGAGCCCCTGTTCCCATTTATATCTGTGGAGGACAGAGAGATGAACACCACACCTGCAAGATCTTTTATTGCAGCTGGAGGGAAAAGAAGAAAACAAACAAGTAAACAAAAAAACCAACTTTGAAGTTCTAGTTGAATTTCTAGGCTAACGAAGATAAACCAACTTCTTTTAAAAATGTTTAAATTGAAGAAATATGATAGTGGAATCAGTAAGAAGAGGAATGAGCACTTCAGGAAGGACATTTCTTCAGCTTAAAATCTGTGGGAAAGGCTGCACTTCAGAGGTGTTTTGGGGGGAATTGTTTGCCTGCAGTCTGGGAAGTCCTGTTGCTTGAGTGTTGCTTCTGAGGATTGCTTTACTCTCAGATGTCCTTTGGTGCCTTAGCCAAGCAAATCGTGCTGTTTTCTCTGCTTTTTTTTCCCCTGGGATTCCTGAGTCCAGGCTTGGGCTGAGGTTTGGTTTTCTTTGGAACTTCCCAAGCAGTGGGGTCAGCAAAACTGAGGCAGGAGGGTGCCCTGGAGAAGGTGTGAGTGAGCTGTGAGGACTTTTCTGAGACCAGCCCCTGCCGCCCTGAATTTTTTAAGTTTTCTAAAGCCTTCTGAGTTTGCATTTTTGTACAGAACTTTCTCACAAACTTTATGTAAATAACTTATTGTTTTCATTCTTTTATGGGGGATGAGCAACCTGATGGACTGTTGGGTTTCCCAGTGGCATTGAGGAGGTGGCACTGTCACCCTCCAATGACACTGGCATTTCAGGAAGATATAAAAATGGAGTCAGATTTTTTAATAAACAGTTTTTTGTTTGTCTTGAAAGGAACTGCTCCACATCATTTGAATTGTGTCCTACAGTGACAAGCCCCAGGCACCAGAGATAATTCCATGTGTTCCTCAGGAGGGTTTGGCAGCATGGGGCCCAGGTAAATCTGGGGTACAGGCTGGGACCTTGTTGGGGAAGGATGTGGGGCAGGAAGGGCTTTGTGAGGATCCACAGGGTCTGCTCTGGGGGGCAGGAAGGGCAGCTCACTTGACCTGTTGAGACTGAACTTGCACATCAGTGTGGATATATCCCATGGCTTTAGGTGATCCCACTCTGACCTGGCCTAGGAAAACATGGGCTCTAGCAAGTCAGATTAATTATCCATATCTCTGTTTACAGATAGAAAAGAGATATCAGAAACACAGCATGCATCCTGTGAATTACCAGGGGATCAATTAATTATTTTTAATAAGACGTGAGTTTACTCTGGATTAGAGATTCTTTTTTTTATCCTAGTATTTTTCATTTTAAGTTAATGTTTAAAATCTGTTAAATAATTAAAAAAATAAGGATATGCTTAAGTGTATTCTGCTGACAGTGCACTGAGTCAGTAGATATTTCACAGCCAGTAGTATGGCTTGAATGCAGATGATTCATTCATACTTCAGGCACACTTGGTCCATGAGTCCTTAAAAATATCGAGTCCATTTTGGCTCAGCAGTGCCATCTAAAAGTTTACAAGGTGCGAAGTGTTTCTCAAATTGTATGAATGGAGAATTACACTCTAGGATACAAGTGGCTGCTTTAAGCCTGGCTGCCCATCAGGAGAAACACTGCAGAGGGAAAGGTGGGAGTGCAGCCACCTCTAGAGCAAACTGGGTGAGGGGAGCACTGCTCACATATCTCGTATTTCAACCAAGGCATAGTTGAATCCACAGCCAAATTCTCCTGTTTTAAGCAGGACTTGGCTGCAGCATTTGGTCACTTTGGGCTGGTGGTAGTGGATCCAGTCTGATTCTCTTTGCCACATCTCATACTTTATTTGTGCACTGAAATGATGAGGTTTTTTTCCTTTGGTTTGAAATCAGGACTGAGCCTGCCCTCCTCTGCTGCCAAGGGGAATCCTTGTTTGATTCCAGCCTTTTTCTGCTTGGGAAACATCAGCTGGGCTTTCAGCACAGGCTGTCCCACTCTCTGTCCTTTCCTCTAGTGCAGCAGAGGCTGCACAAAGCTGTTCTCTTTCCATCTAGTCTGGGCTTCCAGAGAAAAATCAGTGTGGAAACCAAACTGGCCATTTTCATACAGTGCTATCAGCATTTAATACTTTGTCAAAGCTGGGAGTTAGCTGGGTCAGGCTCTCCTGAAGGCACTAGAAGTAATTTTGCCTAAAGAGAGGTAAAAAGTAGAAGTCTCAAAATGTCTTGTTTCAGCATAGAATCATCAGAGAATTGTTTGGATTGGAAGGGACCTTAAAGACCATTTAGTGCCAATGCCCCTGCCATGGGCAGGAACACCACACAGTAAATCATCCTGGAGCCTCTTTTGTATGCTTTCCTTTTTGCTCAGTGTTCATCTTCTCTTTGTGTCCCTTTCTGAGAGAGCATCTCATTGCTTCAACGAAGGGAATTTTCAATGTTTAACAAAACATTTTCCTGAGAAGCACAATAGACAAAGCTGGGCTGTTTTTATTCCAGGACTTAATGGATTCTGATGTGCTAGACTTATCAGTACAGAATCACTCCAGGACATGACACTACATTTGCACAATGGGAATAAGTAGCATTTGGTTTAAAAAAAAAAAAAAAAAAGAAAGAAATAAAAGAGTATTTTAAGAACAGTGTGGTAAAAATGTGTAAGAAAGTGGAATATATTGTGATCCATCTCCAGGTTTTCTATTTCTATTTAAACATGCAGAATCTGACTGGCCTGCTGGCCATAAAAGACTGTGAGTTAAAGAGTCATTTGGCTACACTTAATCCATGCCCTGGAAACAATCAAGAATTGTTCCCCACAGTATATTTTGTAGTATTTTTGTCTTGTGATTGAGGGTAAGCTGCAGTCATGAGATAACTGGGTGCAAGTTCAATTCACATGCTAACTTGTATTCCCAGAAGAGGACTGTGGAGACATTATATTAAAACTTTCTGCTCTGTCTATACCTCCGAGCATTATTAGCAGCTCTGGAGATGTGAATGTACAGCTGCCTTCTGCTGGAGTCTGTGTCTGAGGCTCACATAGCCAAGTCCGAAGAAAGATTCATCCAAGAAATTTCTTCTTCTGCTTCCCTTTGTTCTCTAAAAATTCCTTATATTCTTTATGTTAAACAAAACTTCATTCAAAATTCTCAAAGTACCTTGCAAGTCCCACTGCCACAGGCAAGTTCTCATCATTTCAGTGCACTAATCATTCCTGAAGTTGCTAAATGTAGTTTAGGTATTTCTATTTTTAACTATTCTTTACAGCAATTAATTACAAATGTGCTGGATAGGCTTTTTAATTAATGAACTTTCAGTGTTTTCTAAAGTTAAAAATAAATGCTTCAATCAAAACTAAAAATTCCTATGAAAGAAAAGCAAACAGAAGCATCTATTTTAGTTCCAGAGTAGCCGTCTCAGACAGCACGTGATGGCAATCTTGTTTACATGATTTTAGGAGATAGCTTTGACCACAGGCTGGAGCATGACTTTTTTTTACATAGTTTTGTCTGTGTTTAGCATGGTTTCCTTTTTTATTGGCTGCATGGTATGTTATCTGTCTTCATTATTCCTTAAAGGCGTGCCTCGCCCACGGGGACAAAATGCAAGTTCATCCCAGCCCATGCAGTCAGGTGACAAAAATCACTTCTGCAGTTTAGGCGTAAACTTCCTTCCCCATCTGACCTTTTACTCCTGAGCAAGGAAGTTTATTGACTCCTTTTCCTAGCAGTAGTAAGTAGCAGGGCCTTCTTTCCACCAATCAATCCATATAATTTTGTGAAGAAACAGAGCGTGCTGGTGGTGTGATTGATTTACACGTTATTTATCTTTTTCTGCCCAGTTTAAATTGGTCAGCCTGATCCTATTCACACGATAAAAATCATCATGTCTCAAATTACTTACTCAATAAACTGTGGGTTTGTCTATTATTAGTGATCATTAGTGTTATAATACAGCATGGAAATTTAGAGCAAATTAACTACATATGCAAGCTGCTGGGCTCATCTGCAGTTAATCATAAGCATACTGTTCAAGTGGGCAGAGGATTTTGCAAGAATATTTCCAGGAAGAATTTGTGGGAGGAGAGCTAAATATCCTTGGGTTGTTATATTTTTTTTTTCCACCCTGTAATCTTGGCGTCCTGAATGAATGTTTATCAGAAACATAGTCAATGACTGAAAGTACAAAAGAGAATTATAGCTCAAATTAAAAGACCTTCTCATGCTGCCAATTTCAAGGCCCCAAATTTTTATGACCATAAATAATGAATGGAAGTTCCATGTTGGTGCAGCCCCCACAGCCTCCCCTGCCTGGTTCAGTCATTCCCCTTTAGCAAAGGCCACCGTGGCCCTACAGCAGGGCGGTGTGCTGGGATGTACAGCCTTGCATGTTATCTGATGATGACACACACACTCAGCACCGTGAGTTATCACTTCCAGTCACTATTATTTCCTATGAAAAGAATAGCTTCCAGTCACCGTGGGCTGCTCTGAGATTGCCTTCATACTGATGTAGATTAAAAGTGAAGGGATTTCCTGATAATTACTGGTTTGTCTGGCACAAGGCAGCACAGATGGAGGGAGGTTTAATGTAAGAAGAAATCATTAGAAAGCAGCCCTGGCTTTCTGCAGTTTGCAGTGCCCATTCCTCATCCTTAAGTACCACTGCAAGCTTCGGATGAGATCTGGTGGCTAGGGCTGGTCATCCTGGAGACCTGTAAAAACATAATGCAGCAAAGGTGCAACATAAATATCCATGAACTCAAAGGGTTCACACACCTTAGAGTGCTTCCCTCAGGTCCAACTCCATGAGCATGGCCTGGGATCATCCAAATGATGCCTCATGGGACCCTTCCATAGCCAAAAGCCATAGAGGAGTCCCACAGGGAGGTGTTGGCAGGGCTGTCCCTGCTCCAGGGGACTCTGACTCTTTCTAAAGATAAAGGACCATTTTGGTTTTGCTTTGCATTTTGTTGGTGAGATGAGTGAGTGAATCCTGTGGAGAGAAAACACACCCTGGTCTTGCCAGGATTGCAGTGCATGCATGGCAGGTCTGCACACTTGCCTTTTTTAGCAAAATCTTCCAGGAATCTACCACAGTACTACAGCTGGAAAAGGCATCTCCCAAAACAGGAAGAATATCTCACATGTAGTGCTGTCAGGAGCTATTCCATGAGCTTCTGCTGAAACCTGCAGGAGGCAAAATCTACGTATGTGAGAGCTTGGTCAGAGATGCAAGCATTTCCAAAGTGGTTTATTTCCCACATTTTCAATGCATCAGGGTTAGGGGCATGTCTGTGCAGTGAAAGTGTCCTGCTGCAGGTTAGCCTGCAGGTGCAGTGCTTCTCTGAGTGGCACCTGCCAGCTTCCTTTGTTGGTGGAGGTCAGAGTGAGACTCAAACTCCTATTCTGAAAGCTCCAGGAGATGTTTTAACTTCTCTGCCACTCTGCCCCAAAAGAGAGCAATGGGCATTTGTGAAAATATCATGTTCCAATAAGTGTTTTTGTCTAGAAACAGTTTCAACCTCTTTGTAAGACTTAGTGCAAGAGAGCTTTTCCCGTCCGTCCGTCCGTCCGTCCATCCATCCATCCATCCATCCATCCATCCATCCATCCATCCATCCATCCATCCAGTATGTACCTTCAGCATCCTTCTTGCTGGAAGTCCCAGCAGCTTGATTTCCCTTTCTCCATCCCATAAGTGGCGTCCTAAAGAAATCCTGTCTTCCCCAGGAGGGACAATTCTGTCTTCTCCATGCCCTCACCAATCATTGCTGGCAGCATCTCACCTGTGCCTGGTTCCTTCTGCTGTCAGGGAGCCACATCTGAAATATTTCCCCGTTGGTGGAGTAGGGAGTGTACTGATGGCAGAACACCAAGTCAGGGAGCTTTATCTCTGAGCTTCACACACACCAGCACAGTTTTCACCCACAAACAGAGTTTCTTTTCCCACAATCATCCCACTCCACCATGTTATCCAGCTGCTGGCTGGGGCTTGGGCAGGGGATGCAGCAGGAGGCAGGGGTGGCTCTTTGGCCCTTTCTCTGCCCCTCCTGGGGTGAGGGGAGCTCTCAGCTGTGCTGCTGGCTCTGCAGTGCAGATGGAAGTGCTCAGTCCGAGGCCCCACCGCCAGCCCCCACGCACATGCTGGCACACCTGGATAACAGCTCTACCTGTTTACAAATTACCCCAATTTTCTGCTTGATTCAGCAGTAACTGCTTACCCTCCCCTGTGATGTAATTAGGCCTTCAGAGTTCATGCGTGCCTATTATGATCTCTCTTGTGTTTTGTCTTTTTTTTCTGTAGCCGTAATCATATATATATATATGTATTAAAATTTCTTATCAATTGTTCAGCTAAATTATGCACAGTGGGCCACGCTAGCCCTCCATTAACATAAAGTATGCTAAACAACGTGTTTTCTTTCTGATAATTATGCTCTAAAGTACCAACTGCTTATTCTAGTGAATTTACCTTCCTTCCAGTTTTTATTTCTTCAAACTTTTAGCTGTCTTCATGGCAGGGCAAGTGCTCCTTCTGCTGTCAGTGAACCAGCCTAATTATCTTTCCTATTATCATCAGAACTTCCAGATGCCTAATAGCTGGGCACTCCATGTTGAAATGAACTATTAGAGCCCATCCAAGATGATTGCTGCCTGATCACGTAAAGATCTTTCCATCAGTTGGAACAAAATATTGCTTCCTAACCCCATCAAGGAGTTAATTGCATGATGCAGGGAACAGAGCTGTGGAGAGCAGGGCTTTGGAAAAGCCTGCCTGTTTTTGCTGGCGTGCCCTCGGCATCTGTGCCAGCTTTGTGGGGTCACACTTGGAGCCAACAGCCAGAAAATGTTTCACAAAACCAAGGTGTGGGAGCAGAACTCCCCCAGCCCAGAGCCCCCTCCTTTGTCAGCTCCTGAAAAACAGTTACCCTGCTCTGCAGACCTTAACAGGGTCAACAGTTTGAAAGCATGAAACAACAGGGTTTAAGTCCAGGGAATGTTTCTAACCCTCATTTTACAGAGAGTTTAGTTTTGAAAAATTTGGCTTTTGTCTTCGCGTATCACTGGACACCTCAGACGTGAATATCCTATTTAGGATTTTCTAAAGGTGATTTGCTTAACTTCCTACAGTCCTTGTTGTTGTGAAAAAGTGCTCTTTGATACAGCACCGTCAGCTTTTGAAGTGTTACATAGCTTATGTGGCTAAAAATAGGTAAAGCAATTCTTTGGAAAACTGTTAAAAGCAATGGGTTTCATTGTGTCTTAGATAAGGGTGAGTAACAACCTTAAGAAACTAGAACAATCTGTTTCTTTGCCCACACGATCAAAACAGACATTATCTTCAAGATAGGAGTTGTTGTTGGGGTTTTTTCAGTGGTGAATGAGCCAATGGAAATATTTTTATTATTATTCTTTTTTTTTTTTTCCCTACCCAGAGCAGGAATATCTGACCATAGAGAGTGTTAGTGATATTTAAGGATACTCATTACCTCCTAGAAACTGCCCTACAGCATCATCTCAGCAAAAATGCAGTCTAGGAAAATCCTTTTTTTTGGTTCTCATTGTACTTTGAAATCTCTTTTTATTCAGAAGATAACAATTTTCAAAGAAGAGGGGTAGAGTTGTTTATAGTACACAGCCTTGGACTTTTAATGAACATCCCCATGATTTGAGATGAGGAGAAAATAGTGTGCAGCACCCTGGAAATTACATGCACTTTCAGAATAAAGAAATCTAGATCAGAAAGAAGCATCAAAAAAGCAACCAAAACAATCTTTAGATTCTCATAAAGAATTATTTCAGACTATTTCAACAGTACCAGTGTAAGATTTATAATGAGGCTCTGTTGGACTTTTCATGCAGTTGACTTGAAACATTTTTAGCTTTTTATAAATTTAGGTCAAGATTTAATTTTCACTAGTTAGAACAAAAGCAGAGCTGTTCTGGCACAATGGCAGTTGCAGAGCCAGGAGGCTGAGGCGTACTAGAAACATGAGAAAATAATGTGGGTGTCAATTTTGAATATGTAAAGTTGTGTCAGCCTGTGAATGAAGATCCAATTCATTTTTGTGAAACTTTAGACTAATTAGTTTTATAATTTGCACAGTAAGGTAATGTAAATGTATTGCTGCTGCTTGACTTTTTTCTTAATCCTTTGAGTGAATATTTAATCTTTTTTTATATATTAGAATTAAAGCAACTTGGAAGATATGAATAATTAATCTAATTATATGCCGATCACTTTAATTTCTTTAATGTTTTAGATAAAAAAAAAAAAACAACTTTACAAATTGGTTTAGGTTGGAAAACCCTTTTAGAGGATTTTGTATTTCATCAGTAAGTGCAATTTAGAGGATACAAGCTCTGGAAGTGCGACATTAAGTTTACAGTTATGCAAATGGCACAGCTAATCCGGTGACCAGGTTCTCAAGGTGTGCTTTCTGAATTCACAGCCTGAATCTCAGGAGTGGAATTTGCCAGTTGAGGAAAGCAAGCAACCAAAGAGCTTTAAAACACCAGAGCCCAGCAAAGGGAAATGTAAAGAACCAAGTAATCTGCTTATCTATGATGTGGACTGAAGGACAACAAAAATTGGAGGGATGAATCTTGCATTGTTTACATGTGACAGGGGCTGTGATTTTTTTGTGGGGTGGGGGACAGAAACCCAATGTCTCTGCAATGATGCTTCAGTACCTCTAATTAGATACAGTATGAACATGCAGTTATGGATAAATTGAGAGCTATCTAGTTTGCATACATCTGAGCATGACATGCATATGGAGTGCTGACTGCTTCACTTGTGGAAAATGTAAACCCTGTGCAGATCATCACAAGTGTAGGAGTTTGTATCTGCTCTATTACGGTCGGCTATTTTTGGTGACATCCACAATCACTTCAAATTGATTTGAAAATTTTCCTTTTTTCTTTTTTTCCCCCCCTTTAATGTGTGCATCGTCCTCTGTTTGTACAATTAGCAGCTTATAGCTAACTCCTTGGCTCTTTCCCTGCAGCCTGCTATTCCCTATTTTATGACTCTATCTTCTGGGGTTTTTTTGTTGGTTTGCTGAGGGAAATGAAAGTACTGATCATTACTGTAGAATTAAAAATAGCTTCTAACAGCTTAGCCCAAGATCCAAAAATAGGCTTTCTTCCGGCTTATCCTGTCAAATATAGTGGGAACCCTAGTAAGGTAACATCTGTGAAAACCTCACTCTGGGTTTGTACCTGCTTTTTTCAGACTCTTTCCCTTGTGTCTGCATAACTCAGTCATTTCAGTCAGATTGTTGATTTTTCTTGTTTCAGATAGTTTGCCATTGAGCTTCCAGGAAAGGTCATTGGTCTTAGAAACTTATTTTCCCTTATGATGCTTCACTGTTTTATGATGTATTTATATGTCATTGCTGAGGGAAAAGGACAGCATGGCTATAGAAAATCTGTAGACAAATGCATACTAATATAAATGTTGATCTTCCTGTGCATGAGATTTCCATATGTCTTATCTAGTTTGGTGTTCTAGGGCCCAGGAATTTGTCATTCACAAGGACAAATGTAGACTTTCAATCCTGTGCTATTAATATGAAGCCACCATGCTTGACTAGTGGAGAAGTGCAAAATGTATTGTGGTGGCCAACCCAGCTGGACAGGCTGTGAAAGAAAGTAAATACTTCTCCAACAGAAATGCCTTTTTCTCACCCCACTCCCCTGGTAATGGCTGTGACATCAGGCATAAAGGGAAGAGGTGGGCACTCTAAGTTTAGAGGCCTGGGAATGCACATCTTGAAGCTGTACAAATATTTTGGTGGGAATTGTCCGTGCCAATGCTGGGAGGAAAAAGAGAAGTGGGTGTCTGAGGACCTGGCAGAGCACAAGCCCATGATGACATGGAAGTTTTCTGCACAAACATTGATTCTGAAACTTATAGAAACTCAGGTTATTTCTATGGTTTTGTCCACAAGGGGACTGAACTTAACAAATATTTACCCAAAATGTTAGAAGCAGTGATGGAAGTTCTGGTACTTCCTCTCTCCCACAGGTCATTATTTTTTCTAGGGTTTGACAATTTTTCTTTTGTAGTTTATCTCTGTTAGTACAACATATAAACAACATGAGCTTCGCAGAGGGCTCTAAGACACAATTGCTGTTTATTTTTAATGGTGAGATACACAGATGTAGACAAAAATGGATTCTGTGCTTATTTCCTTTATTTTTTTCATCACTCAAGCATTTTTTAAATATTAAAGCTAAGGTCAGCTGGGCCAGGGTCCTACTGTAACTCACTGCTTGCCATCTGAACCTGGGAGTCCCCCCAGTTTTACTGGCCATTGAAACCAGCTGATGCCCTGACTGGGATTGTTCTGTAACCCTTCTGTCAAGGTGCATTGTGCTCTTCTCCCAGTTTAGAAGGTTCCTCTTTCATCTCCCGCATCTTCAGTTGCCTCTGGGAGCTTTCCTGCATCTCTCTTCAAACACCTGGCGTCATTGTTTGGTGCCTGGGAATTTCCCACTCTACAAATGAAGTTCCCTGCAGAGAAGAATGGTTCTTAGCTTGTCAGAGCAGCCATTCAGTCAAAGTGTGTTCGTTCAGATTAACACTGTTTTTGTCTCTGGCCTGGTAGGTTGATGGTAAAGGCCTTATCAGCAGCAGCAGATATGCAGAGCAGAGGCAGATCATTTTGTAAAGTAACAGCTCCCACATATCAAGAAATTCTCTGTGTTATCTTTTCAGATGAATGTATCAGAATTCCCTTGAAAGCTTAAGAGAACAGTAACTCCTATGGCTGATGTGACTTCTGATTCAATCTGATGGATCTCTAAAGGAGTGTCCGTAGAACTGTGTTAAAGTCCACTCCTTTTAAATTCCATAGGATTTTTCTATGAAGAAAGTGTTTGTAGTAGGTCTCCTCATAGCAGGTTAATGTCTGTATTGTCACCCTGACTAAACCCAGCATGGGAGCTGAAGTGGAGTAGAAATCAATGAAATAGCATTAGGATGCAATTGTCGCAAATTATCAGAGAAGAAAGGAGACAACTGTAATTCAGGAGAAGTAACACTTTACCAACTGCTCTCACTAAGCATTAGTTTAGTGTGTTTTCAATTTCAAGGCACTTTCTCTGTAAAATGCTTGGTCCATAATGACCATTATTATCACCATCCTAAAATCTGTGGAATTTAACCTAAACAAATTCCTCAAAGCTTGCACTTAGTACTGATGTGCTCCATCCCATTTATCTCCAGCCTCAGTGGCAGCTGTGCTATGGGAATCATGCTTTGTGTTATGAGCACTGAACCATTCCCAAGGAAAGCTGCTGTGAGCTGCAGTACAAACACCCTGGTTTAGGCAGTCACTGGCTCTGGGTGTCCTGTTTTGCTCACAGTGCCCAGCAGGACAAGGTCACTGCAGAATTTCTGTGGTGGCCAGTTCCCTTCTGTTTTATTGGCAGTCATCCCACCCGAGATCATGTTACACCCCTGTGACACCCATAATTGTGTGGTCACAATACCTCTTGCCATCCAGCACTCCTGCTCACTACCAGCATCTTAGATTTTATCCTTTCTTTGTCCTGTTCACTGGCAGGCAAATAACTGGTAGAATGCAATATTACTGCTAAAATCAGACAAATACCACCTAATTGGAAAATGCATTTTCCCCCATGCATACTGGATAAATATCTACATTTTCTAGGTTACACTGATAATTGTCTCACTGGTGTAATGCAGTATTTGCATTTTGTCATTCATTAATTTTATTTTTTTTTCCAAGGGGTAGGATCACTCAAGGGGCTGGTTATGTCTTTCATTTCCTGGTTATCCAGTCAGCTCCTGCTCACGCCAGCAGGAATTGAAAGCTATTATCAATATTGAGAACAGGATTTATGTGAGATGAGGATGGGATGTCCATCAATCTCCTAATAGCAGAGCAACCTCACAACTATCAGTTTTTCCTGGGGCTCAATAGGAGATCAAAGGCTAAATCATCACCAAAGCAAAATTAATCTCCATGGCAGATCAGGATGGAAACCAATGAGGAATGTGCCCATGTGCAAGGGAGTGCCTGAAGAACTATGAAAGTTTTCTTTGAGTGTGCTTTTGTTACAGCTCTGCCCTAAACAGGACACCCGAGTCAGTAGGTTTGCACTGAAACTGCACTGAAAGGGCATTCATTTATTTATTAAAGAATTTTTAAGGTGATCAACAGATTGGGTTATATCTGATTACAAGCTCTCCCTGCACAGGAATGAGGTGAAGCCTACTGCTCTATCAGGAAGGCAGGGGTGAAGTCTGGTTCAGTGATCAAGTTACAAGACTCAGGGACTGAAGAAAAGCTGGGGGTCAAGCAGTAAAGTTTTGGTTATTTACAGTGTAGAAAAGGATAAGAATCACTGGCCAGGGAGAAAATGAAGGTTTGAGATTTGAAGGATTAGGGTGATAGGCAGGACTAAAGAAACCAAGGAGCAGCCCAGACTGATGTGTGTGGGGTGATAAAGGAGCTTATGTGAAAATGTCATTGCCTTCCAGCTCCCTTGCTAGGCTGCTGCATTTATGTCTGGTCACACCTATCATCCATCCCCCCTGGTGGGAACAGGTATGGGTCAGCCTTGGATATCTCTACCTTCCTATCTGGACACTGAATCTTATTTTTTTGTTTTAGGATTTCTCCCCTTCCATCCGTCTCTCTAAAAATCATTTGAAGTGTCTACTACCACTTCAAAGGTGGTCCAACTGCAACTTTTCTCTCCTAAGACTTGTGATATTTGAAGAAGGTAGAACCTTGCCAAAATGAATCACCTTCATTTTAGATAGTGCATGTCTGTGCATTACAAAATGCCTGTGCAGCATCTCTGCGCCGCTTTCCACAACACTATTGATTATTTTTGAGGATCTGGTCACAGACCATTTGATTTAGGTTCCCTTTTTGAATATCTAGCTTCTTTTATGAATTCTACTATTTCCCATCACTTTCAGCCAGGTTTTTTGTGGTTGTCCTTTATAAATTCTTTGATGCATGCTTGTTCTTGCCTTCCTATTGCCACTTCCTCTGTCTCTACAATGCCTTCAGAGCTTTTGTTTGTAGATTCTCTATTTGTAATTGCAGAAGATTTTTTTCCTTAAAATCTGAAATTTTATTGACTTTGGAAAAAATACCACTTTTCTAGGAAGCAATTACCCTTAGTTAAAAAGGGTAAGCCTTTGACATGGGTGTATTCATGTCACCTTAGCACAAACAGGGCAATGCAGAGCATTACAAGTGGGTCAGGAGGTATGAAAATTCAGGCAGCTCATAAAGTAAAAGTATAATTAGGTGCTTGAACATGGAAAGTTCCTGAAATAATGACAGAGGTGAGGAAAGGGGTCAAAGAAGTTTGGCTGGTTGAGAAATGTAGGAAATGTATTGAGAGGGAAGGAGAGATGAGAAGATTGGCAGTTGCAAGGAAGTGAAGTACATTTACATACAGGTTTCTGGTAAAACCAGAGTGATATCTATGAAAGCTCTTGAAAATGGAGTCCATGTTTGTTTTAGACCCTGCAGAGGTCATGGGATGAGGGCTGCTATGTACCAGTATGTTATACAAGAGAGAAGACTCAGCAGGAGGCATGAGAAAGTCAAAGAAAGTCCAAATAGACATGTGAAGTTTGCAGAGAGAAACACTGAAGATTGATTTAGTAACAGATGTGCTCGGGAAGAAGATTAGAGAGAGGCAAATTTAGGAAGAAAATCCAAATATCAATATGCCTGCAGCTCTAGGAGTTTATATTAGGCTACTGAGAAGATTAATCAGATTTCAAAAAACCCAACCGGTGTAATGCACGTCAGATTGTGCTCCACAGCATACAAACCAAGTGCACAATTTGCTTTTTTCCATAAAAAGCATGGTTATATATGCAAGTAATTTCCATTTTTCTGCTGCCTTATTTTTAACCCATTTAACAACCTTTATGATCACAGTTCAGTCAAGTAGCAGCAACTGTGCCAATAACAGCATTCCAGCTGGGTTAATGAATACACACATGATTTCATGAAGGAATATATCTTTTTTGACCCAATTTCAACCTTTCCTATTTCAAGCTGTTTAATTATAAGATATATTGGTTGGAAACAAACACCCATTTATGCAACATTAAAAGTTAAAACAAATTCCAGATGCAATTATTTTAGGCAGTGAGTGCCTGTGATTGGGATGTGTAGGTAACAAATTAGTGGCACAGTTGATAAATGCCTTTCACAGAACAGATGCAAATAACCAGACTTCTGTGTTCCTTGAGTCTGCATGATAATAGGTTCTTTAAGCACCCTGCTAAGAATTAGGAAATTAGTCAAATGGGATCATATTTAGGTTGAGCTAATACTGCACAGCTGAATTTACCCACCATTATCTGTGGGCATAATTGGAGACAACTGTTTTTTGGACCAGCTGTGCAGGTCACAAAAGGATAATAATGGGGGCCCAGCCTTGCTATGTCAGATTGATAAATGTTTATAGCATAGTGAACAATTTAGGATTTTTTTTTTAAGACTCCTAGAATTGAATATGCCAAATTAAACTGCTCATCAATTCTACATACTATGAGTTGGTGGAATTCACAGGGAGAAGAGAGAAAAGGTGTGCTAAGAGGAAAAGCATCTGAGAGGTGTCAGGTAAAACTTTCCCACACACATAATCTTTTTTACACCTTTCTGTTAGTTGTTTTTCCTGCTATTTTCTCACCTTTCCTTTCCCTGGGTGGGTAGGTTTATATCAGTTTACGCTGATATTGTGGAATTTAAAGTGCCATTCGTGCACTTCTGGATTTGTCACTGGCTTTTTTAGCATTTAGGCTTAATTTGTTTGAATAGCTTTTCTTGGTATTCTGACAAATATTTCTTTTAAATGTTACATCCCAGTACAGATCTTTACTACTCCTAACCTATAAATATGTTAACAGCTACGCTATGTTTAGAAAATACAATGTGATATTAATGTGAAATGTATCTTAGCTGAATCCATTAGTCTCAAACAGGTAAATAGAAAAGCACATTCTGATTTTAATTGCCAGGAATGTGTTTCATACTAAATGTCTGTCCTATTTTTTACTCTCTTTAAATGTACTATTAGGATTTACTTTTGTATGTCCTGTGTATATACTCCAAATTACACTTTTTTAACTGAATTCATTATTTACAATGAAAAATAGGGAACCTTAATTAAGTTAACTAGGTGACACTAAGGTTTAAATTACTGAAAATAAAATGTAGTTTCTGCTGAGTACTCTCCTTGTACTCTCCTTGTAGCATCGACTTCGATTTAGCTGCTATCATAACAGAGAGGGGAGAGGTTAGAGATCTAAAAGTTTAATTTTATTTTAAAATAGCCATCTAAATGGTGCTCCTGCTAATTTTCCTGAACTTCACAGTATTACATCTGCAGTAATGGCCAAAAATAGTTCTGGAGCCCACAGCAGCCTGCAAGGTGACTGCCAGCAGCTGGACTTTTGCTGGCTCTCGGTCACCAAGTCCTGAAAACACAGGGGGATTGAACAGATGAGGGAAATCTTTACCTACTGATGGAACATTCAGGCTGGGAGGTGAAATTTCTGCTCATGGGGGCAGCTGTGGGCTCTCCTAAAAAACCCATCAGTGGCAGAGGGGAGGCTGCTGCTGGCTCTGGCTTCTCCTGTTGCTGTGCCACAGCTGGGGGATGCTGTGCCCCTGGAGCAGCCAAGGCAGGGGCTCTGCCCAGTGCAGATTTCACAGGGTGGGGACAAGGGGACAGCCTGTCACTGTGAGCTCCAGGATGCTGGAGTGTGACACTGCTCCTCAGCTGAGCTGGAGTGGCTCTGGCTCCGTGGGGACTCTGTTCCATCTCCAGCTCATTATTGGCACACTCCACACACAAACTGCCTAAAGTGTATAAATGGATCGACTGAAGAGTGTTTTATTATCGAAGTAATTGCTGTATTTTCTAGATTAACATTTGTTCGTGGAGTAGACTGAAATCATCACTGGTTATCTTATCTGTGAGGGTAATTTTATCTTTCTCAAGTCTCCGATATTCATGAGCGCAGCAGATGCTGATAACAGCAGCTATCCTCAGGTTTTCTGTCTCCAGAGCAAAATGATCTTCCTTCCTCTGCTCAAGTCGGCGTTGTAGAACTTCCTCTGGGATCTGACTTTTATAAAAGACGCCCAAAGAGATCCTCTAGAGTCAGAATTAGTATTTCTACCAAAATCCAAATCAGATTTCTAGTCTGTTCCTTTCCGAATTAGAGTTGTTTCTTGATGCTGTGGCAAGGGGGGAGGGAAAGCAACACTTGTAAAATGTTTTTACTGAAACTTAAAGGCAATTATTTCTGAATTCCCATTTTCTTAATTAAAAGTGTCACCGATTTGGATTTAATCAGCACTTAACAAGCCTTATTGTGAAGGGAAAGAGCTAAACAATGTCTGTAATAGACTGGGAGGGTTAGCTGAACTTTGTTTAAATATAAAGGGAGTAGTGCATCTGCTGAAGAACTAAGCCCTTTCAAAGTTTAGGACACTCACCAGCGCCATAGAGCATAAATCACAGTGCAAACTGTGTGATTATACCCTGCAGGGAAATAGACTGTGTGTTTATGGGGCTCTTCACCAAGCACTTAGGAATAATCTGATATAAAGCAGCAGGGGAGGAGAGTAATGACAACTTCAAATTAGTTTAATGAATGTTTACATTAAAAAAGGCTTTTCTACAAACCTGAAAACACAAAGTGACAGTTTCCTCTCCAGACAAAAGAAACCCCCTCTACTTTTCCTTAAAGGACTGGCAATGGGGAAAGACATTGTAAATTTAACTCTTTCAGTGTGGTGGATTATTGTATCTTTATGTTCAGTGTTTTGCTGTCATTACAGTGACAGTTGCTGGGAATCTAATTATAAACACCAGGGTCTGGTTGGTAGCTCATTTATTTTAAATCACACTGATCTCAGGAAAAAAAAAAAAGTTTGGAATTTAATTCTCATGAAAGAAAAAATATCTCTTTAAAATGAACTTGGTCAGGCTGGTGTGGAACAAATTCTTAATAGGTTTTTGGCCATACTCATACAATAGGCTGATGTGGGGTTTGAGAGTTCTTTTTCACTTCAAGCAATAGATAACAACTTTATATTACAAAAAAGGATGGGGTGTTCAAAAAATGTAGAAATAATGCAGTACTTCTAGATTTCTTCTTAAACTGGAGGTAAATGATTTGTCAAAATTAATACAAGTGCAAAATATGTTATTATATATACTGAATGTATCTGAGAAATTACTGTGCATTTCAGCACTGGCAGTGCAGCATTTCTCATTGCAGCAATATGCATTCACATCACATTTTTAAAGCTAATTTTGAGGAGCATTTCAAGTTGCATCAGGAGGAAATTTGGTTTTCCTCTTGCCAGAATAGATACAAATTTTTCCACTAAGAATTCTGCAAATGAGTAAGTGTATTTAAAAAGGAAAAAAAAAAACCCAAAAGACAACAGCTTTTATAGCTGAGATATGGGTTAGAAATAGAAGTTTGGACGTAGGTTAGAAGATAATTTCCAGTGTTTTGAAACTTCCTCAGCAATTATCTGTGTGTGAAATAGTTCTGGCTATGACTGTTACCATACAGATACTCACTGAAATATTTTTTGGCTTTTGTCCAAGGATGTGAAAAATTAATAACAAATCAAGTACCCGTTTTCATTAAGGAACATGTGTGTTTCTTAAGCAGCCATGGGAAGCCCCAATTCCAGACACAAATCTGCCAAGTGTTGTATTTGCCTTAATCCAGTGTGCAAAACACAACAATGCTTGTTCTGTGAAGCTTGCATATAGAATAAAATTAAGAGTTTTTTGTGTTGATGTCACTCCCACATAATAAATCATCTGGGATCTGAATGTTTTATAGTTCTTGCAAACACCCTTGAGATAGGGATGGACTTTGCAGTCTCACATGGTGGAAGGAAGAGCCTATGCTCTTCTTGGGAAATGAGCAGAACCCCACAGCACAGGTTCTGCAGCAGCTTTTCTGTTTATCATCTGCACAATGTGATGTGGGATAACTTTAAGGCAGACCAAATACTGAAGTGCAAGGGAAGAAATCAATAGGGCTTCTGCAATGAGTGGGATTGACATTTGTAAAGTTGTTAGAAAACGCTGCAAACCATTAGAAAAAGAAGGTGTCAATAATGTTTGTCATTTCAAAGGAAGGATTAAAGGAAATTATTGAGGCTGGATAATGCTAACCAGGAAGCTGGGGAGCCCCTCAGGTTGCAGAGTGCTGCCTGTGGGATACAGCCAGTGGAATTACAACAATTTCTGCATGGGTAGGAGGTGCCATGAAATAATTTTTTCTTATGTTCCTCTTAATCCACATTTTTAGCTTTGGCCATACTATTGCATGGCACAGCCTGTCCTAATCAGCCAGCCTCAGCACATGGATCTACCTGGGGGGCTCCAGACAGGCTGGGGAGGTGACCATGGCTGTGCTGTGGCATCCAGAGCAAAGGGATGCTGCTGGCAGGGGCCTGTGCCCTGAGAGAAATGACAGCAGTGGATTGTCTGAATGCTGAGCTGTGCTTTTCCCACCTTCTCCTGGTAAATTTGATTTTGGGATTCTCTCCGGAAAGGGAAAACCCTACTCAGCAATAAGCAATCAATTTACTATACAAGGCCAAGGCTAAAACTTCACAAAATGAAGTTTGGTTTAAAACCCTTTTCTAGCCCAACATCTCTGTTCAGGTCACTTGGTCCTTCTGAAATAATACCAAGGTGCAGAAAAGCTCATATAGAGGAGTAGGTAGAAAATCCTTAATTCTTCAACCCACTGTGTTTCCAATAAGGAGGACAAGGTTTTCCAGGAATACAGGACTCACAGAGGACTCACTGGGGGAAATTAATGTTTAATTATAGTTGCTTTTGGATAGTGATAGAAAAATTATGTTTGCCACACATCTCCATTTTATAATTTTGCTGTAAAATTATCACAACACCCTCCTGTGGTTTCCCAGCTGTATATGTGTGACCCTGCAAAGACAAATTCAAAGACATCATGTAATGTGATGCCTGTAAGCCTGGAAACTGTGAAGATGTGCAGTTTGTGCTGCTGTTTGCTCTGCTCTGTTCCCAGCACAAAGGAAGAACTGATTGCCTCTCTAAATTTTTTTCTTGGCTCTCTCCCTTCCTTGTCATTGATAAAGGTGTATCAGGAATTCCTTGAGCCATTTCTTAGTCCTCAAAAAACACACTCTTTTCTCCTTTAAAACAAGTTAAATAAAAGAAGTGGGTTTCTCTCCTTTAACTGATATGCTCCAGCCTGAACAGCTCCACTTCAATATTAAGTAACAATGTACCTCAGGTAAGAGCTGGGCTTCTTGGCACCCTCTGGCCAAGGGAAAGTGCTGCCAGCACCCAATAAAATGAGAATTTCCCACCAGAGTTGTCTCTTTCCTTTTTCCACTGAGGGCCTCACAGATATGCAGGGTCTGGAACCAGGCACTCCTGGCAGATGCTAAAGTTAGATGGGACAAGTCAAAGCCTTTACACATAACTTAATTTGCTATGGACTTGATTGGGATGAGGATTTAATTCCATGTGTCAGGCTTTTCATGTTTCACATTGATTTTTATTTATAGTTTCATTTTAACAGATGAAACTTCTGGCAGGATAAATAGGCACCCTAGGAATTTTGTTAGTGGTACTTTGAGATTCTTAATAGGGACAAGAGCTATTGCAGTAAGGACTGAAAAGTTTGATATTCAAATAGTGTCCAAATTAAATAGTTTTTCACTGCACTCTTTCTTGTCTGAGTGAAGTGCCTGAAGTAAGCAATGAATATTTGAAATGCAGGCACAAGCAACTGATAAGAAAAATACAATTACAACTAGCCCTAAAGATACTGCACTTAAAGGGGGATCACACTTATGTGCATTTAGAAGACAATATTAATAAAACACTTAAAATAACTTCATATTAGGGAATTAGGCTGTTATTTTTTAATGAAACTCTGGGGCCATTTTATCCAGACAGTTTTACGTTTTATTCATATAATAGAAATCCAGATAAAACAATCACATTTCTTTAGTAACTGGAAGCTGTGAATTTTAACAATCGCATTAATGCTTTTAGATAACTAGAAGAGAAGATTTAATAAAGTGTAAAACTTTCCATTGAGGAACTGAAAAGCTCCCTAGTTCAGAGTGCATCCTCTCCCTGTGTCTGCACCATCTCAAGACTGTGCTCACTAGGACCTTGTCCTGGGCCTTTCTCCCCAAATCCCATTCCAAATCCATCCCCATCTCTGTCCTGCCCCTCTGAGCCTGGCCCTGCTCCCCAAATCCCATTCCCAATCCATCCCCATCTCTGTCCTGCCCTGCAGAGGCTGGAGCCCCCCTGTGTTGATGGGATGGGGCAGCACTGATCCCAGCTCTCCTCCCAGCTTGAGCAGGATGTGGGAGCTGAGCTTGCAGTGCCAACTCCTGTTTTCCCTAGATTTTCAATTTTCTCTCCTCGCTGCCTTGTTCTTGATCATTATTTTCCAACCCCCAGCAGGAAGAAGGAGCCTTGTTGCCATAGGGCTGCCCTCAGCTCTCTCTGGGCTTTAGCCATCCATCCATATGACCAAATCTCAGAGCACTTTTTTTTTTTTTATTCAACTATTTGGTTGTATTTTAATCCTATTTCTGTCTGTTTAGAGCAGTTTTTGACCCTGTTTTTTCACTTGTTTTCCACCAACCCTTTATTGTGTGGAAGTGCCCAAGAGCTCTGCAGGTACTACCATAACACCACTCTTGTGCAAAGGAATTTAGATGCCCTTTTTTTTGTTGCCATGGCATGAACAAGTCTGATCAAGAAGCTTAATCAGATTTTCAAACTCTTTCAGCTGAGAAATTAATTAAAAGGAAAAAAAAATGCATAGCTTAGAGATCCCCCAAATCATTCACTGTTGATTGGAGATACTGCACAGAACTTAAAGGTTGTGCTTGACTACATTAAAAACAATACTTGATGCCACTTTACTCAGTGTCCCTGTGAAAACCACAGTCATTGTAGAAGGAAAATGCATCAGCATTTGGTCTTTGGGGTTTGGGTTTTTTCAAAGTTTCTGTGCAGTGGGTTGGATAGCTGCTGCTTGCTATATAAATTTATTTAAATTTGTGATTATTGCAAATGATGTATTTTTTCGTCTTTAAGAATAAATGTAGGAATATAAAACTTCTTAGTGGGTAAGTTTTGGAAGTGCAGTAAGAATATTGCCAGAAGGAGTGTTGTTGTTTGTTCACCAACACTGAGAGGTTTTGCTTCTTTTTTTGTATATACATCACCAATGTTTCCTTTCATTTTTTGTGTAAACTGCCAGTAAATCTCCTCCATACAGAAATTGGGTGGGTTTCAGTTACTTTTGATTCGCATTTTCATTTTCATAGTAGGAAGCACTAACCCCTAAATAAGCCCCACCCCAGGAGCCCACCCTTGCTCTCTCTGTGGGATTTACATTGGTTAACCACTTGCTGCTGTTACAAAACACCACATTTATAACATCATCATTTGTGAGCTACTTTGTGGTGGGAGAATGTGAGAGAAGCACAGGGAGAGATTGTTAAACACGGATGTAGAAAGATGTTATGTCATTGTTCTCCAGCCCTGGAAATCCTGCACCCTCATTTTTCTTTATTACTGTGACAAATAACGTTCCCATCAAATCAGTGAGCAGAGCACTCTTGAGTTTTCATGGTCCTTGGGTGGGGCAGAGGAGTTGTGTTTTTGCACACCTCTAATTTGTATCAGCACCTTCCCTTCATGTTTGCAAATCAGGAGGATAAGCCCCTGCATTTATACACTGCAACAAAAAATTAGAAGCTGAGCATTGACAGCAAAACCATGATTGCCTCCAGAAGAATGTTTTTAGCTGAGTTAATTTAAAATTATATTTTCCTTTTTTTTCTTTTTTTTTTTTCCTTTTTTTTTTCTTTTTTCTCTTTTTTCTTTTTTTTCTCTGAAGCCTTCAAAGATTTGCTGTGAGCATGGCTACTGAGGTAAGGGTGCCCCAAACATTAGTTCTAACATAAACAGGAGAGTAGCAGCTTCTCAGAGGAAGTGGTTGTGTGTTCTTGGCCTTGTGCTGAGAGTTTCTTCTTTTTCCATGGCTGAGCAATTCTGTTTCATTTTCTACTCTGTGTTGGCATTTACTGCAGTTGCCAACATTTTTATCTCAAGGCTGATGACATCCACAGACCTGCCTGCACCACCCAGAACTATAATTTGAAAACTTCTCTTGAACCTACTGTCAGTGACATTGGGAAAAGAAATTTGTGGAAGGATGGAGAGAAGATGAGAGGCTGCTGCTGAGGGCAGTTCTATGCTTTTCTTTTTTCCTTTTTTTTTTTTTTTTTCCCCATTTTGGGTCTGACATATCTCTTTGCCAAGACCACAGTTACTTGTTTGTGTAAGAAATAACATCTAAATGGAGCAATTGATTTGTGGATATCATACAAATTTGTTTTATGGTATTACAAATGACTTTAGGGCCATCATCACAGTAAGTGCTATATTAGCAGCTTTAGCTGCTTGCCAAAACCTGCTACAAAATTTGAATGGAGGCAATAAATTGATACTCCTTGCTAGTTTTTGCTGTGGTCTATGGTGTAGCTGTCCAGTGAATAAATGAATGACATATTGTTAATCTAGGTACATCAGGAAGACAAAATATTGGGTTTTTTACCTAGTGTTCTGTTTATCCATGCCTGCCTCTCACTTCCTACCTGCCACCTCTAGCACATGGCATAGCACCACACCACTCCTCAGCTATAAGCAATAAGATTTGCCCAGTGTCCAGCACCCTAAATTGCTGAACTTCAGGCATCCTGGACAATGTAGGTACAGAGCAGCTTTATTTTGTCATTTCCTGTGGCATATTTGTGCACAAGTTCAGCAAAAAGCAGAATTAAAAGCCTCACTTGGCATGAGACTAGAAAGACAAGCTCTGGTGGTTATTTTTTAATTTTTTTTTTTTTTTTTTGTGATGGTGGGAAAGAGAATTTATTGGAGATTTTCTGCTGCAATGATTTGTCTTCAGAGACTGCCCTGACTGTTGGACTCCAGAAGTTTTTGGGTCTGTCTCCTGACAGGGTGGCCCCAGAGGTGCAGGAGGGACTTAGAGCACCCGAGAGGCGCCCGACCTCTCTCTGCACTCAGTTAATCCCCTGGGATTGCTGGGTCCAAAGGCTGAATTTCCCCACTGCTTTTTTGTCTGTGTTCCCTGTGCTGGCTGCTCCTATGGGATGCAGCTCCTGGGCTGCTTTTGGCTGAGCAGGAACTAGCAGGAGAGATGCATTTTCTCCTCAAAGGTGGAGTTTCTAACTTCAGACAAACACTGGTTAATCTTTCCAAAAGGGTAGATTTATAGCCTGGCTTCTAAGCATTTGAATTCATTGTTACAGCTAATGGACATCTCATATTGTCTTAAATCACTGGCTCCTCAGTGTGCCAAATAGTAATAGGAATCTTAGAGCTACCCTAATTTGGCACCTATGTTTCAAATCACTTGCCAAAGGAACTTGGAGGAGGGAGGAAAGATCAATTGAAATGTTTTTCCGAGTGCTTTCCCTGTGAAATGCTTGGCAGGGCTTGAACTCCTGAATATCATATGCAGACTTAATAATAGGTTCCTGCTTCATGCTACATGGTTACTTTTCCATGTTAAATAAATTTGTCTAATTTACCACAGATGGAGATAAATATTGATTTGGTAAGCAAATGAAAAAATATGTTAGGGGCAGGCTGGATTTCTTTCAGTCTGACACCAGTGTTATGCTGTATGTAATGCAATAGTTGACTCTGTTAATGATCTCCTGTAGCAGTTATTGCTGTGTAAGGTATGGCCAGTGCCTTTACATGGTGTGATTTATGGATCTATCTTTACATTTACATAAGCAGCCTCCTCCTCCTGCACGTGCCAGTGGCATATCTCACTGTATCTCATTTCCTCTTGTGGGAGAAATTATTGGGTAAGGAATTAACCCCTGTGAGTGCTGAGACCTCCACTCTTGGCTGCTGCCTGGTCATGGCACACACACACAGACCTTGGTGGAACCAAGAGAGAAAATCCTGTGGCTCTGGTTCCCAAATGCTGAAAGCATCTGATCCTGTCCAAGACCACCTTGCTTTAAGGCAGCTGCTCTGGAGAAGGGTGGAAGGGCTCTGCCCTCCCTCTGTGAGAGTCATTCATTCAGCACCTGCCTCACACCAGTGCCTCTTACATGCTACAGAATCACAAGTCTCAGCCCATTTCATGATAACAGGCACAGGGATTTTAATGCTGGAAGAAAGGTCTGAAGAATTTGGGCTTTAATGAGATAACCTAAGAAATTTTGCAGGAAACCCATGATTATCTTGCCCAGCACTCATTCTTTGATGGCATAGACTTTTTCCTATTTAAGAAAGACCTTTTCTTTGTTCTAGGAAAATACCAAGGTGATCATTGCACTGTATAGCAGATTTTTCTCTTGGAAAAACTGTCTTGCACATGATTAACTTTATGGTACATAATAGAGAGAAAGCTGCAAGGTGATGGTTAATGGCATTTGAAAAGCCATTGTTAACCTCAGCTTATAGAGATTTACAGGGATTGCTTAATATAATCAATATGCTGATTACATTGTAATAAATAAGTGGTTATGAATATCAGTTCTTCAGAGGAATAGGGAAATATTTAATATATGTATCTGAAAACGTTCCACCTTCCTCTTCCATGTTTATAAAAATTAGTTCATTTAGCAAGTAATTTTTCTACTGAAAAGGAAATTTTTTTTCTCCTTTGAATAAAAGTTTTCCCACTGTAGTTTGTGTGTGTAGATCTATATATACACACAGGGGTGTGTGTTTATATGTCTATATATTTTTGTATATACAGTTCATTTCCCATACCATTTTAATGATTGTGCGGGTGGCTGAAGAGAGCGGAGATGAATGATAAAGCAATGTGGGAAAATGCAAGTGTGACACACTGGGGAAAACAATGAAAGGACATGAACACTGGAAAAAAAAAAAAAAAAAGAAGAAGAAAAAAGAATAAATAAGAAAAGCAGCAGAAGCACCAGGAGTGAAGTGGTTAAGGAGGCTGCCACAGCAGGAAGCGGGTACAGCTCTGCTTGCAGTGTGCTCATGGGAACCGGGCTGGAAAGTGTTGTGGTAAAAGTGTGTGGAAAAAAAAAGAGAAACATGAATTGGGCTATAAATATCTGGTTTTCTTTGAAGTTTTGTGACCAACAATTAATGTTACTGGAAATCTCATAAAAAGTTGTTCTTTTATAAACTCTGGTTTGGCTGAATGAGGCAAAGTAGAGAGGATATTAGCTCATCTCCAAAGGCAGCATCTGTACTCTGATTTTTGAGCTCCTGTGGCAGGTACAGAGTGAGTGCAGAATGAAGCCTTGTGTTCCTTTCCTCTGCTAGGGTTGCTGGCTGCAGAAGTGTATTTAAAATGACATAAAGTAAAGAAAGGTTTATCTGTAAGGACAGTGTCTATATGTCACATGTCCTTTAGTGAAAATGAGAGGAACATCTATATTCTGGTTTTGTCTACACTCTTTAAAATCAGACCTCTTACAAGAAATTAACTCTAAAACAACAAGCTGCTGTCTAACCTATTTTTCTTTTTCTCAGATTAATAATCCAGTAATGAGCAGTAGTCCAATAAATGGATCTGAAGGTCACAAATTCTTTTTTGGGATTTATCTGTAAATAAAGTGATTATTATTTTCTCTAAAAAAAGGCCACTACAGTGTTGTTTTTTTTTTTTCTCCAGTAAATCCCTAGCTGTTACATTCCAGTTAGCTGCACATTCCCTCTGTTAGGGAGAGATTCCATTACCAGTGAATATGATCATATTTAAAGCCTGTTTAAAGCTGGTGATGATATTGAAAACTGGACATTCCAAAGAAATAATATCTATCCTCTCCACATAAAGCAATTTAGGTGGGTCTGTTTAAACTGCTGTAGTTGGTCATTTTGGTAGCTTCCATTTATTGAGCAGGTTTTGCTTCAAAGTGTTTTACAAACTTAAGAGTGCTCATTCTAAAGCTGTGATGAGATGTGTGTGCAACTCATGAGTGCAATTAGCACAGTGCAGCTCTCAGGGCTGGCATCTCAAATTCTACCATGAAGAATTGTGTGTTTCCAGCACCTCTTTTAGCTTGATTATGTGTCCATCCTAGATTTCCTGGGAAGGGAGGACAGATTGTATTGCTTGGTGTAATGAAGCATCATGATCTTGGTCCCTTCTGGAAGTTTTTTCCCACCTGTGGACAATCCTGTGTAAGGAAATGTGGGTAAGAGGTGTGGAGAATAAAAACACTGGAAAAAAAAAGAGGGGAAACCAGCATCCCTGGAAGAAACTGTGGCCACTTGCACAGCTCCTGTACTGTAAAAGACTGGAAGTAACTCAGATTTACAAAATCTTTGTAGGCACACCCTCTACAGATCCACAGAGTAGGCAGGATGTGCAGGCTGGACATGTTGAGTCCCTTGGCAGAGCAATGCAGAGCTTTGCTTAGGAAAGCTGGCAGAACTGCCCTGCTCCTCCTCTGGCCATGCAGAAAGACCCAAGGCCTTGCCCTGTGCCAACACACCTGTTCTGCCAAGGTGAGCTGTGGTTCAGGAGGTGAAACCCCCTAGATCAGGTTCTCTCTGTTTGTTGGTGCTCTGGTCTCAGCTCCAGCCGAGCTCTGGGGTTCTTGTGCAATCTTTTTGAATTGGCTGCACAACTGTCAGCATCGTGTCCGTGTGAGTTTCTTCCTCCAGTGCTCGTATTATTTGCTCTGGGGGCCCTTGTCAGCTCACATTCAGCTTGTTTGCAGACAAAAACTACCAGCAGGGAATGAGCTGTGATTGAAATTGAGATGCTGAGCTACTGTACAGGCTCTCAGTGAGACACGGCTGCTTTGTGTACAAGTGTCTGAGCTCTCTGGGACTGACTTTACTGTTGTTTAAATAAAATCCAGCTCTGATTGGTTTACTGAAAAGCTCTGCCTACCCTCAAGGCCCTGTTTTGCACTCAGATTATTAAAAAATTAGCTGGAGGGTGTGTTTGGAGTTTAATTCACTCCATCACTTTGCTTCATATGTAGACGTATTTCTCCCTACAGCTGCAATCTGCAAGAAGCAGCTTCAGAGCTGAGACATGCCATGGTCTCACCAAATCAGCCTGAAATACATGAAGACTGTAAATTTGAATCAAACTTCAGGAGAGAAAGAGAACTCCTCAAATCAGTTTTTAGGTTCATTTTTTAATAGCTTCAGTGCTGGAAGACAGAACTGAGGGAAGGAAAATCAGCCTGGGACTTCCTTCTAAACACTGCTGTGCTGTGGCACGTCATTAAATATAATAATTCTTCTATTGCTTTCTGCTGTTTAGCTAAAGAAATCTTCAGAAGTCTGAGAGAGAGGAATTTGTATGGATTTGTATGGATTAAAGCCTCTGGGACCATCACAGTTGGCTTCGTTATGCCCAGATTTCTACCCTGAGTTATTGTTTTTTCTTGTGTTTTATTTTTTACCACATCACTTATACCACAACATTGTACTGCTGACTTGTAAATGAAATGTATATTAGAATGAATCATCAGCACAGAAAAGTCCTAGGCTTTTTTGAATGCACCACTAAGCACCTTATCTGCATCTAAATATCTTTACAAATCTGAGTCTTAGTGAGAAACTTAATGCTGCTTTATTCTGGCAAGCCCAGGATATAAATGCCCAGCACTCAAACTTTACTTTTGATTGAGTTTTCACACTCATGCAAATGCCTTACACTACCCTTAGGAAAGTGCTAATTTGATTTTCAGACAAAAGATTGTTCAGCTTCAGTATTGGTTTGAGAAGCAGCAGTGTTAAAAGAGGAAGAGGGGTTCAGTGCCACATCAGCCTCCCAGTAAGGCCATCCAGAACAATAAAGTTCACATTAAATGCAATATTATTTTTTTAAACTGCTAAAATGAAGCTAAATTAGGAGTTTAGAGAGGGGTTTTATGTAGTTGTTCGGTTCTCTGCAATGTTTTGCACATTTTGGTATGTCATTGACAAAAATAAGGCTTTGTAAATCTTAAAACATTGTTTCAGAAAGAAACAAAGACATTTCTTCCCAGAAATCCTGTGGTACAATGACTGCAAATTTCGTATGAAACAGAATTTGCATCAAGGAAATTTTGCTGTTTTTTCTGTCCACATGGCTGATGCTATCATGCTGAAAACATCATTGTAGAAATTACTCCAGATTATGATAAGGGTGATATGTTTGTGACAAGATGATGTAGTGTCTTCAATAACACGGATATGAGACTTGATGGTCCAGGAAGTCTCCTTCACTCCACATTTCCATGTCTTCAGCACAAAAAAAAAAAAAAAGAAAAAGAAAGGTGTTTGTTTTGTTAATCATTAGTTAGCTAATCCAACTCAGCTATTTTGATTTCTAATCCTATCAGAGACAATGCCCTCTTTACTCTGGAAAACAAATCTCACTCAATAGAAAATGCACTTCATTTGGCACTGAAAACAAGGCTTCAGACTAATTGAATTCCAAGAAATGTTAATACTATTTTTCTTCTATACTTGCAGAACAATATCTGAATTCTTGATGCTTGTCATTGGTTTACTCTCTGTGGCTAATGCTGAGCTAATGGTAGATTTGGTGGAATAACAGCAGTGATCCTTTATGACAGATCTGTTTTGTATCTGGCCCTAAAGCTGGTCTTTCTCTGCATGTGCCACTGCACCCAAAGGCAGAAGGGCCCAGCAATTAGTACTTTTTCCTAAGTAATAAATTAGTTCATCCAGTTCTGTGCACGATATAGTCATTATGTGGTGGAAAATCAAATCCATACTTTTGTTTCTGGTGGGATGCAGTGGTATAATGAGCACTACGGGTGTTTTAATACCCTTTGTTTGCACTTGGGAAAACATAACACTCTCCCACTGAGAACCAGAAATCCTCTCGTGTTCTTGTGAACATGACATTCAAAAATGCAGCGTGAAGAGGTTTTGATGTTGGCAAGGAACATGGAAGAGGCATTTCACAATGTGCCACCACTATCCCAAGAAGAAAGGAACTGTGCTAATGCTGAAAACTTGTTCAGAAGTGTTGAATTCTATTCAAAGGCATTTTCTGAGTGTGAGGTAAATCAAGGTATAGCTTGTCTTTTAGAAACTTTAGGCAATTTAGCCATTTGTAAATGCCCATGGTGTCACTTGTCCTCAGTGCAGGAGAATAAAACCCTTTCAGACTTGTGCTCTGATAAATTGAGAGTGATTGGGCTCTCCCAGACCTGGTTGTGTGATTGAGATCATGACAACTGAGGGTGCAGTTCCCATATCTCATATCTCGTGTATCTCATATTCTTCAGATATCCAAGTTAGTGATGGGCTATGGAATTGTGGTAAACTGCATGCCAAGAGAATATCAAAGGGGCTTAATGATTGACTCTTAATGGAGAGATGGAGGTGGATCCACAGAGTCATCACCCCACCTTCTCCTCTGTGTGTGTGACAGAAGATGTTAAATTTGTGGCTCAAAGGAGCAGAGCCATGGGTAATGTTGGGGGGAGCACGTGGGTTGAGCTGTTTAATGCGCACTCGGATTGCCACCCTCATCTGAAAGGAACCAACTTCTTTAATTAAAGTTAATGAAGATTGTCCTTTAATTCCCAGATGGCAAGAAGGGAATAAGAGCTCATGACGGTGCATCTTTGCATGGCCAACACTATTTAGTTACAAACACAGCTTAGAAACAGCATTTGTGACCTGGCCTGAACCATAACTCCTGCAGGCTGTGTGCTGTGCTCTGTACCAGGAGCAGGATGGATTTTATCCCAGAGGAACTACAGAAATGAACCCTTCAGCTCAGAGTGCATTGCAGTTGTAAAGCCCTTATAGCAGAAAAGGTTTCAGTTTCTTTAAGAGAGCATTCACAGTTTTAGTTGCTTTAGAAATATAGGTAATAACTACGTATCATGTATGGGAAAAATTAATTACTGAACAATTTTAGTGCAATCCATGTGATATCTCACATAATTCAGTCAGCTGAATATAGTGACCTGGTTTTAATAAAATAAATACAGGCTATTCAATATGTAAATTAGCTAGTTAAAAATGTACACTAATGGATCATTAACCTCTCTTGAACTTGTGTTCTTAGTGAAAACCACATTAAGTGAATATAGGATTATGCCAATGGAGACCTGTTAAGGAAGAATCCCAGTAAGCACACTGAGCTGGGAGATACCCCAGCAGAGAAGCCAGGTGGGACATGTAGCATTTCTCAAAGCTCTTTAGACTGGAAAACTGGGATGCAGCTCCATCTGGGCAGAGAGCTGCTGGAATGGTCAGTGACAGGGACAAGCACCTACAGTGAAAAATTGCTCATTTTCTCTATCTCCACTTCCCTGCTATGCTGAAAAGATGGCTTTGGCAAACACTGAAAGATTCTCCTTTTCAGTGTACCATTGCTGCTCTGCAGCTCTGGAAGGGCTGAGAAGTTGAGTTTCTAAAAATCCCACGGGCCGGTGCATCCAGCCTTTAGCCAGACTACCAAGCACAAACCATTTATCGCTTTCACCTGGCTTACAGCTCTGCGTGCCCCTCTGCAGCAGCCAGCTCCCATCCCAAAATCCAACTGGCTTTATCCTCTCCAGGGAGGACCAAAGTGTTGTGGGGGACGGAGCAGTCGGAGCCAACGCGTGAGTGTCGACTGCGAGGTGTTCGCATGGCACCTGCCCACGCGCCGGCTCCAGCCATTGTTATCTGCCTTTCAGTTTCACAAGCACAGGATTTTACTCCTAAAAATAGCTGCTAGGGAGCCGTGTAGAGCCACAGCAAATAGGACTTCTTCAGATGGCTTTGATCGCTATCTGCGCTTGCGTGGGTTTAGAAGTTACAAAGTAGATTTTGGTATCAAACACACCTTCGGCTTTGGTAAGTGTCTCTGGAAGGAAACTGCCACGTGTCAAGAAGAGAGGATGCTAAACCTGGGTCACATTGCCAGCTGTATGCCAGTCCTTTGCAGCTAAGACATAACTGAATTCAAAATCATCTGGGTAAGGCATCCAAAATGCAGTTATTTTTAACTAGAACAGTGCATTGTAAAACTGTGGCCCACTCTGCATTTAATTTTTCATATTTTTAAATACCCAATTCTCTTTATAATTTTTTCCTCTCCTTTAAAAGCAGAGCTTGAGATGGAATCCTGCCCCCTCAGCCATTTAGAACTGAAGCAGTGGGGACCACTAACTGAGGCTGGCTTTGCAGCTTTAACTGGCCTTTATTACCATAGCCATAAATAGCAAACCGCCCCAAATATTACAGGAGTTTTGTTGGCTTTAACCAATGAAGTAGAACAAGACCTCTGAATACCCCATTAGTTCCAGTGCTGTGCTTTGACGACTTTGCATTGGCAGCTCTTTTTCTATACAAGTCACTGGCCTCACCCGTGTCTCTTAACAAATACCGTTGACAGGCACCATTGCAATTTTTCTGCATGTTCTGACAGTTTAATTCAGTACCTCCTGGCTAAGCAGCCAGAGCCTGAGGGGGTAATTCAGCACCTTGGCATCACACTGCTGCAATTAA
This sequence comes from Peucedramus taeniatus, assembly GCA_013400575.1. Lineage (NCBI taxonomy): Eukaryota > Metazoa > Chordata > Aves > Passeriformes > Fringillidae > Peucedramus > Peucedramus taeniatus. The sequence goes on along the minus strand of WBNO01025885.1, from coordinate 1,393,734 downwards.
AATAATTAAGGGAGTTGGGATGGGCTTACAGAGCTTTCCGTCTTCTGCAGCCTTGTACAGAGAGTGCACTTTCCTATTCCCTCATGGAATGAGTGCAGGAGCTTCCTTTACAATATGCTGCAGTGATTTTTTTTTTTTTTTTAAGAAGATGCTTATTTCCAGCCTCTATTTGCAAAGCAGTTTGCATTTATGCCTAACAACTTTTCTTTCTCTTCTTTTATACAACCCAATTTCCTTCCCCCTGCCTTAAATACGAGGGGACAAATACTTTATATTCCAGCTGTGTATTCTTTTGATTAAGAGGGGTGCATAACCCCTTGGTTGCATAATCTTAGTCAAATCATTCACTTTGGTGCTTAGTAAGGACAACTAAGCATAGCTGTCTAAATTGGTAGGTCTCATTTCTCTTACTGAGAAGGAAGGAGGAATAGGAAAAATGAAAGCTATTTTGCTCTACCTTTAGTGTTAAAGGCAAATAGAGGAGTCAGGCAGGGTTTTGTGCATGTGTATATATATATATGTGTTTACATACCAAGAGATATATATGCATATATATATGATGTGTGTATGCATAAAGAAAAAGGTTTTTTGTTTTCCTTTGTTTGTGTATCTCATACTCAGTGCATTTATACTACTTGCACATATAAGAATCCTGCAGAAACACGTTTTGCTGAGCTGTGTATCCCCTATCTCTCTAAACCAGGTGATATCCTGGTTTTACTGAATGGAAACCTCCCCTGACACATCTGGGCCCTCGTTCCACCTGGGACTTCACCTTGTTCATGCTATAAGTGAACTCCAAAGGATGGAGATAAGCATTTGAAAGGAGCTGTGATAAATATCAGCTGTGTGAAGTGAGCAGAAGTGCTGCGAGTCATGTTCAGCTCATCTGGTGCACACAGGTATATCACACGCTGATCTGAGCCCCCTTATCTGCTCCTACTGCGTGTGTGCCTGCTGCAGCCTTTCCCTGGATAACTGGTATCAAGCTCAAAAAATGCTGCCCCTGTATTTTGTCAGACCCTGAGACATTAATCATGAGGAAAAAATAGTCAAGAGTATTGTGAGAGATTTGTTCTGCGAGTTCAGGTCACGGGTTTTCCTCAGCTCGGGAGATCTGTGGTGTGAACAGAGTAAAACCTGCAGGGTAACCTGCTCACATCAGGGCTGCTGAGCAGAGCCAGGCTCTGGCTTTGAGGCTACCACCCTTAGCTGTCCCTAAACTCCTCAGAGACATGGGCTGTCATAGGTGTCCATTGCAATTCCTCTCTGCTCACTCAGTGATTCTTTGTTTCTGTTGGTTTCTGAGGCCAGGAAGAAAAGTGTGGTGGACATCAGCTCCAGCTGTCAGGGAGGGAGAAGGGCTATTTCTACTGACCATCTGGGAATTTGGCCAGCCAAAACCTAGATGCCACATAAATGTCCCTTTCAGGTTCCTGAGATTAAGGAGGGTAGCAGATTGTGGATGCATGTGGATGCCCTCTTGTCTGGTGACCAGAAAAAGTCTTCTTGTAATGCTCTTGCTCAGGAGAGGGGAGCAAACTGATAGCTCCTCCTGTGGGGCTTTTCTGTTTCAGCTCATAGAATGGTTTGGGTCAGAAGGAACCTTAAAGATTACCTTGTGCCATCCCTCTGCCATGGTCAGGGACACCTTCCACTGACCAGGTTTCTCAGAGCCCCAACAGTCTGGCTCTGAACTCCCAGCATTTGGGCATCCACAGCTTCTCTGGGCACCTGTGCCAGGGTCTCATCACCCTCAGGTGTAGGCTTGTATTTAGTATTTTTCTGCCTTTGGCAACACTGCTTTCCTGGTTTTGAAATGTGCTTATTCACACCACAGGTGTGACCTGGTGGCTGCAGGCTCTGGACAGGAGTGCAGCTCCTGTGTGTGATGTAGGTGCAGCCACGTGGCTTTGGCTCTGCTCCATAATCCCTGCTCCCTGTGTGCAGCACTGCTATGATGACAATAAAGGATTGGTGTCTTCAAAAACTCCTAAACTCCTTCAAGCAATAAAAAAAAAAAAAATAAAAAATTGAGCATTTAATATAAAATTTTATGCCTGTTAAAGATTTTCTTTGGGTGGCTCACATGGCAATCTGACCCTTGCAGCACAGTCTGGTACCAAAAATAAACCCTGGCAGAAACTTCTCTTTTTGTTGTTTACCTAATATATTGAACTAGCAGATATTTCAATTCAAAATGTCCCTTTGAAGAGAAGATGCACCTCGTTGTGCATTGGGGGGGGTTCTCCCAGCTGCAGGTGAGCAGCAGCACCATCCTCTCTCAGCACTACCTGAGCATTCAGGTGGGACTGATGGGTTTCAGCTTTCAGTGTTTCACATCTGTCATGCAAATCTTTCAGGAGTGAGGGGGAAGGAAGTGGGTTTTCAATTGGTATTTGTGAGGAAGTTCCTGATTACATGTACAAATGGGTTGTGCACTGCTGCCAAAGCACCTTAAATTGTTTGGGATAATGAGTAGGTACAACGCCCTGGCTGATTTACAGCTCTGTGGGGATGTTACTTGTTCTGCCCTCAGCTGATGCTGAAGGATATTAAACTGTAGTGAAAGAGGGACTTCCTGATCCCAGAGCATCTGCTCCACCCACAGCACATCCTTCCTGCTCCCCAGTCCAGTGACATGTGTGGCCACTTCAGTTAGATTTTCCTTTTACCTTGGCAAAGGTGTGCTTAGGAAGTGATGCCTCACCTGTGTTACTAGTGAAATCTTTTGCCCATTTCCTGCATACTGAGAAGCCTCCCTGATGTCAGCTGGTGATGCAGTGGAAAGAGCAAGAGTCATCTCCCATGTTCAGGCTGGGCCTTTCCTGTGCAGGCTCCCTCTCACAGGAAGGCTGCTGTGACTTTAAAACAGATTTTGCAAAGCCTCTGCCTCCAGTAGCTCAGCTGAAATAAGAGTGTCTCATGAGTTTAATGGATCAAACAGCGGTGATGGGTTTTATGGCTCTTTTTCACTTTAGGGCTAAGGGAAGAGAGAGCAGGCCAGGTTGGTTTTAAACTCAAGGATTTATGTTGTTAATCCTTCTGGCTAATTATAATTTATAGGATCCTGATAAATTAATATGCAGTTGCTATTAAAACACAGAGAATGGTGTAAGGCAAGCATAAACAAGTCTTGTTCATTCTTAATTTATTTTCACCAATGGAGAATGTTAAATAAAATGAACACTGGGGCATTTCATGGGAAGTTTCATTTTCATTATTCATCTTCAGATTTATGGACTTCATATAACAATTTTCCAAACATTTTGCCCTTTAATGAAAATCATGTTGAGAGTTTGAGGGTACTGAACACCCTGCAGAAGCAATAGTTGTAGAGCTCTTTTTTAACACAGATTTCAGGCTCACTCCTAGAGTGGGGATGGCAAAGAAAACCCCTTGATTGGTTATTTTTAATGCTGTGAATTTAAGCATGTATTAAACTGAGAGGCTGACATCAATAGCATTGTGTGCATTTCTCTTTGAAGCTCTTGAGTATGTTTAAGCCCTGCTTGCCACCTTACCAGCCCTGGGCTCTCTCTGGCAGAAATTGTGACAATCATGAAGAGGGTGAGTGTTTGTAAAATTATTTCTGTAGAGTGAGAAAATCATGGAGTTATGAGATGATTCTGGAGCACACATCACCAGACATCCAGGGACATGAGCATTGCACAAATAAACAGCATCTGTACTTGCTGTAATTACAAGGTCAGGCAAAGTAGAATCTAAACCACTGACAAATACATCAGATTGGATAAATAACATTCATTGTATAAGGGGAAAATTATGATGAATCAGCATCTTCCCTTTAGGATACAGAGAGAGAAACACCTGAGTCAGGACTGAGCACAGGCTCCTCACAGCTCGCTGCTCTCTGTGCTGCTGTGCCTGCCCCATCCAGTGCACCTACAGAGCTTTTGGGAAGTTGAGGACTTGCTGGAAAGCTTTTTACAAAATTAATAACACCCAGGGCATGGGCCTCTGCCAGTGATTTTAAACCAGAAGTTAAATCTTCACACTGTCAGTCTTTTCCAGCCTTCTTTTACTTTAATTTTTTCCCATACACCTCTGGCTTGAAGCAGTGTCTTCATTAACACTGAGTAAATCTGACCATGACTAGTCCCAGAATAAATGTGTTTTCCCATCAAGAGTGACTCTATCTTCTGTCAAATAGAAAATGGAGGCTGCTGGACTGTTAACAAATTTGTTGTTACTTTTAAGTAGTAAAAAAAGTGTAGTAAACACCTTGGAGGTTAGACTAGAAACTGTGGAAAAATTGTGCTTCAGCCTTTTAAAATCTTTGACTTCTCTTAGGTGTTGTGGAGCTCACTTGGTCCTGTTGGATCTTCCCTGGAGGGAAACAAATAATATGTGTATTTCTGGATCTTCTTGGGTTTTTAAAAGCATTTTATTAAGCAATTTGCCTTCATCTTGCTCTTTGGTGAAATATCTTAAAGTACAAAAATAACTTATTTTCAGGTATGACTTAGACTAAATATTAGGCTGTTCTGCTGCAATAATTTATGGGTCTGACACTTTTACTTTAGATACTGTGTCTAATGATAAAAATAACAACTTCAATGAGTTCCTTAACTCTACAAGCATTTTTCCCCAGGATGTTTGTACATATTGGGGTTTTTGATTGTAGAGATATGTTGAAAGAATGATGTCCACAGACAATTTTGTTATACTGACAGAAATTCCTAGTGCTGAACTATTTTAATGCCTTGAGGACCAGGGTCCTTATTTTTAGTAGCAAGATATAGATAGGCTCCTACATCACTTTGGTACTTTTGAAAACATTGCTTCTTGTATAATCTTTTCCTAGAGTTCTGAGATGTAGTTTTACTTCTCAACTTACCATCTAATTACTCCTCAATTTTCCATCTAATTACTGATACCTTAAAAAAAATAATTCTAAATTCATAACCTGACTTCCAGCTTGGCAAATTTACCAGTTCCCAAGATCTCTGCAATTTTATTTTCCATAGGGAAAAGCTGGCAGTGCAGCAAATAGTATTTTGCAATTAGACTGCTTCATCCAACATTTTTCAGGCAGCAAAGGCTTCTGTCCAAGTATTAGATGACCATATAATGGCATCAGAGGCTTCTGGTTTACAAATGTCTTGGTAATCAGTTCTAATTTTACATTTCCTGGGTATGTTTGGCTTTGCCAGATTCAGCATCTCTCGAGGGTTTTGATTAGAGTCATAGAAAAATTTAGACTGGAGGGGACTTCTGGAGGTCACCTTGTCCCCCTCCTGCTCAGAGCAGGGCCAGCTCCCTCCCTGTGCATCCCAACAGCAGAGAGGAAAGCACTCAAAGAAAAAAAAACAAACAACCACACCTACCCATTATACCCCAGAATCTGGGAAAAAGAGAAATGCTTTGTTTGTGCTTCTGTTCACCCTTTGTCCCCATCCCCAGTCATCAGGACTTAAAATTATACTCAGCCAGTCCCAACCTCTGCCCATCAGTTTTTGTTTCCTGCTAACAGAGAGGGAATTACCTCTTAGGACAAGCTTTCCTTTGGCTCCAAAACCAAAATTGTGCAACTGTGCATTTGCTTTACTGATTTAATTGAATCTCCTTTTTTTTCTCTAATAGCTTGGCTTGTGTGGGCAGCAGTACCTGCATGTGTTTCCATTTTTGCTAAGCCTGTGCTGCAGGTTCATTGTGAGGTGTGGATTTGCCCATTGCATAAATCAGCCTGATTATGATTTCTCAGTGAGTTAGATGATGGTGTATGAACTTGTTCAGCTCCATTAAAATCAGGGTGACAGGAGCTCACTAAGGCACAAATTAACACACATCTGTCATGCCCTTGCAACAAAACCATCTTAGGATAGTAAAAAAAAAATGTATTTAAAAACATATATTCAACACCTCCATAAGAAGGGATAAGTCCCAACAAAAGGTGCTGTGGGATCCTGAGCAGTTGAGTGGATTTTTCCTGGGGGCTGTTCCCAAGGTGAGGGGGAGTGAGAAATTCAGTGAGTCAGGAAGGCTGCTCTGCTAGCTTGGGCTGGAGCAACAAGATTTGCCTTTTTCCCCTCTTCCCTGTTAAAATATGTAATGTGCATAATATTCAGGCAGAGCATGGTAATTCTCAAAATAGGTATTTAATTTAATGTATTTCATTAAGTACTTAGGTTTTTTAGGCTACAGTCACTACAAATATATTGTGCACTATGACAGAAATAGAAAAATCTTCTTGGAAGAACAACTGAGCAAAGGTGGTAAAGATACTGAGCATAGAAAGCCAAAAATGCAATTAGTCTTGTGCTGCAGTCTGTCTGCATCAGGAGGAAGGTACCCAACACAGATAAATGGGACCAGGAGGCTGCTGAGGTTCACAATTACAAGAAAAATTAGTCCAAGAGTGGCTGTGACCAATATGGCTTTGGCTTCACAGCCATTCTGCTGCTGAGCAATTCCAGCTCGGTAGAACAAGGTTAAGCAACTGAATTATGAGATACAAAAGGACTATGTTGTAGATATCACTGGGAAAATTATTCCTACAGCAAAATGTGCCAGTTTTGGATGCTGTACTTACTTGCTTAATTTCCAGACTAAGTTTTCAAAGTAAGTAAATATGCATTGAGAAATCTGGGATAGTATTTATGCAGGGGTTTGGAGGGATAAATATTTCTGTTCCAGTTCTTGGATAAATGGTGTATTACAAGACAAAATCCTGTCAGACTCACCCTGTCTCTAACCAAGGTTTAATACTATGTCTTTCTGGCTCTACAGAATAATGTAGAAAGTATTAGCAGTGTATTTTTCTATTGCTTATGGGTTGGTCTGTCAGATTTTGGGATAAATTGTTGATTTAGAGACACTCTTAAAACTCAATTCTAGTGCACTCCAAAATATCAACAATAGTGTTGGGTCTTTGTGGCTTTAGCTCAGAAGTGTTCACTCAGGTCCTGACTTTTGGGAAATGTCTGCGTTTTAATGCATTATTGCCAGAGCTGATTTCCCTCCTCTTCTTTTCAGCTTTCCTCTCTGGTCCCCACCATTCTAATGAGCAGGACTCATGTTGCTGAATTCCATTAGAAGTTACACGAAATGGGCAAATCTAATATGATTCCTCCCCTGTAGAATTAACATGAAAATCTATCGTAAATGGTTAATGTGGCATAACTCATGCATGAATAGAGTCCTGTGCTGTCTGAACTCTGTAAGCAAGTACTGCTGTTGGAATTGAATGACATTTAAATAATATCACATTTTTAAAGGATTTTTTTTTTAAATCTTCCAGCATGAATAGCGTACACTGAGAAAATGGTGATGGGGGGAGGAACTATGGGGGCTTATTTCCAGCAAGTGTTGGAACTGTAAGGTAGAGTTCAGTGGGGAAAAGTAGGTTAAAGCTTGAGAAAGCCAGTTACTCACCAAAGCAGCGCTCGACTTTAATAATAAATAATATTGAATGTTGGGATATTAAAACAATTCATTCTTGGCAAAGCGCGGGGAGGTTTTATTCCCCCCAGTAACTCTGGCTCGAACAAAATACTACTTATAAGCTGCAGATTTTAATATAGCATCATGTTCCTACAGGTATAATAAAATAAAAACGTTAAGAGTATTAATTCCTTTAAAAGGGGTGATTAATCCCAGATGTGGAGCGTGCGGGGAGCAGGGGCGGGAGCGCGGCGGGCGCAGGTGCTGACGGGGCTCCTGCACATGTTCCCGGAACACAGCTGTTCTGCAAATCCTCTGCCAGTTGCTCCAAACCCTCTCTGAAGTTGTACTGCCTCTGGGCACAATTAAAAGCTGTATACTACATTTCATAAGGTAGTGTTAGAAATTTAGGCCGAGCCAAAAAAGGAGAGGGAGGGGGAAAGGGAAAAAGGGGGAGAGACCCTTGTTAAAGAGGAATTGACCTCTTTAGCTTTGCTGTTGGAACAATAAAGCTTCTAAATGACACATAAAGCTGTGGTATTAAGATAAAAGGTGCCACTTGAAGCTACAAAATAAATACTATTTTTATTTAATATTGATTTTTAGTAATTCATTAACTTATACTGATATTTAATATTGGGGTAAAATCTGCCCAGCCTCCTCCCACCCCCTGTTTCTCGTGTTTTCTTCGAAAACATATTTGCTGGTGTATGTGAAAAATAGCTCTGACACAGGGCTATGCGTGTTTTAAAAAATGCTAAAAGTGCAAAATACTCTGAAGCTAAAATATGTGGTTAAATAGTTTGAATTTCTGCTACCTTTCCCCTTATTAGAGTCTCATAAAAAAACTCAGCTGGGTATGTGAACCAAAAATGTCCTGAAAATTGGGGTTTTTTTCATATTTGGGTGCAAAATACTAGTAATTGCTTAAACAATTGTACAGAGCCCATCTTGGGAAATCCTTTTAGCATTAGTCTGATGGATGTTGTCACACAGTTCTCCAACACTGCAGGTTTGGAAAGGACTTGTAACTCAAAGGACAACACCCCTGTCTGTCTCACTGCTGGTGTCCTGCTTGGTGCAGGCAAGTCCTGAGCTTGGGTTTAGGATACAGAGCAGACTCTGGCTTAGCTAGCTGCACTACTCCAGAGAGTATCACTGAATACTGGAAAGAAAGGGGGAAACATGTTTTAAATGTGTTTTCATGTCTTACAACTGTATCTAAACATGTCTCGGTCACCAAGAATTTCTCCAATAGTTCCTGTGTGATATGTGTCAACCCCAGTGTGCATGAGTGTCCTTCTAAAGTGAACTGATGTCATTACAGGAAAATAAAGGATATTCTGTAATGAAAAGTATTAAGGGAAAAAACCTTCTGTCTAGACAAACTTAATGGCAGTTGTAAAGGTTTTCTGATCCTGCAGCATAGTGCTAGTTAGGTAGGGTAATAAAACATAAAATGAATGTTGTGATATATAACTATAGGCTATTGACAAGATAAAGCACTAGGAAAGTCTGGAGCAGAAGTGAAGCAATAACATGATCTGCCACCCTTTGCTGTGGGTGATGGGCACAGAGGATTTGTGCACAGGGAAATGACAAGATTTCACTGAAAGAACTTTAAATAGTTGAAGTGACATTGGGGATTTGGCATCATTTAGTGTGTATGTCCTTGGGCTCTGGTTCAGGAGTGTGCTTACCTTTAATCCATCCAGAACCTAAACTTGTATTTAAATCCCACTGAGATCAATGGGTCTTGATAGGATTTTTTTTCATTTTGATGACTAGGGATGGCTTACTTCCATACCCATGGTTGAACTTGACTGAATCACAGCTTTATTGGCATGGCAAGAGCTTAGAACATTACTATTTATTGTGTTATGTGTTTATTATCCCTTTAAATTACTGTACTATGATTTTTCAGTGAATAATATTAGCCAGTTGGATTAGAAATCAGAGCTATGAGGGAATATAAATGCTTCAGAGTTAAAATAATGCATATGCATTTAGTTTAGTTTTCCTGTAAAATCTATATCCATTTGTCCAGTCCAAAGAATTCAGATACTCTTTGATTAGGGAAGTAAGTAAAGTGCAATTGATATAGTGCCACACAAGTAATGAACCAAGCACTCTGAAAGTGTTTGATTAAACTAATGTAAGTGTTGCATCAAATTGTGAAAATATGTATGCCATAAATTATAGAGAGATGTGACTCTGAAAAGCAGAGGTGAATAAACTCTTGTAGCTGAGATTGTCTTGTTAGATTACTTATCTGTCACTTAATTTCACATTTAATGTCTTGCAGTTATGAGATGCTTCAGTCTCAACTTGATTTTATAAACTTTGGCTAGAAAACTAAGTAGGGCAGTTTTGTAGCCTGTAGGACACCCACATTTCTGTTTTTGATCTCAACTACTGTGAATCAAAACCTTTAACCAGAATTATACCAGAAAAAAAATAAAACAAAAAAATCAGAATAAATTTGATACTCAGTTACTAGAATACATCCCTTCCCAGGAGAGGTCAGAGAGGAAAGAAACTAAGAACAGACAGCTGACTTCTGTTTCCACCTGCTCAATAAAATGTTAACTTTAATAAGCTACAGCAGTCCTTGTTTCTTTTCCAGTCTATTCTGAGTTTGTTGAAAGTTATGGCAAAGTCATTTTTTAAAGATAATTATGCTTTGTAAATGCTAACTTGATTTTGTAGCAGTAAACACACCTTCTGGTTATGCAGGAGACAAATTAGGAACATATGTCATCCACCAAAGCCAGCTCGGCTGCGTGTGGCGCTAGCATTGATTACAGAGAGCTCCTGCACACACTGAAAAGTCTGGGAAATGCCCATTCCTGCCTGCTTGTGCTCAGGAAGACATGCATGAGATCCTCCCTCCTGCTTTTTTGTGCATGACAGCTCTGAAATGTCTGTTACAGCCTGGCTGGATGTGTGGCATCTGTCACTGTACCCTCAGCAGTGACTCTGCTGTTGTGGGTAGAAGTCGTGGTACTGTTTTTCTTCTCCATGGCCCCTGGCACTTTTCATGGAAGTCTTGGGCATGTTTGGTACTTTTCAACTGCTTTTTGATATCTTTGGAGAAAGGCCTTATTAAAACTCAGTGATATGTTTATTTTTTGTTAGTCCTTTGCTAGTTTGGGCGAAAATGCACTCCTCATATTATTGTCAGAGTGATCTAGTGAGTGGCATCCCTAGTTTGGAATGAGATGATCTTCAGGGTCCATTCCAAACCAAACCATTGTATGGTTCTGTCTCCATTCTTTCTTCCTCCTGTTGTTATTTATATCAGAAACCAGTGATTCAAGCTGATTTGGGGAATATGGGCTTTTCCTTAAAGCCTCAGCTATAGTTATAAAAATGAAAAAGTGTGTCTATGGACATACACTTGCCCTTAGCCTGTAAACCCAAGACAACCATTGACTTTTACAAAGTGCTTCTGGTATCACTTGTGTCTGACCAGTACATGGTCTCAGGTCTCACTAATTGCCTTGTTGATGTCAAACACTATAATAAAACTTTAAAATGTTTCAAGACATTTAATAATGTCATACAAAGGCTTGTGTATAAGGGCATTTATGTGTTACAGTGCAGCCAGTCAGTTATTCCAGCATGTTTTGAAATGAATGAGTCTTCTGCAAGCTGAAAGACCAATACCCAGGGAAAAGCTATATCTTTGATGCTGTTTTCTATATTTGTACATGATCCAGGACTTATGACATTAGATTTGTACAACATTATAGCCAGAGCATCAAATGCGTGAACTGTTAGTGAGCTTCCTCATAATCAGTCTGACAATATTTCTTCTTTGCAGTTGGAAAGTTAAAAGATTAGCTTTGAAGAAAAAAAAATCAATATGTGGCAAGTGTATATTGAATGCAAAGGCTGGAACAAATTCTCCAATGGCAACTATATACAGGAGGAGGTCGTGATTCTTCAGAAGTCACAGCTTCATAGTTTAGCAAAGATGTAGCTGCCTGCCTGGCTTTTGGTTCAGGAGTTTATTTTGTGAACAGAATTTTTTATTTTTTTGCCTGAAGAGGACTAGTTTCATGTCCTGTGGCATTTTATATATTCAAGTGACTGATCTTTTGTCATGCAGTCCCCAAGCCGAATGTGTTGATCAGATGCAGAAATACAAGTATGCAAGATATCAGGCTCTAGCTAGAGCTGGTTGGAGCTGCACTCACTCACAGCTTGCTGGAGTGCTTTGTTATCCTGAACTGCACAAAACAAGCAGCCCAGTGCTTTGCTGTTATCAAAGCAGCATTAGGAGTGCTGGAATAGGACTGTCTGTGAGAGAGGTTAAAACTTCCCTACAGTAAAACTCTAAAACTACTTGGAATTCAATAGGGTTAAGTCCTAGGCAAATACTTGCATAGCAAGCTGAGATAGAATAAATGGCTGTTATCAGTCATTGCCTGTGTGCTTTGCTGGGAAAACCAAATGTACACAGTTTCTTCTGGCATTAGAAGCCAAGCATAGACTTGAATTTAAACTTGAGCTCCTTCCCTTGACTGATGTTCATTAAACTGGTTAATTACTTATAAATGTAATTCCTTTCCCTGTCTCAGATACAGATATAAATATCAAGCCCATGCAACATAAGGACTGACCTAGCATAATGCTGATTTAGATTTGACTGCAAGTCCAGAGCAGGAATGCTATTTATAGCTTTATGTAATTAAAAAATAATCTTACTGAAGTTGTGTGTCCTACCTGAGCCCATTTGAAGAGCCATGATAGGAAACTCAATGTTTACACTTAGAAGCCAGCAATGGGAAATACAGAATGCTGTTAAGAGATTGTCAAATTGAAGCTAAGGGGGGAGCAGCAATGTTCCATTTTCATAGCAGGCTTTGAGGAAGTTTTAACTGAAAAGATGAGATTAAATAGTATTTTTTGGTTTAGAACCATCTGTTACACAGTCAGGGTTAGTTCCCCCCACAACAAGCAATGGTTTTGACTGTTGTGATTTTTCATTCATTTGAACCACAAGTTCAAAGTGAGCTTGTGGGGTCGAGGTGTGAAACCACATGGGACTGAAACTGAAAGGAGTCATTCTCAGAAGCCCCCAAAGCCAACGTGGCCAGGCTGAGCACTGCTTGCCAAGGCACCTACACTGTGCCATGGGTGCCACTCCTGGGCAAGCCCCAGGGGGAAAAAAAAATAAGGGGAAAAAAAGAGATTGTGTGTTCAGTGCTCAGATTTACAGCTTGGGCCCTAGAATGCTCGAGCAGCTGTGTTTTCTATTGATTTAATTGGATCATAGATTTTCAGCTCATTTCAGGAACAAATCTGTAAAATTGACCCTGCTCTTGTGTGTTATCATCTTTCCCATGTTATGGCCTGTGCAGTTCAGAGCCACTGCTTCAGTTATTTGTAAATGCCAGTCAAATGCCAATCAGGCCTTCACCTGCAATGAATAAAGGCTGGAAAGTTACTATTCTATTTTTTTAGATGTTAACTTTCTGTAGCTTGAACGTGGGCATAGAAATATTTCGGATATTAAGTATAGCTGGTTTTTCTTGCATGGGGCACAAAAAGGCAATTCAGAGAAAGCTTTTAAAGCTATATCCTTCACTTTGTGTCAGCAGAACAAGTACTTTTTTTCTGGAGTTTTCCTTCCTGAGTTTGTAGTCTAAAGAAACCTTTGCAAAGTGGGTGATAATGAGGATCAGTTAGCAGAGAGAAGAAGCAATGAAAACGTTCTGGCATTTTATATATTTTGTTTTAGAATGTGAACTGGATAAGCCAGAAAGGATGAAGGTTATTATTAAATTGCAGGAGCAGTAAATCCTGACTCCCATGGCCTTACACAGGCTGCACAAAGCAGCCTTGTTATGCTGCAGGGGGAGAACTGAGGTTCCACACAGAGGTCAGAGTGACTCTGCTGGATGGGGAATGGTGTTTTGCACTCACAGATAAACAAGGTTCAGCATCTCACTGGCCTGAAAGAGGAGCCCTCACTGGTATTGCACCAATGTGAGTGAAGGTCCTGCAGTTGTGAAGCACTGGTGCTATTTTGTGTTTTATCAGTTACCCCACGATTTAACTTTCTGATGTGCTGAGAAGATTGTGGGTAGAACTAACACAGTGATTCTTCTTTTGCTGTTGTTCTGACTTGCACTTGTAGTATGAGCTTCTCTTGAATACAAACTGTGCAAGTAGTGAGTAGAGTGTGGGATCTACAATGAGAAAGCTTGTTGTTAAACCTCTGAGCTCTGGTACTCATATAAATATGCTTTGCATGCATTCATTAAAATAAGAAAGTAGTGCCACTTAGTAAACTCAGCTTTCTTTGAGTGTAGGAGTTGAAGAGAGGGAGAATGGTATTAAGAGGAGAATATTTTAGTCTGTGCCAGCTCAGGGATATTGCCACTAGCAGAAAATCCACAAGGGGTAGAGTTGTAATGATGCAAAGCTGCTGCTATTTTCATTTTCTTATGTCTTGCTGATTCAGAACATCCCAACATGAATTACTATTAATATGGTCTTCTCAGTGCCTTAAGGGCAACCATTAGCAAAAGTAGGTATTGCTATGTGTTGTGGTGTGGGGCAGCAAAATCCACTTTTTGGTGGGTACCTGTGTGAGCCTGGGCTTGTGCTGCCTCAGGGGTGCTCAGGGACAGGAGCCAGGGGTAGTAAGGACAGATAAAGGTGGGGTTGAACACCAGGGAGGGAGATCTGCTGTTGTGCTGAGAAGGGAGTGCCTGTTTTGTGCTGGCACACTGCTGTGGCCCCCCCTGTATGCAGGAGAAGGTCTGGTGTGACTTCCCTGGAAGAGTCTTCCTTGCTCAGGACACATTGACCCAAACCCCTCCTCATGGGGAAATAGAGCCAGATGACACTGCATAAGTGAAAACCTACTGTACTGTCAATCTAAAAAATGAAGGTTTTCTTTTTTTTTTCTTTTTCCTGCTCTCCCTTTATTTAGACAAAAAAAACCCCCACCCCAATTCTATGTAAGGTTATCCCTAATAAATCAGCCTGAAATTGTTTCCAGATCTGTTTGCATGTTCAGCCACTGCTGCACAGACCCAAGAGAGCTCCTTTATGATTTGGGCTACATGACCTTGAAAATTAAAAATATTGGAATCGTGGACATCTCCTTTCCTATCCAAAGCTGATGACAGATTATAATGTTATCTGGGAAAAAATAGATAGATAGATAGATAGATAGATAGATAGATAGATAGAAAGAAAGACAGAAAGAAAGAAAGAAAGAAAGAAAGAAAGAAAGAAAGAAAGAAAGAGAAAGAAAAAGAAAAGTGTGGTTTTGTGTGAGGATCTATCTGCAGACTAAACAGAAATCAAGGGAACCTTTCAAAACATTCTCTCAATTGGAAACAGCACTAATTCTTGGATTTTAGGGATGTCACATCACTTCATCACAAACTTAGTGAATTATGAGGGGAGCTTGCTAACAGGGTGAGCACATGGTGTCGATGCTATTGAAGTGAAATGATATTTCACTGTCACAAGATAGTGATAGTTTGGGGAACAAATACTAAGTTAAAATAGCAAAAGCTACTTTTTTTCTTTATATATATGTGCATATATATACATATATATATATAATTTATTTAAACCTTCAAACACTAAAATAGAGATTGGAGAAACAGATCAGTAAAACACACATCATGGAGGAGGATAAATCTGAACTAGGAGGATAAATCTGAACGCATTTTACTGGGAGTAGCACTGTGAAGTTTTTCTACTTGAGAAATTTTAAGGATTTGTTTCCAGTGTTGTCCAAGCAAATTGTAAAGTATTGGGAAGGAGAGCCCCACCCCCTCCTCCAAGGGCATGGATCAATTCTTCAGTGGTGGTGTATTAAATGATAACCTTGCCACGTTTAATGTCACAGCAGAAGGAGCTGCAGAGGCACTGTTCCTTCCAGCTGTATCTGTGCAGGTGAATTAACCAAGAGAATGTGGATGTGAACTTTCATAAAGCTAATGAGAGTCATCCTGCAAAGCATGGCACTGTCACGTTTTTCCCTGCTGCTGTCTCCTGAGATGTCACCACCCCAGCTGAGCCATACTTTTTTCTCCTAGATTTTGTCATCCCTGCTGATGTGTTTTGAGTAAATGATAGCTTTTTCAGTCACTTTGTTTGGGAGTGGGCTTTCTTTATAAATGGAATAATGCAGTCTTTTGTGAAGAAATAGTTTCTTTGCTTCAGTAAAATAGTCCATGCTACAGTGCTCTTTTTGAGATCACTTTAAATCAAACTTTCTCTGACTTCTATGGGAATAGGATTGATCCCTGTAAGGCTTGTATTTCCTTGAGAAACCTGGCTTTGAGAAAAGCTGCTATTAAGCTCTGAAAGAGTTAAGCAAATTCAAGGCTCTGTGAGCCAAAACTCACTTTTCAATGCGCTTGTTGTACTTAAACGTCAATCTATTTGAAAAGGAGAGTGTCCCAATTATTTAGATGGCCAAAAGAAACAGCTTCAATTCTTTATCACATAAATACACTTAAAAAGCATGATTTAAAACAGATGAAGAGAGAACTGAATTAGTGTTTTGGTTACTCAGCAGAGCCAAGTGTAGGCCTCCTTGGCAGTGGCTGCTCCGGAGCTGGGTCCCGGAGCAGCACGGAGCTCTTTGAAGGATTGAAGAGCCCTGGCAGCTGCTCAGCTCCTGGCTCTTCCCTCCACGCTGCCCTTGGAGAAGGCTCCGTGCAGGATGAGGCTGTGTGAGCCAGGTCAGGGCGCTGCACCCTCGCCACAGCCAGCGCTAATCCGGGATGGCAAGCTCTGAAGTTCCTTTCCAGCTAATTTGTCCGTGTAATTAGGTTAGCGAAATCATATGTTTTATTAATTTAATAAAATGCATTTCATGGTTTAGACTGTCTTTAATCCTTTGACCTTTGAAGTCACTCTTTATAGTCTTCAGATTGCAGTAATTTATTTTGGTTGTTTCTGTTGGGAAAACAGTTTAACAATCTGCTTTCGTTCCAGTTTTACATTTTTTTCCCTTAAAGGTAAATGGGATTAGTAAACATCTGCTTCTTTTGAATATTTACAAACTTCACAATCAAGATTTAACAATGCCAACAACATCAGTAGTTTAAATGCTTATAAATATTCACAGACAAATAAATATAGCATTGAGGCACACTGGGCAGGTGTTTCTAATTTCCAAGAGTTTAAGAGTTAGCTGTTAGAACATGGCACATCTTTTATGCAACTCAGAATATATTTGGTGACATGCTACATGTGCTTTTCACATTGTAAGTAACTCAGTTAACCTACTCTGCTTCCCAGGGCACTTTCAGGGGGAAAACATTTGCTCAATTGTATTAAATGCTACAGAGAGTTTTGCCTGTCAGTATAATTTAACTAAAACACACTAGCTTGCTAACTCTATGTGTAATTAAGTATACGGAGTTAAAGATGAAGTGATGTGAGTTTATATTTGCCTGGCTTTTGACAA
The DNA here is from genome assembly GCA_013400575.1 of Peucedramus taeniatus. Classification (NCBI taxonomy): domain Eukaryota; kingdom Metazoa; phylum Chordata; class Aves; order Passeriformes; family Fringillidae; genus Peucedramus; species Peucedramus taeniatus. The sequence goes on along the minus strand of WBNO01025885.1, from coordinate 1,376,873 downwards.
AGGCTTAGTCTGATGTCAGGCCTGGGAAAGCAGGAATCAAGGCAGGAGCCTGTTACTTGCTTAAATGCTTTTCAGCCCCTTAAGACCACTGGATAAATCTAGCCCAGTTGTTTCCAGTATTCCTTGTTCCAGAGGTCAGTGTTAAACACAAGGGGATTTGCTCCTGATACCCTTCAAAGATTTTACTTTTAAAGTATCTTTTGTTTTCCAAACCAGTGTAAAACGCCTCCGTGCCCAGGCTGTCCTCAGAAACAGCAGCTTTTCTCAAACTCTAAATCCTAATTTAAGATGGGAGGAATACAAAAACTGCACTGCTCCAAGAATACAAAACCTGCACTGCTCCAAGAAGCGGAAATCGATAACGACTCATCAGAGCAGTCATTTGGCCCCTGCTCCCCTGCCCTCACCATGAGCTTCACCTCCTACCAAAACAGGTGGCTTTGCTCTTTTTGGCCACACTTTGGGTGTTAGGAGAGACCTCAGCCCCCTCTGTGAATCCTTCTTGCTCTGTGTTCCCAGTGCTCCTCATGCATGCCTGGGAAGGAAACACTTCCCTCTGCAATACTTTGCACTCGTGTTGGGTGCTGAGACAAGGTGCTATGTGTCAGCAGGGTTATGTGCTACAGAGAGAGAAAATTCACAAAAATGAATGGAGTTTCATAGGGCACATAATTTGTATGTGTGTGTGGGGCAGCAAAGAAAATGCTCTCTTCCTCTCCTAATTTTCAGAGTCTTTGTAAAACTCCAGGAATGAAATCCCTTTGCATTTCACATTTATTTACACTTCCAAGGCACAACCATATCAGTTGCAACCTTGATTTGTCTCTTTGCCTTACAAAGAGTTCTGCTCTGGTTCATCCTTTATCACTTTTTCACAGTGCTTCCAGCAGTGGCTGCATATGGTCTTAGCCCTGAAACTTGTGCCTTTAACAGTCAGTTCTTCAAGTTATAATAATAATAATAATGAAATCATGCTTAAGAGGCAAATGTTCCTCTCTCACCCCATTCAGCCATCTGGCTTTGCTGGGGAAGAATTACTGCCAGCAAATCTACCCTGTTACCAGGCTTAAGGTACAGGATTCACTTAGCCTTTTCTTCATGTTGTTTAAACTGAAAAAGGTGTTTCCCCAACAAGCTTAAACCCTTCAAAGCTCCCAGAGATGGGTGGGATGGTGAGGAGCCATGAAAGCCCTGCAGCCAGGCAGAGAGGAGAGCCTGTGGGTCTGCCTTGCTGTTTTCTGAAGAAAAACAGCAAAACCACGTTTAGCTTTGCACCTGGACAAACAAGGTTTATCACAGCCTCCCCCACCTGCCTCTGAGTGCCAGAAGTCTGTCACTGTTTAGCTGGAAGTGACCTGGGAGCAGTGGCCAGACAGACACTTAGAGCCCAGACTTGGTTTTTATCCCATATTTGCTGTTTTGGGGGGTGCTCCCCTGGCACCCCCAAGACTGCATGGAGCAGAGATCAGAGCCTGGGGAAGAGGATGGATGGACAGGCTCTCTCCATGGAGGGGAGACAGCCCCTCTACCCTCCTGTGGGGGACAGGCACGAGCTGGGGAGTTTGTGGCACCATTCACAGCTCTGGGATGAATCTGAGAGGATGCTAAACCAACCCTTGCTTTCCTCTGTGACTTTGTGTGGTGCCCTTCAACCTGTTTGATGTTCCAAACTTCTCCAAATGTTTTCTTTGGTCTCAGTCACAAGGATGGTCTCCCACCTCAGCTAAATGCTTGGGTTTAGTTTCATGTCCATGAGTTGCAGGTTAGATAGCTGAGAAGTTTTTCACATGCCATGGCAGGACCATCCCAGCCCCTTGGGGATCTATTCAGAACTCAACTGTTTGAAGAGGAAACAAAGGGCTGCTTGCTCTGTGAATGGAGAAATCAGTATTTCATGCTAAAAAAAGGAATCAAGTTGTTCATATAAAAACCACACGTTAGTCAAACGTGGCAGCAGTGCTGTGATGCTTCTCGTTAAAAGCAGTATGATTTCCAAAAAAAGATGCTGTCTTGCAAGTACTGAAGTTGAGCTCAGCAACCATCTCTTCTTTTCTTTTCTTTACTACATAGTGTTGGGGGTCTGTGCTTGGCTTGAAACAATAGACACAGAATAAGAAAGGCAAATTTTGTACACTTATGTATGTAAGTTAGAAAGGGTGAGCAAAGCATTTTGTGGCAAAGCCAATGTAAAGAGAAAAAAATATGAATAGTTAGAAAACTAACACTTCTGAAGTGAAATTGTTGTGTTTTGCCTTTTCAGTTATCTACTTATCACACAAAAATAGCAACAATTTTAGCTCCCATTCTGTTTTCTCAAGACAGCCTGCCCACAGATTTTCTAGAAAATGTGGTTACCAGCTGGTATGGCAGTTCACAGTGCAATTTCTGTTTTATTTCCAACAATCTGGCATCTCATATCTATATCAAGTCACAATTTACCAGGAAATATATGTGTGTATATATATCTGTATGTATGTAAAAAGGAGTTCTAAATCATAGTAGCATTTTCTGGTTTTAAAACAAAAGATATCCAAATGTGATATCCAAACAAGAAATCCAAAGAAGCCATGGAGTTGAGCCTAGGTTTGAAAAGAATGAGGAATTGAGGAATAAATAATTGATTTTATTTCAACTTCAAATAAAGATTTTTGAGTGAACATGATCAAGAAAAGGAAAAATATTCCTGTGCATTTTAAAATTAAATATCTGCATGCTTAAACATACTTGAAATCTTTCAGTTCATTGGGAACCTTCTGATTCTTTATGAGGCTTCTGTCTTTATCTCAGCCTGACCTAATTGGCCTCTGACCCTTCCCTGGAGCAGTACTGCAGAGTTCTTTATAATGTGTTTGTTTGCAGTTTGAATTCTTATTTTGAACACCTCTGGCTCAAGGTTACCCTAATAGAAACAGGGTGTGAACATTGAGAAGGGGGAGGATGGAGCCTTCCACACCCCTCCTTGCCAGAAGATTTGAAGTTCAGGTTTTAATGGCTTCCAGGTGTACCTCGATGTTGTACATATTTGGCTGTAACCCTGTAGAGACTGGGGTTTTTGCCTTTAAAAATACAGCAGAAAACAAACTTTGAAGTTTTGAAGATTAAATTGGTAAAAATAAACTTTAAGTCGGCCCTTCTTGCGTTCCAAGGAGGGGAAATGGTTTCGGCAGGCTGTTTCTGTGTGCTCTGTATTAGTGTTGGAAAAGTGTGAGTGCCACTAAATATTCTGCTGGAAAACTGAAAGCACATATTTCTCTCAACCTGATAAATTTTGCAGCTAGAAACACAACTTGAATGAATTCCTTACCAGCATTACAAGCATCTTCAGATTCTCCAGAATTGTTTTTTCTTGGATGCCTCACATTTTAAAAGCCTTAGGTTGCTTTCAGAGAGTCAGTTAAAGTCTATAAAATTTGATTGCATAATGACTGTGGGCTCTATTCATAACATGTGACCTGGGAACTGCAATGTATGTCTCTCATATTTTACAAGCCTACAAAGGTTTCCTGATTGCTCCTGAGCCCCACCTTCCAATGCATGAGGAGATTTTTTCTCACCCCACGATTTTAAGCCCCAGAATGAATGGGGACATGAATTAGTGCTTTGAAGGGCAAGGAGAGTGGATGGCAATCCAATCAGATGGGTGATCTGATTTTCTCCCACTCAGTGAGTTCCTACACTGTGGCTGTAAGTGGGCGATGTCTTGGGCAGATCTGAATTGGAAATAGGCAATGACTTCTCAGTGTGGTGTTGCAGTTAATGAAATATTGTCTGAACAGCTGTAAAACAGCACTATTGGACTGCACAGATGCACAGGAAAGAGAAATTATCACTGAATCACAAAATACCTTAGGCTGGAAGGATGTGGAGTCGCTAGCTGAGGGCTCATTTGCCTTTTTGGGTCTCTGTATATGTTCCCTGATGGCTCTGCTGCCTTTTCCTGGTCACAAGCTGCATGGATGACCTGCAGCCTCACACACACAGGCTCCCTCATCCCCTTGACCTCCTTGTGTTAGGAGTGTGACCACTAAAACAACATTTCCAAGCAATATCTTGTATCTCTTCTAATCTTCCTCTGATCAAGTGGATATTGTGTTCTTAAGTTTATGTCTGTTTGCTGTAACTCCTGTCTCCTGTTCCTGCTTGCTGTCTTTGAAAACAGCACTGAGGACACAAGGGTCCAGATTACTGCACCTGATCTGCTTTGCACCACTCAGCTGGAGGAAAAGAGGTGCAAATCCACCACAGCTGGCTATTTGCACTGTTTTTTTTTTGTTCAGAGTAATGCAGAAAGGCTGTGGCATGTTGATATGTCCACTCTGAGAAGGGGCTTTGTGAGCAGCAGAGCTGGATGCTGTATGAGCAGCTGGATGCAGCCTGGTTTGGTGGAGGACCAAAGAGTCAGGCCAAGCCTTGCTGTCTCACTGGCAGTGTCAGTGGCTCAGGACAGGATGCCCTGGGTTCCTATCACTCTTCCAATGCCAAATCCCTGCCCACATGGTGTTGCTTGTTCCTTGATTTAGGAGTGAGAGACAGGTTTCTACATTTACTTCTTGCATCTTCATTTTGGGGCTGCCAAAGTACCTTTGTCTTTCCTTTGCTATCCCACTCATAGCCCTGCTCTAGGTAATCTTAGATTACCAGCTTCTGTACTGATGTAAAGAAGATTAAGAAGGTCTACCCTAATGACAGGATGAAATAACCTTATGTATTCATTAACAGAAGTTAGAACTATCTGTATTTCCATGTTTTGATCAAAAATCACCACTGTTGGCATCACAGCTGGTGACAGATCTTTTGTTCCTGAGGAATTGCAGTCAGAAGATGACATAGGGGAGAAGGCAAGAGGGTCAAATAACAAATGATGAGCCAAAGGAAAAGTTTCTGGCAGAGGCAGAGCTGTGAGTGCCACTGCAATGGGGAGCCCCTGACAGCCAGGAGGGAGATAAAGCCAGTGGACAGTTTCACTGCTGGATGATGAGCAGTGAGTTTTCTTCTTTACTTCCCCTGATTAAAAATTTGTGGCTGGCTTTTAGCGCCAAGAGGAACTGCCTAGGATTTTATTTGCTTCCCATCAGTCAACATCAGGCTTGCTTCTTTATACTTCTCAATGGGAAAAAAAAAACAAACCCTCTTGGTTTCCAATTGCAGCTTTTTATTATCACAGGCCAAGAGGGGAAATGAAAAATCATCTTAATTAAAAAACACTAAAGTCTCATGAAATACATGGTTCTTGTTTTTGAACTGCTTTGTCAGGAACTGTCCACAGCCATTATTTTTAATTAGCTTATCTTTTAAATTAAAAATGGGTTATTTGCATTTTTTTAATGGGGAGTTTCTTGATCATTCAGTTGCCCTGTATTTTCACATTCTAAGACAGCAAGTTATGTAAAAAAAGAATCTAGGCAATTTGATTAAAAATACATGGTATCTTTTTATTCTTCTTTTTTACTTCTTTATAAAAATTATGCAAACTTATACAGCTATAATTCTCCAAAAGAGTCTTTAAGCATTATACAGACAGAAAAAAATTAGGTCCTTTAAGTAATGTGGTCATTTAAAAAATAGCTTCTCTTTCAAATCATAATTAGAGGTCAAAAAGCTAGAACAGAAGAAAAAAAAATCTAAAAGCTTGAAATTGAAAAATTTTGAAAGACCCTTATTTTCACTTCAAGCTATATAAAGTAATACCCCTTTTCAGTAACAAAATCAATATTTCTTACAGAAAATTAATATTAAAGTCAAAATTAAAAAATCAATATTTTCTAAAAAATAATTATAAAAGGGGGTAGCTTTCACTAAATTGTACTTTGTAATAGCTTCCTTTTTATTTCAAGAAATTCCCTTAAATGGTTTGGTATTCAGAGGTGCTGAACCCCAGAAAACCCCACTGGCTTCAGCTTGGACTCTGTGAAACTGAGTCAGCACCATGACAGCCCAAACTCCCTGTGAATGCACTGGGATAAAGTCACTCTCACTAACAATGAAAAACATCTACATGGACCCTGAAAAGAGTCAATTAACAGTGCAGAACAGCTCTCCCAGCTTTTGAAAGGTGGTGGGAGCAGAACCGTGTGCAGTGGAAACATTCAGACCTAGAGGGGTTTTCTGAGCTGGACTTTCCCCAGGACAAAAGTGTTTGCACCCTTTGGCTTGAGAAATTTACCTTGAGACTCTTAACAACCACCAGGGATTATTACTCACTGTTTGTCTTGAGATGATGGGTACTTCCAGCTGCACATTGCTTCTTGGAACAAGTGGCTTATCCAATTCTTCTTTCTTTTCTGAATTCTACATGATTATTTACTCTAAGTAAGAAAATATAATTCCCAAGTTACTACAATATGTACTGAGGTCTGACTTTAACACCAAAGTAAAAGCATAATGTGAAGGTAGATCATAGCATTTACTTACATTGTTTTGGATTTTCTTTCCTTTTTATAATAGCACAGGATCATGCCAACAGCTCTTTGTGGATTTGCAGCCTTTCTGCCACATTTCCTTATAATTATGTTGTTGAAGTTTAGTCCATAATTCATTGTATCTATGTGCTCTGTTTACACTGAACTCAATTTGGGTTAAATTAAAACCCTCCTATCTTTCTCAACTATGATCCTTCAGTTAGAAATCTACAAGTGACAGAAAACACTTCTTGAATTCTGTTTATGTTAGTGTAGTAAAAAGGAGTGAGGAATATAATTTGAATTACAGGGTGAAAAGAAGACACTGGTGAACAAGCACAGAAATATGTAGCAAATATTGTCAAATGTTGTGTTGCATTCCAGTAGTTCCAGGCTGTGTCTGCTCACCTTCAGGATAGCAATGCCAGGACTCACCTCCAAGGGACACGTAGATCAAATTCAGGCTCCTCATTACATTGTTTGTGTGAGAATGATTTAGGGAAAAAAAGAAAAAAAAAGTGAATATACATAACACAAGTATTTTATAGTTGTTTTAAGTCATAAAACAAATGCTCAAACAAGCTTTAGCTCCATAATAGCCTTGAGCCAACCTTCCTGTTTCTTCCTTTTTGCTGACAAGTTGCATCACGAGGTAACATGTCATGAACTCACCATTCATTATTGTTATTGTTTTTGGAGAGACAGAGACCAGAGTTGTGGTTGTGGTAGGAGGAGAAGAACATAATTGAAATCACTTACAGTAAAACCCCAGTTTTGAATATCATTTCACTTCCTAAACAGGAAGTGTCCTACAAAAAACAACAACAAAAGAAAACACAAGTGGAAGACGATCTCAACCCATCAACTTTTGAATAAGGGCCATTGCAGAGAACTAGATGTGGTTTCTACATGAGATTGCTTTTCAGCCTGAATTGTGAAGACCTATTTAAACTCCTTTTCAGCAGCTTTATAAGGATGTCTCCTACTTAGCTATCAATGGAATATCAGCTGCATTCAGCAGCTCTGTGCTTGTTCCTGCCTTGGCAATAAAAACCCTCCAGTCCTGAGCATGTCTTATGACTTTGAACTCAATTTTCTAGCGTGAAGTTAATCAGTTCCTGCCTTTTCACCCTTCATACATAAGTCTTTGTGGCCATCTAACTATTTCTATTCAGGATTCTGATAGTAATTTTGGTAATTATATTATTGATGATTTTTCAAATGTAGGGTCACCCCATAATCTGACCAGCAATTTTCCACATTGCAGTGATCCAGATTCAGTTCTAACTGACTGCTGGAGTATTCTAATTTGTAACTCAGAATGGATTAAGCCTACAGGGTTAGGCAAACATCCCAAAGATTCAAATCTCATCTTGATGACTAAGAATAACCAGCTTCTGGCTCTTAGAAGGTTTTACATATCAACAAAGCTGTGCATTTGCATTAACGGCTATCACACCACAGGGGCCTGCTCGTGTTTATCTTGGGAACAACCAGAAACTGAACATTTAGTTTAAATTTGTTTAAATGTGACTCCTGTTGAAATCAGTGGCAAGCTGTGTGCACATATGTGAGCTAGGACGGTGCCTAAGGACTGCATTTCCACTAGTTTTTCATATCAAAGCCATGTCTCAGAGAAATATCATGTGATAGATCAGAAAATTGCACATATTAGTATCAAAAATTCAGTTGGAACATACATTTGTGGGTCTCTGCTATCTAGTATGAGTGACAGGCACAGTTATCATTTTGCTGTCAACTTGTGGCTGTGTCTAAAGGCTGCTTTCCAACAGACATGGGTGGCCTGAAAGGTGTGCTTGTCCTTTTTGCCCTTTTTACAACGCAAGACTGAAATCTGATAAAATGGTTGAGAGGAAATGCCTCAGGTTTTGAAATGGTCAAAATGGTTTAGACTTTAACATCTAAATCTTTAATTTAGTTTTTTGCTGCATTCTTGTGTTGGAAGATTATCTTTTGGCTTCACCTTAATTTTTACATTTGCATTCCATGGGTGAGCAAGTTGCCAGTTACATTTGAAAAACAAATCTCTCTTAACAAGCTGAAAAGCAAAGTTGTTAAGAGATAGAATTACCAAAATTGTAGGGCTTCCAAAAGTTTCTTCTTAAAACAGTTTTTCAGAGTGCAATAGCATATTGGACCAGCTGCACCAAAACCAGGTCATCCATTTACCTTCTCCTGTATTTGGGGTTCACTTTTATCTGCCCAGGAAGTTATTCTGTAAAATCACACCCTCCCTTTCCCTTTCCACCTCCCCAATCACTACTGTGAGTCTTCTGGGGAGATGAGGGGAATGGCTTTAAACTAAAAGAGAGTAAATTTAGATTAGATATTAGAAAAAAATTCTTTCCTGTGAGGGTGGTGAGGCCCTGGCAGAGGTTGCCCAGAGCAGCTGTGGCTGCCCCATCCCTGGAAGTGTCCAAGGCCAGGTTGGACAGAGCTTGGAGCAACCTGGGACAGTGGAAGGTGTCCCTGCCCATTGCAGGGGCTTGAAACTGGATGAGCTTTAAGATCCCTTCCGACCCAAACCATTCTGTGATTCCTGCAAGCATATCACTCACTGTAACACGTGATGCACAATGTTTATCCTGTGTTTATTGTGCTCAGCTTCTCTTTGATGTAAAGGAATTTCCACATCTTACCTTCTGTTTACAGAAATGACGATGAATCCCTCAAGCAAAAACATACAAGTGAATGTGTGTATTTTTCCACTATGTTAGTAACTGGAGGAAGTGGGAAGGTGTTTTGAATTTGCTCTAAGTACCTGGTTTAGTTTTTCAATAAAAACATTATACATGTGACTACCTTGACAGCAAAAGCAGAAACAGTCTTTGCTTCGTTTGTTTGTAAGTTTTGCGATTTCTTCCATTCAGCTTTTCAAAATATTGAGAGTTCATTGTCCTAGAGATAAATAATAAATATTGAGGCATGAAAATACATTTAGCTTAGCCATTCTGATACTGAAACTTCTCTGAATGAGGAGCAATGCCTTTATTTTGAAGAGTACTGTTATTATAAGTACAAAAGCCTGTTTTGGCCAACTTTCTTTTGAGTCGCCCCCAGATTTGTTTGAAAATCCTGCTCCAGACACACAGACCAAACCTCAGAGTTCAGCCTGTCTTCTTTAGCCTTTATGTATTTCTTACCTCACCCCTTACATCTTTAACTCAGGCATCAAAATGTTTTACTGTTTTGCCTCAGCAAGTGGAAGAATCAGCTCCCCCTGTGGAGCTGGCAGCTTTGGTCTGGTGTGTCTGCAGTCCCCTTTTGTCTGTTTGGGCTGTGCCTCTGCTTGCCTTTGTTCTTTGGTTTATTTTTTTTTTTTTTAACCATTAAGTATTGAGATAAAATGACCAAATCAAGGCATGAGTCTTTAAGGGCAAAACCCAATAAAATGCCTACATTATAGGAAAGCCCTTGAAGGACCTGACAACTTATTAATCATAAAGGGGAAGACTCAGAGTGCAGGTTCTCCTCATTTACGGAGGTTTGCTCTCTAATAGCATTTAGAAGTTTGTTTTACCCTGTCTCGGTGAGAAGAAAAGGCAGCTTTAACAATTCTGTCTCCCTCAGCAGTGCATTTGAATTTTTGTTGCCTCCCTTCGGCGTGCTGGTCAGAGGTCAGGGAGAGCAGGATTAGTTGACCTGTGTTGACAGAGCGGGTGATGGATGAGCAGAGCACAATGCACAGGCTGTTTGCAGCGCAGTGGAGCAGGGCACACGCAGGCTTTACACCTGCACTGAGCCCAGGGAGAGCCTCTCCTGCCACCCTGCTCTGCCAAACCCCCTCTGGCTCCCTAAAGACTCGCACATTGCACTCCCTCCTGTTACTTTGGGACAAAACAAGAAGGACACGGAGCAGCTCTGGTCAAAGCAAACTGAAAAATTCTTTATTAAAACATCTGACTCCATATATATATTTTTTTTTTGAAATGCCAGTGTCATTGGAGGGTGATAGTGCCACCTCCTCAATGCCACTGGGCAACCCAACTGTTCATCAGATTACTCGTCCTCCATAAAGGAATGCAAAATAATAAATTGTTTACATAAAGTGTGTAAGAAAGTTTATACAAAGAATACAAACATCAGAAGGCTTATAAAACTTTAAAAAATCAGGGCAACACCCTCCCATGGCCCCACGTTTGCTCCAGAGAGTGAGTAAGAGACTGGCTGTTTGCTTTTTATTAACAGGATTTGGGAAACACCAAGGCTTAATGTAGAAAGGTCAAATGGTTCAGATTCTGAATAATTGCAGTGGATCTCACTAAACAGTGTTGAAGCTGCATTAAGGATCACATCTTGTGTGAAGAATTGGGCTTTACACCCGCCAAAACTTACACCCTTGATTATTCCTCTTCTGCTTATAATGATTTCCTTCATATTGGTGACACTTTTTTTGGGTGTAGCAGAGGGAGCTGTGGAGATCCACTTCTGTGACTGTAAATGCACTGTCCTGTACACAGTTTCTTTCTAACTGCAAAAAAAAAAAAACACCAAAAAATCAGTTTGGTTCTTAAAAGGGACCCAGAGGCAGAGAACCAGGCTTTGTGAAAACCCATGTTTTGGAGGGCCTGCGTGACCACTAATCCATCTCCAGTTCAACCCTCTTTTCAAGTGGATAGGCACTGGCTGTCAGTCAGGACAGGCATTTGGAGAGGAACCAACACACACTCAGTTTCTCTTTCTCTTCCTCATTAGCAGTGAAAATCATCCATCATAACCAGGAGCCTGGAAGCAGTGGTGGTGGCAGATCTTTTGGGAGTAGCTGCATGCTCTGAAGGGTGCAGCCAGGTTACACACTGAGTCAAGGGTGGGCTGAGCTTGGGCCAGTAGAGGCATCCAGTGTAGAAATGTGGGTTTGTGCAGGTCCACTGGCCACAGACCACTGGGCTGGAGCTTCCCAGCAGTTGTAGCCTTAATTAGAGCCCCTTAGTGAGAGTGGAGTCATAGCCCAGTGTCAGGCTGGGATAAAGTCAGTCCTGGCAGAGCTCAGTGCAATCAGGCTTGCTCAGTTGATCCCAGTGGTTTACAAGGCAGGGATTTGACACTGATGGCACAAAAAATAACTTGGGAATCAATATTCCAATTACAATTAAACAACCTCAGAAATTAAGGCAGTGAAATTCACGTGACTGTGAGCTATGAGATTTGCTGGGGTTCCCCAAACCCAAAATGGTCTGGTTTTTTTTACATTTAATAGCATTATTCATACCATGTATCCAACAGTTTTCCTGAGATAGCCATTCCTGATGCATTCGAGTACACTCCTTGGGGCAGGGGGAAGTAGCAGTAAGATCTACATGGATAGAGTGAGCCTGGCATTCACTTTATGGACACACAAATATAGCAGTGTGTAAAAATATCCTGCGACACGTCTTCATGCACAGTAGGGCTGGGATGTCAAGATTGCTCTTGTGATTGAGTGAGAATCAGTTCAGCCAACACATGGATTCCTCCTAGAACTTTGGAAATGTCCAGAGACAACAGCAGACAGCCATGCAAAGCTGCCAATCTGCTGTGGACACCAGCAACTCACCCAGGACCATATTTAGGGCTGCTTTCTGCTTGTCATAGTTGTGTCTGTTGTATTGACTTTTGCTAAATATATCCTGTATTCAACAGCCAGAATGTCAGATCATGTTCATCATGAATCTGACATCTCTGAGCTGCTAAATCATCACTAGAAATGAAACTCAAGGTTTTCAATCCAACTGCTGACAGTACTTTCCTTTGCCACCTCTTGGTAACTGAGATATCACCAAGCTTTTTCGAGTGTGAAAAATAACAGCTGCTTTGTCACTACCAGTTAAATACTGATGGGGATGGAACAATGCAGGGATTACTTTTCAAAAATACAATTTATGCTTCCATATACATGTTATTTTGCATGAGAACATGGAATTAAATTAGAAGATGGTGATGTTGTTAGGAAACGGGAAAAATGTTGTGGTGGGGTCTGTGGAAAAGGAACACCAGCCTGGCTAGTAACTGGGGAAGAGCCATTTCCAAACTCCAACACAATTTAGACAGCTACTTTTCCAAGTCAAGGGTCTATAATCAAAACTTCCTTGATGATGATACACTGTATAATTTAGACAACAACTCTACATATCTAATTTAGATGCAATTCAGAAGACCAAAGTGAATTTAAAGTCAGGTTAATCCGCCTTGCTGTTGGTTTGGTTGCTTTTTCTGGATGTTGTCCTGAAATAGTTCCATCAGCCAAAGCTCTACAAGAGATGATTATTTTCTTTAATGTGTCACAGTAACACAGAGCCTGCATGGGGTGGGACTGGGTGGCTTATCTGGAGTCAGGACAACAGATGTGCAAGGCTGTCCTACAGCCATGAAACCTTTCTAGCAATGGAGAATTAATGGGGCTTTAAAGTTTTCAGAAGAAAATTATTTCCCACTCATGCTTTTGATCTTGTCCTGGGAACCTGATATGACTTTGACCCCCCTAATTCTTGCCCCTGGTGATGCCAGAGCCTTACCACTGTGGGTATTTTTGATATCTAATGATTGTGAGAAAGGTGATTGCTATCCAGCTCCTACATAGACCTTTCATACCTCATTTGAATATTTTAAAGGCTCCATTTTCTACTTGGCAATAAGGAATATGTGATACAAGAGCTACAGAGCCTTGGATGTATGTACAGGTAGGTGCATACACAGCTGCACATTCACCTTGGGTGAAATTTGTATCTTCACACAAGCAAATTCATATTGCCTTTACTGAAACCCAGATTTCACCTTTTATAGGAGGTAATTAAAACCAAAGGCTACTTACTGAAACACAAGCTTGACCTTACACGGTTTCCCAGTGCGAATGATAAGAAACAATGACCATAGTTCCACTTCAGTGCACATTATTAGAGCTCTCAGGGGTTGCTCTGCAGGTGTTTTTAAGTTAAAACTGAACATGGATGCCAACTTCACTGGATGCAAAAGTGGACATTGCATAAGTAGAAATGGACAAAGCTACTCACATTTAAAAGATCACAGTGCTTATTTTAATAATGAGTATTTTCCCTCCTGAAGATTTATTACTGTCATATTCTCAAGAGATCTAGCTTCTTTACCAGAAATTTAAATAATAAATAAATGAATCTACTCAAGATTTGTTAATTGTTTTTCATAGACCTAATTCCTTATTAATAGTTGTTCTGCCAGCCTTTTTGTTAAGTCTTACCTATTTCTTGCAACAGGTTGTTTATTGGGTTTTTTTATAGATTACCTCTCTTTTAATAAAAACCTGTAGTAGATCTCATTGGAAGGAATATGATTCATGATTCAGGGAGACACTAAGAGACATAAGTTCCTGGAAAAATTGGATGGGTTTTCCTGCTTCTTACAGTTGTGAGTGGATAATGGCTATTTAAATTCTGCCTTGTCTGTATGTTGCCAGCATAAATAATCTATGTTTCCAAGAAGTAAATTTCACATTAAACTTTTGTCTTTAGTGAGCCCAGTGTACAAGTTGCATTTTTTAGAAGCAGAGCTCCTGTTATCCATATATCACTGTTTTTAGAGAAAACAGTATTCCCTCTGACATTTGTAAGATATCATCATGTCATGTCATCAGCTCATCAGCTTCATATATTATCTTCCCTGGCGAAAATAATGTATCCATCCAAATGCCAGTGTCCACTCCCATAAGAAAAATAAATAAAAATAAATGCCAGAACTGACCATTCCTGGGAAAGTCTGGGGTGTAAGAACCAGTTTTCAAGGCACTTCCTAAGTCAAAGCTGCTAAATCTGTGAATACACTGAATAGCATGCATTTGTCATGGGGACATTTTAGCAGTTGTACATCCTACACAAAGTTCAAGAGGAAGCTTAGTTCTGGAGGCCTCAGAGTGGATTTATTATTTTTCAATACATGTCAAGAACTTGCATCTTAGTGGCAGGACTTTTTTCATAAAATTACTGGGTTTTGCTTTTGTTGTAGTCTGAGGAGAGATGGTGGCACTTCTGTACCGCAACTTATCTCACCTTGAGGTAAAATGCTAATTTTGGTCCAATGAAGAGTTCTCAAAAAGTGCCTTTTTCTTCACTGACAGTAAAGGAAGTATAGGAATTAAGATGAGTTAAGACACCTACATTAGTCTCATCTGAAAACAGGGAAGATTATTCTTACCCCACATTTTTATGGTCCCTCAGGACCATGAGCATGGCTTTTGCTGCCTTGAGGGCCAGAAAATAGTTCCACCTTTTTGGGTGGAAATGGGATCTCTCTGGAGCTGGGGTGGGGTTTAGCCACTGAGTCCAAATAATGGAATTTATTCCAACATATCAAGGCACTTGATGTTCCTCTGCATCCTGTTGATGATTCTTCGCATCTGTGGTGATGCTATGGTTTGGAAATCCAGCAATAATTTTCCCTTCCAATTATCACAGTAAATAGCTGTTATAATTATCGCCTGTAATTTGTTTGGCCTTTTTTTTTTTTGCCTTCAAGATGAAATTGTTGCTGTGGTTGCTATATTTAAGGCATTTGCTGATAATAGTTTGTTTCTCCCACATGTTGGGCCCATCTGTATCGGAATTTTATTTTACCAGAGTGAGTGAGCAGAACCCTGACTTCCTCATGTCAGATCCCATTTCCAGTGCACTGTTTCACTTCAACCACCATGGATTTTATAGCCATATTGTATGAATAGTCTATGAAGTATTTTATTCCTTTCCTGAGTGATCAGGACTTCAGGAAAAAGTCAACCCTGTTCTGAAGTCTATTCCAACATACTTTCTGAGATGATGTACTGTGTGAACAGAGAGGAATCAGTTTTCAGTAATGACATGCATTTTAATTCCTTTATTTTGTACATTATAAACACACATCTGTTCAAAAGGGAAACACATTAAACATCCCTCCTAGCATTAGACGTATTGATTGAAAATTTGTTCTGAGTTGGCTTAAGTGTCAGTAATCTTGACAAGTTTTCCAAGAACTGATAAAATGAGTCCCTGTACTGCTGAAATGAATTTTGTGTGGATAGATGTTTATGCTTTTAACATTAAGATAGCTTCAAGCCGTGCCTGAATAAACAAAGGTTATTTCTTGCAGGGATTTTTGTTTTATTTGGCTATTGGAACTACCAGGGTATTAACTTTCTGACCTGTGCTGGCTACCTGAAGACAGTGTCCTTAATTGTTAGATGGAAAAGAAATTGTAGGAATTAATCACAACAAAACTGTGAATTGTTTATCTTTCTTTGATGCAATGTACCAAATTGGGGCATGCCACACATCAGGAGCAACCTCTAATTCTGACCATAAGCTGGTGAAACCAGAGAGCTGTCACTTCCCTTAGGGTCCCCACCTGCTCCTCAGAGGCTGAGTCTAAGCACTGATCACACAAATAATTAAATAGCAAATTGTGATGCTTCAAATGAATGGGGTCATTTTGTCCAAAGTTGTGTGTGAGGATGAAGGAACAAAAAGTGGGGGGATTTGTGTAACAGAGACGTAGCCCCTGTTCACAGCTGACTATGGCTGCAGCATCCTGATTGTTCAGCTGACTGTGCTAGAACAGAGAGATTCACCATTGAACTCCAGCTCCCGAGGTAGTTTCCAGATAAAGCTACAGTAAATGAGTACAAATACATAGGCATATTGAGGTTATGGCTTTTTGTATGCACCAGCCCCCCTACTCCAAACACATCATTGTGATGCTGGATGTATTTGAGTTTGCAGCATTTGGGGGTGTTATTTTTGTTTTGGTAATAAAGAGAGTTTGTTTCAGAGTGTGCTATGGTGGTACCCAGCTGCCAAATTAAAGCAGGAATTCATAACAGGGTGCAAAATGAGGATAAAAGAACTAAAAGAGCATGAATGCTTCTTAGCTTGGTATTTCTTTAATTTCGCGTAAATTTCGCTAAGTAAATATGCCTTAAAAGTGAATAAAATTTTATTTCACTTTAACAAGAGAGTATAAAAGTTAAAAAGGTCACTGTAGTAATAGACTAATCTCAATTACCAGGGCAGCCGGTGAAACCCACAACTCCCACCTAATCTCATTCGGTGCACACGCAGCACACCGTTTGATTTCCAACACGGCTAAATGAAATTATAAAGCAGTGTTAAATTTATTAATCATTTAATTAGCTAAATGTTCCTGCAACTACTCGTGAGATGAATGGCATGTCATTTTCTAATGCAATTTGCCTCTCAGCCAGGCAGGGTCAGGAGGGAAGCTACTGGCATCTTAAATGATCTTTTTTATATTGCACCTTCTATTAAGGGACAGTGTGATATCGCTGATTATATTTGAGTCTTGTACACAAGGCCAGGGAGTTTTCTTGTTATAATAACAGGTTATATTTAAACCAAAATAAAGATGGCAAGATACGAGGAGCGAACAATTAACCCATCTGTGACTGTATTTCTCACTTTGGCTTTGCAAGGCAAATCTTTTTCATATTTAACAAGCCAGTGAACAGTGTGGGAAACTACACCAGCAGGTATTAAAGCAATGCTCAATCTAGTTTTATTTCTTTAAATTTACTCAGTTGTGAAGGAATTTGTGGACTGAAAATTCTCCCAATGCCAGGTTAGTGTAAGCCGTCTCATTGACTCAGAATTTATTTGCACTTTCCCTTTTATTGTAGGGGAATCAAAGCCTTTCCTGTATGTGCATTCAACAATTGCTCATTTTTTGTGTGTTTTTGGATTTTTGGCATGTTTATGTGTGCATGTCACACCAGGTTGATAGGATTATATTTTTTTCCCTGATGTTTTGTTCTATAATTATTTTTCCACTGCAAAAATTAGTGACAAGTAGGATTCAGCAAATCTGTTTGGATTGACACCAGGAGGTGAACCATGCTGCTTGGAGGGAAATATTCCTCAGAAACCTGCAAGTGGATTGTGCTGGTGTGAAGCTGAAGCTGCCCATTCAAAACCCATAGAAAGCAGCACTTATTTCTCCAGGTTTATAATAGAATATAAATACATTTTCTTTATGCATTAGGGGTTTAATTTCAGATCCTGGAGCATGTCCTCTGCACAGTAAGCATCTGTGGTGAGCTCCAAGCCAATGAGAAGATGCATTCAGCTTTGTACATGCTGAGATCAAAATGCCAGCAATGTGTCAAAATATTTGCCTCTACCACAGTTAAATGACACAGCCAAAAATAAAGCAAGAGGACCTAAAGCAGGAAGCAGCAGGAGATAATCTTAGCATAAGTGGTAAAAAAAGGCTATCAATTATTATTTATAGTACAGAAACATGTGTAGACCTCTTGGAAGCCAGGCCCTGTTGGCTTTGTGCTGCATGTGCAGCTGATAAATAACTGTCCAAACCCAGATCCACACAGCCTAATCAAGGCTTCTAAAATATAAATTGTCACCCTGAGTGTTGTACACAAACCCAGTGCAGTGACTACCACCAAAGGGTTGTTCTACTCAACTTCCAGCTCAGCCTCTGAAGGTGTTGGCTGATTCCACTGGCAAAAGGAGGACAAGAGCAACCACATTTACTCAAAGGTTGTTTTTTGGGTGCCTAACACTGGATGGGCAATGTTAGAAATTTTGGTGTGTATCACATGATTCAGAAGGAAATGTTTGATTTTTGGTGAGAAGGGCTGATGTCACGTTGAAAACAGCCAATGAGCAAGATAATTAAAGTTTTATTAATAGAAATAGAGAGTTTTTAATCATGAAGTGCCACAGCACAACCCAGCATGTTTGGGAAAACTGTGAAACTTGAGTGGACTCTGGGCCTTTTTCAGAGCCCTGTGTACTTTTTTGCTGCTGGCTTTGGGGATGGTGATTCATTCGTGCATTATTTGGGAGATACAAAGTGCACCCCCTTGCAGGGAAGGAGCAAAACACCAAATGCTGAGGCACAACTTGGGCAGGAGAACGTGCTGGAGAGCTGCTCTGCACAGCATTTCCCCTGGTACCCTGCACCTGCTCTTCATTAGTGCTAATGAATCCAGAAAGTAAAACATTTTGTACTAGTGAGTCATATTGTTCTCTCTTGGCTGTGACTTCACTGTGGATCAAATTAAGTGAAAAAAACTATTTTTACTAAAGCTTTAATTTCTTTTCCTGGGACACTTTGTGTCTTGGGATAGGTCACTTAGCACCTATGGGATGTAGGACTGTATCCCATTAGCTTCTCTCTCATTAGCAAATCTTCTTTTGATTTAAGCTGGGAGGTATGGGGCTTCCCTGAGAGCTTTAATTCCTTTAATTTATGTGGTTTTCACTTCCCCTTTTGTAGAAGATGTATAATCATACTGGGGAAAATCTAGCATAGCTAGATCTCCAGTGCTTGTGTAGCACCATAGGAACCCAGGGAAGGAATAGAGCTTGTAAGTCAAAGTTGTTATTAACATTACTTAGAAATTAGAAGTGTTGTCACACAGAAAAAAGAAGACTTGAAATATTTGTAGGTTATTTTCTTTTTGCTTGTTTTTTCTTTTTCTGCTGATTTAGGTCAACTGCACTCTTGCTTACAAAATTTTGGGCTGTCCGTGGTAAACTTGTATCTGTTTTCTCACAGCTGCACACACAAAAATAAAAAGTTTTGGAAGCAGGGATCTGCAGGTGTGAAGATTTAATTGAGAGTTAGCCACATATTTTAAAATAGTTTTTGTTTTCATGAAGGCAAGATTCCTTATGGCCAGCACTTTAGTACAAGGGTTGTTTCATGTGCTGTTATGTGTGTGAGAGAGAGAGAGCTGTGAATACACACAGCAGCTTTGCATTTGGATCTTAGAAAGCACCTCTGATCCATGCACTGTGCAGGCTGCCTATTACACACTAAGTGTTCATAAAAGATTTTATTTTCTAAATATTTGACAAAAAGATCTAGTTAGATAATTTGCTGGCAGAAAAACACAAAGCAATATCCCTCTTCTTCTCTGAGTTCAGTGCAGATAAATACAGACTGCTGGGGCTTCACCCACTGGGTTTCCATTCACATTTTTTAACATGTTAAATATTTCTGGTTAACCAGTTAAAACGGTGAGATGAACATGATTGCTTTTAGATTGCAGCTATAACATCGAGTGAATTTTATAGTAAGAAGCCTTTTTTTTCCTTTTCCCCTGCCGAGCTGCCCTTGTGGCTGCCAGCCTGACTTTGAGGTCCTCATTATTGTGGGTTTAAATGAAGGATGTTCATCCAGGCAGGGCGGGGGAGGCCAATAGACATCGGTGCCGTTATCTGGTCCTTCTATCAGGCCAAGTGACAGGCTTCTCAGGGAAGAATGCAAAGCTCATGGTGGAGACCTCAGCCTGACACAGAAGGTGACTCCCCTGACTCTAACCTTGAAAGGAAAAAGTTCCCACTTTATTAAAATGAATTTCGAAAGGGCCGCTCTGACAGCTGCATAATTAAATATTGGAGTGTCAGCGATAATTTATTCTGCTCGCATTTGGTGGTCAGAGCCTGCTCACTGTAGGGTCAGCAAGCACAGTGACAGAGCCAAGGATACACTGCATTACCGGGCCCTTTAGCCGTGCCAGTGAAAGGAGAGACTGTAATTTTTATTTAAATAGAGAAAACAAAGCAGCAAGGAGGTGAGCAGGCTGTGAAGTGCTCTCAGTAGCTGCCTGGCAAAATTCGTCAGGGATAACGTTGGAACTTGTGCTGGAACTGCTTTGCCTGGCTCCAGGCGCTGCGATTTTTTCCAGCCTTGCCTCTTTTGGGATCCAGCTCGCCTGCTAGGACCAGTTCCTGCTTTCTTCTGTAACATACATGCTAGGAATTAGCCCAGCAACAGCCCGTACATTGTGCATCCCCGCTCATACACAGTTTTCTGTGAAATGATGTAAATGGCCTCGAACATCTATGAAACAAATGGAGATAGGGAGTGTAGAGAGTTCAAATTGATCCCCTTAGCATTCCAAGTGAAACACCAGCCATGAATATTCTGTTCAGAGGGCAGTGGCTGCTGGAAATCAACATCTAACAAGCAGTTTTCCCAGAAGAAGTTTAAATAAAATGGCTATGTGCCCTTATGCCCAGTCAGAAGCAGGAAAGGTCATGCTGGGAGCAGAGCTTTCAGCTGATGGGCATCTCCTTTGGAGGAGGTTGTTGGGACAAGGCTGTTGCTTTTCACTCTTAGATTGCTGATAATTGAAGCTGACATACCAAAAATATACCCTTTTTGCACACAACAGTCTTTCAGCAAAAGCACATTGCTCACACAAACAAAATAATTTGCAAAGGCATTTTGTTTTTCTCTTTCTTGCCTCAGCTTTGAAACACCTATTTTCCACATTTTCTTTGCAGCCTGCTCGAGTGGATATGTTACTAGAGCTCAGGTTTACTAGGTTTCATCTAAATATCATGTAGCTTTTGCAGAAGAATTTACTAAATTCCTTCAGCACCTTCATAGTTACAGAACAAAAAGCTGAACTCATTATGAAGGATGAATTCTGGTTTTGTGGCTCAAACACTGGATGTGAACACAGTGTCCTCAGCTCAGTTTTTAAACCACCTTTAAACTGTGAGCCAGGTCTCTCTGTGACTCAGTTCCTCTTCTATAAAATGGGAATAAGACTGCATTTCGTGGGATTGCTGTGAGAATAAATACTTCAGTGTTTATACTCAGTTTTTATCTTGCTGAGCATAAAAGAAAATCCCTACTTGTGTTTCTGCCTTCTTGCTTGAAGAAAGACCATGAAAGCATCTTTGTCTGCTTGATGTCAAGATAGAGACTCTTAAAATGACACTTGAGCATCTTTAATGTAATTCTTTGGACTCCAGACGGGCACATTTCCGTTGCTTAGATCTCTGTACCCACCTATGCTCCTCTGGTTACATTTGCTGTATGTTTGTAATGCAGAATGTTCTCTCTCCACATGGGAAAGATGTGTTGGTTGTATGACATTTTTTCTCATTAAGCAAGCATGTTCAAATATGTTTTGAAATTTTTTTCTTTTTTTTTTCCCTTTTTTTTTGTTTGTTTGTTTGGTTGGTTGGTTTTTTTTAATTTGTTGATCAGGCGGAGAGGCAGAAGGAGAATTTAATATTCACATGTAGAAGCAGCAAGCAAATACCCATGTTGGCCCATGAGGGCACACATATAGTCATGCCTGGTGTTAGATTTCTGTTTTCCTATTTTTTTGCAAGCCTGGCTTGTCTGGAAATTTCTAATTCTGCCATAGTGGCTGCAGTGCATGCTGCAATTGCACAGAGCTTGTTTTGTAAAACCAGATTTTTAAAATTTTCTCTGTTTTTTCTTTAAGTAATTGCTGCTGTGCAGGGTTTTGCACCAGTACAGCTGGAGCCATTTATGGCTGGGTGTCAGAGTGCCCAGCTGAGCCACCTGTGGGGGATTGGGGTGTGACTGGTCCCAGCATGGGGAAGAGCTGCAGAGGGGATGAGGGATCAGCCTGCGAGGCTGTTGGGCATATGTCATTGTCAGTCGAGTCAGGCTGGGGACAGGGCTGTGGTTTAAAAATGATAACCAAGCTTCATAAATCAGAATGCTACCGCTGCAGTCAAACTTCCCTTGGAAAGTCTTTGAATTTGGGTAGTGCATACTAATAAATGAGCCTGCACCAGGCGAGGCCGCTCCCTCAAGGATGGAGCTTCCATCGGCAGCAGGGACGTGCTGGTGATGACTAAAACAAGCTGTCCCTCCAGAAAGGGAAAAGGCAGAGTGATTAGAAGTTGACCTAATATTTTTTGGCTTTCAAGATAAACTTTATGGGGCTGATTATGCTGAAAGTATTCGGCCATGGCACAGAGCCTGAGCTGAGGGTTGAAGTCCTGGTGCGGCCGGAGTCAGTGGCAAAACTCCCATCAGTTCAGCAGGATGAGGATTTCATCCAAAGTTCACAGTGGGATAATTAGTGTCAGCTCAGTACTAGTAAAACACAAGTAAATCTGTCCTGCTTTTAGCTTGCAAACTTTTACAAACAGCTCAAGGCTTAGCTGGAGTTGTTTTTATTTTACTTTGTGTTACAAACCCTCAACAGCAGAACTTTAAAATGAAAGCTCGTTATTACTTTCATACCATGCTCATTGCTCTGAGAGTGGGAAATTTCCTCTGGATCCACTGACCTTCAAAACAACAGGAGGAATGATATTAAAAACGTGGTGTTAAAGATGGTAACTGTGAATTAACATCCCAAACTCCATTTCAGCAGTGCTGTTTTGAGCTTTGTGTCGCAGGCAGGCGGCTGCTCGGCTCGCACAATATCCCAGGGATTTCACTGGGACTCTGCATGTCAACAGTAATCTATCTTCATGCTACATGATTCAGGATCAGGTCATTAGTTTATACTTAGAATTAAATATTCAGTTTGATTTTAGCTCTGTGAAATGAGAGCCGAATATATAACACCTGATTTCAGAGAGCCTTGCAGTTTTGCAAGTCTCTAAAATCCATGGACACACAGAAACTGCTTTTATTCCTCTGCCCCTGAAATGATTATAGTTGGAATGTTATTGAGACTACAGTTTTCTTCAGATGTCTTGGATTATTTTCTAAATCCATTTCTAACCCCATTTCTCTGTGGCATTTAAAGAAATGAGAAGAAATGAAACATTTTTAATTTCTAAGAGAAAATGCAAAATTATTTCCTAAGCGCCTCCTTTCATCCTCTTAGATTTCCTCAGAAAAAGAATATGATGACATCCTGATAGCTATGAAACCAAAAGAGAGCTGATTTGTACTTTGTAGGGAAATATGGCCTGAAATTACATGTCTAATGTGTGGCAATTTTTAACTGAATATCTGTGCCTGGGTTCCTAGTAAAGCAGACTTTGCGTTGGACACACAGAGACTGAACTGAGTAATTTTAATTTAATTGAATCTTTTATGTAGGCATTTTCCTTCTAGGGAACCTTGGCTAGTTATTCGTTTGTGAAACTTGCAATAAAATAGGAAGACAGCTCGTCAGGGATGGAAGGAAGGGGTAATATTTAAATTATGCTGACTTTGAAGACATTGCTTTTGATCCATTCCTCGATTTAAAAATATATATATATATGTGTGTTTAGTATTTAAAGATTCCTTTCTGTGACTACATTTTTTCTCAAAACACTTTTTCTGTAGATGCCTGAGAGATAATTATGTCTCATCCAGGTTACCAGTGGGGACAAGAATGCAAAGTGCAGCATTGAAAATTGTATTTCCCCACCTTCTTTGTCTAATTTGTCTAATTACTTTGGATGCCTTTTTTCCCTTTAAAAGAAGGCCACCTAAAATATCTTTAAATAATCACAGTTAATCTAGTGCAAGAAAGGCAATCACAGCACTTGTGCATTCAGGCCTTTAGCTGAATCAGTTCCTGAACAAATAAAGTCCCATTCTGTGAGACAAACCTTGACTTTTTAAAGCCTTTCTGGAGTTATCACAGGGTGGAAATATGATGAGTTAAAAAGCAACACCAGAACTATGCGGTTGGGCGAGTAGGGTAAATCAAGATAGGTTTTGTCTGGAGTTTAATTCAAAGGGAAGTAGATTCTCTGCTGTGAAACTGGAAAGTTTCCATTCTTGAAGTTTTTGCGAATTGCTTTTAATTTTCCTAATTTCAGAAGAAACCTTTAACAGAAAGTGTCTGCCAGCAGAAAATTACCATATTGAGCAGGGGGAAGCTCACAGTTCATCATCCCTGGGCTGACCCTGCTCTGTTTACTCTGCTGGGGTAGGAGCAGTGGCCGGCCAAGCTCTGCTAGGCAGAGTGTATTACCCTGTCAGGGAGAGGCCAGGCTGCTGGATTCACCCTGAACAAATTACATACCTCACTACATCTCCGAGCAAGGGAGCAGGGTTATAACTCAGTCTAAGCACCATTCACTCTTCTATTACCTTCATAACCAAGGTCATACTAATCAACTCAATTACCAGTCCTCTTGGACATTTTCATAATGTTTTCTGCTAGTTGCTCTCCTGTGAAAATCTCCCGGTCTAAGCAAATTAATGCCATTTTTATAACTATCTGCATTTCAGGTACAGTGATCATCTTTCAAGAGGCTGCTTCATGGCAGCAAATACCAGCCAAATGTTAGAACAACAAGGATGGTCAGCTGCATTCTTATCTTGACCTCATTTATTGTGAAAGCTAGTTTAAATATACCTCAAAACAAAGACCTATGTGCCAGAAATGAAGATGTATGTTACTGTAGCTTTAAAAAATATTCAGGTTATACAGGAGGGCTGATCAGGAAGCCTGGTTTTATGTGTTGTTTAATTTTTGGAAAATCCTTTGAATGTCATATTCTGTGTTTCAAATGCAAAGGTAATCTTAGAATATCTTTCTTTAAAAGTTTTCTCAAAGTTAGTCTATATCCCCAATTTTTATGTTTCTTTGAATGCTATTATTAAAACTTCTTCGCCCTATACAGGATTTTAGTATAAATACTAATGCCTAAATATTTAATTTGGAAATTTCTAATATTTGCGCAGCTCATCTTTTAAAATCTCCACAAAGTATTATGGCACAGGGAGAAACAATCAGGGGAAACTAATTTCTTGTTAATTTAGATTTCTTCAGGGCTAAATTGTTCCCTAAGGCAGATTTCCCCACTGGAGAAATTCATTTGGTCCCTCTTTGGGTCTTTAGTGTTCAGTGGAATAAACACTGTTTATTCCTCCTGACTCTCTGTGGGATCTCAGCTCTAGAGTCTTGCCCTTGTGTGATTCCTTTGGGTACAGATATTTCATTTTCCATAGATCCAAGTCTCCTGTAGCCCCTCACAAAAAAAAAGCTTTCAGTTGAGTCTGGATCCTACTAACTTATTTTAAAATAGGCTCAGTGACTTTTCAGGTGGTGTATGTTATTTCTAGCCATGCCCTTGCCCACCTCAGAATCACCTATGATCCTGTGAGCTTCCTTGATGCATCCTGGGGTAAGAAAGAGGGTAAATGTGACCCAGCTATTGGCCCTGACCATGCACTTGGAAAGGGTCTTGTCCACCCTTGTCAGGCTGAACCCATTTTTGTGTCAAGTGGATTGGCTGTTTCCTTACACCCTGAGAGTTCAAGGCAGCAAACTAACATTGCTCTGCTACATCCTCTCAAAAATTTGTCACGTCTATAAAATAAGACCTGCCTTAAAGTGTTTAAAAATCAGCATTTCTAAGCCCCTACTGAAAGCAGCCCTTCTCCAGAAGCATGAAAAAATGCATCATTTTGCATCAACAAGGACAAGGTGAGAGATTGCCAGGCAGTTTGTGTAATGTGGCCACCCTGGCCCAACAGCCAGGAGAGTTTTAGCTACTTAATGTTTTAATGTATATATGATGTCCCATACACTGAACCATGAAGCCCAGTGGTTCCTGGAATATTAAATTGGTATTGTAGCAGCTTGAAAACTGACCTGCAGTAAATGTGTTTTTGCTCTGCATTTGTGCTGTTGCTGTCAGCACTTAGCAAGGTGACTGGCTTCAGGAAAATGGAAAACTTCTTTCCTGGAAAGCAGTGTGGAACTAGAAATGTTGTCAAGAAGGGTTTAAAGGATGAACCCTTAGATGCCTGAATTAATCAAGACTCCTCTGTACATAGGTAACTTTTATTCACCTGGTTCTGTATGCACAAGGGTTTGCTGGATCCCTCATTGAAGGGGCTGGGCCTGGGTCCAGGGTTTACTGGGTGCTTTTCTGAAAGTTTTGTATAAAGAAATAACATTATATAATGCTATTAAATAATAACATTAATAATATAAAGAAATAACATCAATAATATAAAGAAAACCAAAACTTGTTCCGTGCTAGGTCTTGAGGTGTGATAATCATATGGACAAAAATAAGGATGTTGCAACCCCCTGATTTACTCTTTCACATATTAGTAATGTATTTGTCCCCCTTAAATGGACTCTGTGCTTTTCTGCCTTCCTTTTTTGTCTCTGTTCAGCAGCGTCCGTGCTTTAATTCAAAAGTGAACTTTCATTACTATCTGTGCCCCAAAGGAGGTGTTCACTGTTGTTAATAATGCAGAAGATTTTAATTTATGCTGCATCCAATGTAAAAATCACAGTACCCCTGCTGCTAGGAGCACATTTCCGTCCCCTTATACACACTGGTTGTTCTGTGCTTATTACTGCTAATATTCTGCCACCTTTTCTTAGTATTTTGATAAAGTTGACAGAAGTCATTTTACCTTTGTAGCCATTATACTGATGTATAATTCTCTTTTATTGATCAGTCCTCAACATATGACTATAATAATTTTGAGTGCAATAAGCACTGTTATGAAGGATTTTGCTTCTTCATTCTGTTTGTTTGAAGTCTCAACTGTAGGGCCAATTTTCACATTCCTTAAAGAGAGAATTGCTAAAATAAATTCAATCACAGAAGCTTTTAAAATTTGAAATCCCAGGAAGCTAATTTGCATTTCCTTTTAAGACTGCTTCCTGCTTTTTTATGTACATATAGATTTGGACCTCAGATGGGCTTGGCACCTTTCCAACATCAAGATCAGGTGATTTCTTTTTAATTTTTTTTATTTTGCCCTGCAGAGCATTAAGTTTTTGCAGAGCATTATGGCAATTAAAAAACAAAAAAACAACAACAATGAAAAAAGGGGAAAAAAGTCCATCATTGTTGCCTCCCCCCACCCCCCAGTACACAGCAATTTATTAAGATGGTACTTTAAAATTTGTGGATGTGTTGTTTTGTTTCACAGTCAGGTGATAAAGCCATACAAAAGTAGAGTGATATTGTGCAATCTGCCTGTTTTCCAGCAGTAAATGCAGCATTTGGAAATGAAATATTTTTATAATCCATGCATATTATAGTGCAGCAAGCTGCTCATTTGTTCATGGGCTGGCTGGCAAACATTGCAATTGTGTGAGATACAGCATAAAACACTGGTTATAACAGCAACACAGCTAAATCTACACAGGAGCAGTATGATCTCTCAATAAATCATTGCACATCACATCCACTTTATAACCTTAAAGAGGTGCCAAGTAAAATGCAGACTTTGGTCACATAAATAATGAGAGATCCACGTTTCCTTCTCAAATCTGTATACTCAAACAAAGGCCTAGGTGGAATGTTAATATCAGACTCTGGTTTGTTGGGGTTTTTTTTCTGTCTCACACTCCCAGTGTAAAGTCAGTTTGAACAGTGTTTTTTGCTTCCTTCAGGGTATGATCCACATTGGGCTCTGCATCAAGCTTTTGCACCCGTGTGCACATTTTTGTTTTTAAAGGAAGCATAGAGAGGCCTGTGAGCTGATGCAGAGCAGGGGGGGATAAGGGAATAATGATACAGGTTTTAATAAAGAAATCCTTCCCATGAGGAAGGAGAGGTGGGGACTGTGGCCTTAATAAAAGAAAGAAAAAAATCTGCCAGCATCAAGCAAATAAAAAAAAAAAAAAATTGAAGTTCAACATGTAAGCTTGAGATGCTTCCAAAGAGAAGTGTTTACAACCTTTGATGAAAATGGGGATTTTTGGTATTTACTAAAGGTCCTTGGAGTAAAGAAAGGGGGGCTCCATTTAGTAGGATTCCCTGGAGTTGCTCTGTGGGACAGGAACGTAAAACAGCAACTTCCTGCATTGTGTCATAGTCCAAAGTTTGAATAGGATAGACTTCAATACCAGCAGCCAGGCAAAGGATCTATCCTGAACACGATTCACAGTTGTATTTTAAAAGTATCTGTGACAGGATGCTGATAAATATCTGTATAATTAATGAGTCATGGTTCATGTTAGCCAGGTCTTTAATGATATTTTTGCTTCATAGATATTCAAGTACTGGTGGGAAAATAGCTGATGATTGTCAGGTTTAGGTACACTTTCCATTTGCTTCACTGCTCTAAATCATTAGTCAAGTAGTATTTATAAACCTGTGCTCAGTAATTATTGTACTTTTCTTGAGATGGAACTTTCATCTGATACTCCCCAAGTCAGGGCACTCTCCTGACTTTGTGTTTTGTCATTTCTCATTCTTGCTGAAGGCAAGGCAAAAGGGTTCAGATGATACAAAACCTGTAGCAGAATTACCAATATCTCCATATGTGAACCTTACCCAGCTCAGAGAAAATTCCTGTGGTGGATTCACATGTGTGATGCCATAACAATAAATCACACTGTGGCTACATTAGAGAGGAGGAATTATTTTAAGGATTTGAGAATTTTTAATCTTAACCCATTTTTCCTTTCAATAGCAAGTTGTGGTAGCTGGTATCCATGTCAGTACCTAAGCTGGGGTAGCTGCTGTATTTGGCAGCTGCTGATGCTTCTTTTTCTGTCTTCACCCAAAGGAAAATAAAGTACCTGTAACAAAAACCAGCCATTGCTCTGCCATCCCAGAGATATGGTTCCTTCTACTCTTCCACAACTAGACAAGCAACATCTCTGTGATATGGTGATAGGCTTCACCAAACTTGTACCCCAATCAGGACTCTGGAGGAGAGCAAAGAAATGCACATTTTAATATCTTTTTGACCTTCTTGTTCTCTATGCCCCTTTCTTTTCCTTTTTATTTTCATTCTTAATGGATTTTCACAGTATTTCTCTCATGAATGTAGAGAGTTGTGACAGGTTGATAACCCTGCACTGAAGTTTTGGGTGCTGTAGATGCTCTGCAACTGGTCACTTTGACTCTGTTCCCCTTGTTTTAAGATTTTTACGACCTAAAAAAATTCCTTCTGCAGATGTGGCATTTTTGTTTGCAGTTTACCTTTCTGCCATGTGGTTTCAGGTGGAGCCTTGCACAGGGGCTGTCTTCTGACACTGCCTGTTTGTCAAGGGGGAAAAGAAGGAAGAGGTTCTGAATGATGTTTCTCACATGCAGCATCTGCCTTTGGCACTCCTGGCCACGTGGGGCTGATCTGGATTGAGCCCCTCCACAGCAAACTGTTGTTTGCTGTGTAGATCAGATTTTTTAGGTGACAAGTTATCAGTTATGCATGAAGTGATGGATTCCTGCTTAATTCTGGTGGCTCCCAGCAGCAGAGTCCCTTGGTGCCCTTCGCTTGAGTCAACGAGGGGAGTCACTGCGGTCATATGCAAATCTTGCCATAATTACCCACGACTTTCCTCCTTCCACACTGACTGGCTGCTCCAGGTCTGCCAGGAAACTTCCCCCATGAGCTTATCCCCGACCCAGAAGTGTTTTCTTTGCTCTCCAGAATTAGCACTGATTTTGTTCCAAAGCAGCTCTAAGCCCTGGTTTGGTCTGACAGCACAAAATCTTCTTCACTTTGCAAATTACAGCCCAGCCCAGCTGGTTTTGTAGAGTTGATAATTTTATTTTCAATAATAGAAGTCTAGAGAATCTCAGGTTGTTGGCCATCAGGACAATGGCACATCTCTACCCAAAGCAGAGGAGTTAATTTGTGATGGGGTAACCTTTATGCCTTGGTGAGGGAGTGAGTGTGTGAGGTTTGTGTCAGACTGGGAATATGCCTGCAAATAGACATTTCTGTTGGGTAATAAAGTCACTTGAATATACACTCACCCAAACTGGACACCATAAGTCAAAAGTTATGCTGTTTTAATGAGAGCTTTATAATTAGGTTGTTCATTTGCTGGGTGAAATTGTCATTAGTAAAGGAAGGTTTTATTAATTCACCTTCTTAAATAAAGAATATAATGAATCACTAATATCCTTATAGATACAGACCACGATTATTTCTGCTTCCTGCCTTGCAAACATCTTGTTTCAAATTAGGTTTATCTGCTGTCTAAAACTAAATACAATGAATAGATGTATAATAAAATCTTTTAATTGTCTTAGCATATGTTGCTTTTATTAGGTGAGAATAATTGCATTCATGGGATCACCTACAAAGTCCTTTAGAATATAAAATTGAAATGGCTTCACACTGAGTGCACAAGTCCTTCTGAGCCGTGCCATTTTCCCCTTCACTGCCTCTTGTCCCCCTTTCGCTGTAAAGTTCACATTGAAGTGT
This sequence comes from Peucedramus taeniatus, assembly GCA_013400575.1. NCBI lineage: Eukaryota > Metazoa > Chordata > Aves > Passeriformes > Fringillidae > Peucedramus > Peucedramus taeniatus. Next base: position 1,346,622 of record WBNO01025885.1, on the reverse strand, counting down.
GACAAGAGACACTTGACAACTGACACATGCTGGATCTTATCAGCAGTGAGTGCAGTCATGGGCCCTGACTGAAGAGCGATTGTCATTTCTACACCATTTATTCCTCTCCTAGCCTCATTGCTTGCTTCCTTTCTGTGGAAATTTTTCCTGTTAAAGTACTGTACTTGTCGTTCTTTTTTGGTGTGTGTCTGTGGGGGTTTTTACTTTTTTTTTCCCCTCACGAAAGGATTTTGTTATGCATTCATCCCATAGGCAAGCCTCTAACAGACTTCCTCTAACCTCTTAGTGTCAGGACTGCTCTAAGCTGATTCAGGCTAATAAAAGCAACCCAACAAAGCTTTGATGGTGTCATTACATCTTCCTTAAATCCCCTTCCTTGCTAACATCCAATAATTCTATTACCTCTAATCAATTCACAGACTATTTTATTTGAAAGGAAGAGAAATCAACTTCAAACCATGCCGGTGCAGTTTGCCCAGCATTCACAGAAGGTGATGATGTTTCTGCCATGGCTTCAATTGACTCTTTAAGTGAGTTCTGGGCTATTGAGCAGTCTGAACTTTTATCTGTGCTCTGCCAGCCCAAGCCAACAACAGCAGAAAATAGACTGTTGTTGCCTCTTGGAAGGTCTTCTACATAACATTGTGTGTCATTTCTGTAGTTTAGATAGCATAAGCAATAGATAATTTGAAAGTATTGAGGCTAAAACAAGGAGTTTGCAGGAGTCTGACCATTCTATTTTAAATTAATAGTCCCTGCAATGCTTTGTATCAGAGCTCCCTTATTTTTCCTTTTTTGAGCAAGAATTTTTCGCCTATTGTTTCAACTTACTAGAGCTTTCACACGTGCTCAATCCCACCAGGGTGATTGCTGGGTTTTGTCATTAATACTGCAGAGATGTCTGAGCAAGCTCTAAGGCTATGTTCATGCATCGTTGTCTGACGGGGGTTGTGTCTGCCAAAAATCCTATTGCCCCCGGCTCACGTCAAGCGGCGCGTCACGATTGCTCTGACAGAGCTGCTGCCACCACTGCCCTAACACAGCTCTGGCAAAATAAGCTGGGTATATCCAGCAGCTCAAATAATAGGTCTCTCTTAAGGCAGCCTCCAACTGAATCATCTGAGTGATCAGGGGAGCAGCTGGGGCTGCAGGAAGTGCAGGGTGGTACCTGCTGGCAGGGCAGGGGGTGATGAGCAGCAAGATGTGGGGCAGAGGTTCTAACATCTTGGACTGACGTGGAAGGAGCCAGTAAAGGACTTCAGAATATACTCCACACAATCAAACTTGGCTCCCCAAAGAAATTTCAGCCACATCATCTACCTACAGAAATGTACTCTTCTTATTTAGTAATTATTCCTGGTTCTGTGGTAGCATGGAACACAAAAGTGCATTAGGCATCAAGATGCCCCAGGAGCTTGACACTGAGCAGATGGATGACACCCAGGCTCTTACCCCAATGAAACTAGGGTGTAGTTAAGAGAATACACTGTCCATAACTTGCTGCTGAGAAGAGTCTTCATGTTCAGAACTAGATAAATTTCATCTGGGTTAGGGCTCTGTCTTGTTTCTAATAGATCTTTAAGAGTCTGTTGCTATTGTCCCTTTTCTTAATGAAAACATGCATCATCTCATCACGCGTTGGTTTCCTCCTTTATCTCTTCTGCTATACAAAAGGCAGAGTGGTGGGCATCCTGTTTTCTCCCACGCTGTCATAGTTGTTGCTTTCAGAATAAGTTGGGTTTAAGCTCTGAACTGAGGAGGGATTCATTGCTGTCCTCGTGTTGGTTAACATTTACTCACGCAGAGCCCCTGGGATGACTCAGCTGAGCGTGGGCGGCAAACCAACACAAGTCAGGATTGCCTGTGCTCTGTACCCAACTTCTATTCTGCTCGTTAAACCATGGCCTGGATTGTTTGGAAACACGAGGGCCTTGTTTTCTACCTTGCACTTTCAAATCCTAAGAATAAAGCACATCTTTTCTGTAAACATCTGTCAATCAGATAAAAATTACAGAAGCTTCTCAGAGCACGGCTTGGCGATGCTGCTTGTAATTTCAGTTGTCACGCGCGGTACACCTTGTACAGCAGGATTTCATTGCCCTCAATTGCCAAGGGAGATTTCTGAGTCTACGTGACATGTAAATGACACTGGTGTCACTGCACATAAGCCTGTGGTTGTGCTCGTGTCTGTTCCCACAGTGGTACCTCTGACCCTGCACGTCGCAGGCTCCCCAGCCCTGTCTGGGGCCGTGGCCATGGGATCAGGAGCTGAGGGATTCCCCTGCAGCAGTGTCTGGTGGAGGGGTGCTGGCACAGCCCACGGGGGCCCACGGCAGCAGCATCCCCTGATGTTCCTTCCCCAGCGCTGAGTGAGAGGCCAGGGATGGGAAGTGGAATAATTGATTCTGATTGGAGTGAAATTAAAATTTAGAACCTGGGTAGCAGTGGTGATTTACGGCACTGTAACTGAACTATAGGTTTTAATAATGTATTTTAGCTCCTACAAAGATGGAAGGAATGTATCAAATTCTATTAGTCAAAAAAGAGAGAGAGAGCTTTGCATGGAGGGGCTTGTTCCAAAAGGCAAAGTTCATCTGAATTTCTTTGTCTGATCATCTCAGGAAACAAGAAGGGTTTAAATGTACTTTTTGTGCATGCAAATGACCATCCTGATTCTGGCCATGAGAATCTAAGTTCAGTTTTTCACATTGCCATTTTTTTTAACTTCTCCAATACACCAGCAGGCAAAAAGTACCTAGAGAAGGTATTTTAAATAATTCAGAATATAAATTTTTAGTCTGTCAAATTAAACCCTTTGTATCAGAATCCCTGGACTTCCAGTCAAATATTCTTTTTATATTATGATTGATGACCATGAGTCATGACAAAAATTCTGCCCTACTATGGCCACACTGAAGGAGAGAAGAGGTAGACAGGTAATTTTCAGGTTAATATTTTCTTTAGGTCTACTTACCACTTGTTTATTTAGAGATAATTTGATTGAACAGGCAAAGATCATGTGAGAAGGGGTTTTGTACGTAGTGTGTTTCTAGATCAATCATAGTTTGATTACTGGAACTCCATCCTATTATCAAATATATTTTTCATCAAATATTAATTAGACATGTGGACAATACTGTGGAACTTCATCACTTTGTCACAATGTTTGTCAACCAAATGTCATTTTCTTTGCATTTTAAAATAGATTTTATTTAAAATAGATTTTTGAATTAAAATGTTGGAGTTTGCTTTCTTTAAAATAAATTTTAAAATCGTTTTTCTAGTACCAAGACATTGAAAACAGACCCTGACTTCTGCATTTTGTAGTCAAAAGCTGGAGAAATAGAAACCATGAATCCAGTTCTGGAGTTAGGCTTGACGGGTTTGTGGGAGAGAGGAAACTGTAAGACTGTATAAAAAATGGAAACAGAAAAAAAATTATGAGGCAAGCTTGACAAAGTGGATTTCTTAATTAGTTAAGTCACCTGTGAGATCAGAAACTGGAGCTGCCCATGGCCTGCAGTCAATAAAGGGGTTCTCTCACCTTTCTCAGTCTCTGATATCAACACCAGATATAACAGAGAAAAACATTTTTATATAAGATTAAAAAATCCTGCCCTAGCCAGGATGAGGTGAATTTAAACAACCATGGTAATTCCTAAACCAATTTGATTTCCAGATTCTCCATGATGTGATATCAGGGGATCCCAAGGAGAGGAAAGGCTGGTTTGGAACAGATGAACTGAAGGAAAGGAGATAAAAGCAAGGCAGGGAAGAGAAAAAGAGTGAAGATCATGAGGAAAGAGTTATGAGAAACTTCTGTATTAGAATGTAAGAGGGATGATAATTTATTTTGTTCCTGGCACAATGAAACTGCTTAGAGGGAGAAGTTATTAGCTCCCCTTGATCATTAAACCAAATGGAGAATTTGGAATGCAGACAGCAGGGAAAACAGAGGTTTTGAGGAAGAAGATGACTTACTCTTTTATTAGAACTATGTGCACCCGATGTAATTGCCATCTCAGTTCTGGAATAGCAAGTTATGGCTTTTCAGCAGCAAGGAATGTAAAATGGGTGGCTGGCCTTCGGAGTGGTGAGGTGTAGGTAAGTGCAGCAGAAGCAGCAGTTGTGGTTGTGTTTGCTGTGGAGCATCAGGGGAGGATGTCGTGCAGACTGACACTGACAGCGAGGCAGTTTCACGGGGTAGGTCTGACGCTGCTGTGGCGCTCACCGCTAGAATTGTTTGGGGTCTGGTTGCTCACCGGGAAAGGCAAAAGAAAAAATTGTCACTGTTTAGAGAAATGTTGAGGACAGATTGCTTTGACATTCAATAAATCAGGATAAAACCCTGTACCCATCATCAGCCTCCTGTTTTGCCTGTTATTTCTTTGCAAAATGATAGAAAACATTCATCTGAGACACATGTCTAGGCATTAATCAGGCCAAACCCATCAATTCAACAGTGATGCTCTTATTTTATCCAGACTGTACTCTGTAGCAAGAAGCCACATTATTTCTGCATAAATTCTTCTCCCTTTTCCTGTATATTTTTGCCTTTCCGCCTTCTGACTGGTATTTGTTGAAGATATCTATGCACAAAGAGCCTTTTTCTCTTGTGCCCTTCCTGCCCACGTATTACAATTGAGCCCAAGTAACACGACAAGCGGTTGCTGTAGAAGTTACTGAGATATAAACAGAGAGACACAGCCTTTGTTATCTAGACATGAAGGAGGAAATGGAGAGCGGGGAGGGGTGGGGAGATTTTTTTTATTAACTTGCAGCTAGAATGGATTCGAGCTGCAACATCAGTGGAAAGGTATATATTTACCTTTAAGAGCCTGGCTTAGTTCTGTGTGTTCATACGAGCTCCCTTTTACGGTGTGCAATTTCTCTCACAGATTCCAGAACCTCCCTCTTCAATGGACTCTTGCAAGGCAGCAGAGCTAGGCCATCTTAGCAGAGAAAATTACAAATTACTAATTTAAGTGCTTCTTAGAATCATTTCCTTTTTGTTTTGTATAATTTCCACACTTATAAAATCAAACTCCCAGTTAAATGTTTATACAGTAATTCAGCCGGCTTAAGCCATCTGCTAGTGTGGCATCTGCTGAGCTGTTTTGTTGCATCCTCTGTATTGTTTCCTTCACACATCTTTGTAGCCTGGTATTTTGGTTGCAAAAGGATCATTTTATTTTTCAACACAAAAGAAGTGCTGTTTATATCTCTGGATCTAATTGTCAGCTTTATTTCCAAACTCTACCTCAAATCAAGTTCTTATGCCTCTAAAAACCTTATTCTGATTGACATTTACTTTTCAAAACCTATATTCAGTCTTATCTTGCTCTTTTATTATACCTGCCTCTATATCAGTATTCGAAAAAATCCTTATCATTTGTGAAGAGTATAGGTGGGCTTGGAGCATTAGTATTCATACTTGCATGTTAACAACTGTTATAACGTGTACCAGAGGGAAAATATTATTTCTTGTAAATGCTCAATAATTACAGTCTTTATTGCATCAAAACCTGTGTTTTGACAGATAGTGGAAAGCTTTCAAAGTTTGTGTGGGATGGATGACAGATAGCTGCAGGTGGAAAATATTTTTTTAGGTATTGGGTTTTCAATCCCTGATACTGTAAATATTCTTCCAAAATAACATTAACCTTCCACACTGGGTTGGTAGTGTTCAATGATAATATGTGTATTAGCAAAAGATACCTGGGAAATAATTCTTAATGATTCCATCTAATTAATCTATGGTTGGGACATTAACGTCTCTTTTCATTAAGTTGGGAAGTATGAAAGACTAGAAAATTACTGCTGTGCTGGATTTAGTGCTTTAGGTATAATTTGAATGGATGTGCTAAATTCTTGGTCGTAATTTGCACTAACACCTAGTCTAAGACAAATTAAAAGGGGAGCTTATCTGCTATTGCACTTTGCAAGAATACCTCGGATGCTTTTAAGCCATTTGCAGCGTATGCCTTTGTGAAGGGAATTTTTTTTATTTTTTTTAATATATACATCCTGTGAGACATTCTCCAATAATTTCCAGTACATGTGATACTTCCGGTTTTGTGAACACCGAGATACAAAATGAGGCTGAATGGTAAAACTTTTTCTGTTTTGCTTTTCTTTTGGTGTATTTTTTTAAGTGTGCTGTCTTACTGGATAAACATTTGCATTTGCAATGAAGTCGTATCAACCAGTAGCCCACTGCAAATGAGGTCATGAGAAGTCTGAGGAAATTCATCTGAGCTTGCAATTCTTTTGTTTGAGATGTAGATGTTCTGATCAAGTTTTTGCTTTGGTCAACTGGACCTAACACCATGATTTGTGCTGAAAGCTTAACTCATGTGTTTTAAGAGTTTATTGAGGACAATAGCGATGTTGCCTCCTCATTTGGACACATCCTGGATTTTGTGTGAAATGCCTGAGCCTCTAGATTTTCAAGTGCTTCTTGAGTGTCAAGATACCTCAATAACCTAATGGGATTTTAGGTCTTCAATGAGTTTGAGAGTTATCCAGTTGTATTTATTCCATCTTGAGCACTGTGTTTGCAATGTTTGGTCTGTTGAAGTCAATGACAAGGCTCCCACTGACTTTAATGGGATCAGAATTGCCAACCTAGAGAGAAAAGGCAGCGGGATGTAAGATTTCTGTCAACTGCCTTTAATATTGCATCCAAATTGAGAAGGCCACTTCCCTTACTTCGAGGTTGTGGGGATGCTAAAGTGTACTTGACAGATGTCTTGCCAAGGGTTCAAGCTGATATTTTTTTTATAGCTCTCAGCAGCCTCTCGCAGACCGATAGTGAATGCAAGTTGGGCTTGAGCATCACTCCATTCAGAGTGATTAAACAAGGCAGAGACAAACTATCTGACATCAAGTGCTGCCACGTTTTATTAGCCCCTTGCATCACACAGAAGGCCAGGAGGCACCAGCCAGATATGTGGGCAGATATAAGATGTTCAGATTCCAGCTATGCTTAACTGATAATACTCCTGGAAAACAAATTAACTGTGTCTGGCTGCTGCAAGGGTTCAAATCTGACCTTTTATCTTTTTTTTCAATGATTAGATGGGCCAGCCAAAATTGTAGGCCCCAGCACCATTTCAGATAGCCAGTAACTTTCTGAGGAAGACTTCTTTTCCAAGAAAAAGTCCAAGGAGCTGAGACAAAGGGTTTGATTTTGTCTCTGAGCAGTTTGTTTCACAGATGGGACTCCCTATGGAATGCCATTCCTTGAGGAGTCAGCAGGGGTCACTTAAGTTCATTGTTTTGCAGTAAATTTACTTTTGGACTCGTCAGAGAGTGAGTGCTAAATATCCTTTAGGTATTTATCATTTATGCTACTGAGTGATTTTTCCCTTCTGTAATCTAACCGTGCTAAAAAAAATGTTCAAAAGTATGTGAGGAGAGTTAGCACAGTTCCAATACAGCAGCTGGGCAGAACATCTATTTCACATGTTGCCACCTGAAAAAGATTGTACCACTTAAGAGCACATTGCACTTCAATAAAAATTTATTGCCAAAAGAGGATCCTCCTAGCAGGATATGGCATTGTGGCAAAACAGGGGATAGAGATCTCATTAGACACCATCACTTTTACTTGTATGTAGCAAATGGAAAATCCTGAGATACAGTCAACTGACTGGCACCAATGGGAAAGGATCTTCTTTGTAAAGCCAGGCACATTTCCCTTTCTCCTATTGGAGAAAGGAGAGGTGTGTATCCCATCAAAAGAAAGCATTTATTTCTTTGAGTGACAGCACATGTGCACACTCACACTGTAGAGGTTCCTGCACCTCCAGCTTCCCATCCCAGGGGCTCCCCAGGCTCAGGGAATTGTCCCCCTTTCATCCCACCATTGATGTGCTCAGCCTCCTCCTCTGCCCTGGCTTCTGGATGGAGCATCACCTCTGGATGAGGTTTTCCATCAGCAAAGCTTTCACTTTTGGAAAGGGATACAGATCCAAATATTGAGAAAGCTAAATTTCCAATCTTGGTTGCTTCTTAAAGGTCTTTTTAATTAGATAATTTAAAAGGAAGGCCTCTGGAAACCATGTGGCCTGCAGCAGAAATCCTGAGTTTTTCTATACATTTGTTTTGTATTTCAAAATTTTTCATGTAGGACAAACAATTTATTACAGTTGCAGTGGAATTCCCCCATTTTCAAGATGGACTCATCAGAGTCCACCTTGAACATCAACCAGAAGAGTAGCTCAAAAAAAACCTGTCTTTCACCTTTGTGGTGAGCAGGATGTTTCCTTGTTTATGAGAACATCATACTGTTGTCAAGAAAAATGAGGATGTAAAAAAGCTGGGATGGGAAGAGCCCCAAGATTTTTTTGAAGCATTGAGTGTCACATGTGGTCTTGGAGCCAGAGCTCCTTTATTCCTGAGTTGGTGCCAGATAAAACTGACTGGTTTATAAATATATCACACAGAAATCGGAATTGCTTGGTACATGATCAGAAGACCTCTGCATCCATCTGTTTTGTACCCAGAGCAGTTTGGAGTTGTTTTAACTACCTGCATAACTCAATCAGGACACGCTGTGCTCTTGGGGAGCCTTGGCATTGCAGGTTCCTGCTTTTCTGTCAGTGCCAGAACACGGAGCAGCAGGGCTCTCTGAGCTCCCATTCCTCAGCCCCCTCCTCCTTGCACTGCAGTTTTTGTGGCTAGATTGAGTGAGAGCTACAACAAAAGGAAGCTAATGGTTCTCCCAAATTAGACTGTCTTTTGCCAGGGGAGTTTAAGAGGTGCATGGCTTAGTACAGCAGCTTTGGCATCATTAATGCTGCAGCAGAGAAGGCTGTCCAAGAAGCCTGGCTGAGGCTGGAAGGAGGTGCTACAGACAAATGAAGAGGACACCATAAAGCCTCTAATCCTCCCAGAGATAAAGCACTGAGGGAGCTAATCAGGGACACATAAATTATCAGCATAGCAGATGTAAGAAAGAGCATTGCACAGAAAGCAAAATAGAGTTCAGCAGAACATAGGTCTGACCAGATGTGCAAACACACACCTAAGCTGATAGAAATAGGAACAAGGAATATGCAGCCTTCAGCAAAATTTAGGATGACCCAGTAATGTCGTTCCTGACCTTACCACTTCTGTGGAACTTAGACCTGACTTTCTTCACACTCTTTGTTCTCCTATTGATTAACCTGGATATGAATGTTATCTTTTTACATTTCTTTTTTCTTTGCTACTTGGTTTGTTGAATTTCATTAATTGTGTGATTGTCCTAAAAGAGCAAAGGGACTTCAACATAGCAACTGAAAGCACAGAGATGCAAAGGTGCTTCGTAGTCTGACAAGGTCAAGAAGTATCAATAACTCAATGCAAAGAACTCTGCTACTAGATGTGAATATGATATGCGTGAGGATCTCCATGAGATAAACCAAAGATACTTTATTAGTGTTCATTTGACATTTTAAATAAGCAATTTATAATATAAGTATGTAAATATACACATGCAATTTTGAATTTCTGCATTGGAGATAACCTGCTGCTGGGCAATATCACTTCCTGCACCTATAGAGCTGCTGTTGGACATGTACTGATTTCCTAATAATAGTCAAAGTGATCATTCAACCTACATTTAGCATGCTGGGATTTAAAATGCAAAACAGCAACATACTTCATGCAAATGTCAACTCTGCCTATGTTCTAGGGTGCATGTCCAGAGGAGGAAACAATAAGTTTATTCTTCTCCCCAATTAGACTTTTGTGAAAGGCTCAGTTATGTCTCCAACTATCACATTGAACACGCACTAAAGCAGCACATTAATGTGCCTTTTAATGCTTCTTAGGAGTAGATCAAAAGAAATGTCAGGTGCACTTTACATTCCTCCCGTGATGTGTCTGGGGCTGTTAGTGCATCACCTCTGCAAGGGCCGTTGTTCCCAGCCTGCCGTGCTCGGGCTGCGGGCGCTCTGCTGGGACACTGCCCTCCAAAAATGCCCAGGGATTTACCTCCATCCCACTGCACCTCGTGTCCTGGCTCCACAGCTGGAGGAAGCCAGCAGAGTCCTGCTGCTGTCACTAAAAGCAGGGTTTGGCCTTTGCTTTTCAGTGGGAGAAAGAGTTGTTGAAATCAATCCTGGAGAAAACATCTTAAAACTCAAGATGCCGGAAAATGGAACTTAATTAATGGGAGCAAACTTGCAAACCTCCACAGCAAACTGTTATTATTTTGCTTGCTTGCTTGAGGGAATATGTCAGAGCAGTGTTTACCTTTTCTTAGTACAAGCTTGGCTGTTCTACCCATCATTTACTTTTACATGATTAGCAGGTGAACTTGTAGCTCTGTCACTCTAAACACAGGGTGCTTAAAATGTGCAAGAGACAACTTTCCTTAACCAGGACAGCATTGTCATTGCACTGGCCCTGGGTCCCTTGGCTCCACAACAGAGTGGTGGCTGATGTTGTCAGCACGTGGCTCTTGTTGGAGTATGGGGCTGATATTGGCCAAAAGATTGCAGAGTGCATTTGGCATGTGAGACACAGGATATCACGGGCAGCCTCTGCTACACCAGACACTGAGAATAGAGCTGTGCCTCTGAGGTTTGCAGAGCTGAGTACAGCTTAAAAATGAAGGATAAACAGAAAAGAAAATGTACTTGGTGTCAGCTATAGGGGTGAAACTGCAAAGCAAGAGACAAGGCTAAGGAAAGTATGTGAGGAGCAAGAAAACAAACACTGCAGTGTGCAGGATGACATGGATGGGGACAAGGAGCTGGAATTAATGCAGAAGTGGGGAAGCAGTGAGAAGGGTTCAAGTTTTGTAACGAAGTTCATTTCTATATGTTTTCCTCTTTCAAATGAATGCTTTGAATAAATAGTACTTTCATTTCCCGTGAGGCAGAGGTGAATAATAAGTACCTCATCTGGGGACGCCGATCTCCCCAACATCAGTCATCTGCTTGCAGCCTTACACTCCGGCAGTGCTTTGGCTGAGCAAATTAGCCTGAAGTGTTGTGCCCTTGGCTGGCAAATCCTTTCAACCCGGTTGAACGGACAAAATGAATACCCAGATTGTTCCTACGTCTGTTATTCTCTCGTGTTTATCTGGCTGAGCTGTCAGTCAGGCCATTATAACTGTGGTGCACACTCAAATGACTTGTCCACTCACAAAAGCAGAGTCTGTTGATGATAAGCTAAACAAAACTGGAGAGCGACTGTTGACAGAGTTGGGGATCTTGCAAATGTCTCAGGTAAAAGCAGAAATGCAATTTGGGAAGGTACAGACTGAGCTTTTCTTAGGGGTGTGTAGTTTTAAAGTGCTCACTGGGATTTGTCGGCAGACGATAAACGGGCGTTTGTAATGAATTGGGTTCCTCTCTACTTTAAACAAATTAAGCGGCCCGAAGAAGATTTCTGAAACTTGAATGTAAGGGTATATTGTGCTTTCAAGAATTAATTAGCCTGAAAAGACATAATTTACTCAAGCGGGTTTTGCCAGGGCAGAGCGCTGCTGCCCCAGCCATGCGCCGGGAGGAGGGACAAACACCCACAGTGCATCGGGTGGGCTGCACGGGGCTGCAGCCAGAGGGATCTGCACAGCCAGCCCTGGGCTTTAATTGCCCTCTTTCTGCTGTGCAGGACCTGAGGGTTTGAACGTGGCAGTTGCTTGCTCCTTCTCAGGCAGGGAGGATGTTTGCATGATGGGAGCTTATCAGTTTTATTCATAAAAAGAACTGTGTTTCTTAAATGTCCAGCAAAGCAGTGAATGACACAAGTGGAGTGTTGTATGATTTATTTTCTGAGTTTTTCCATGAGGACACTGAGTTAGAAGTAGGACTCTGAGCCACTCCTGAAACTCGTTTGATCTTATGATATTAAATAATGCGGTGCCTTTCTGCTGAATGTGACTGTAGCCAAAGCCACCTTGGTCCTTTAGTCTGATGTTTGTGGCAAAAATTAACAAGTTAAAATTTTCAGATTGTGAGTGTGAACAGTCTCAGGTGTTTGAGCAGTGCTGAGCTGTATAATAGTGTCTCCTCCATCTCCTTCCCAGACAGGGAAACCCAGCATCTACTTTCTGCAGTGTAGAGAAAAGACAGGACTGAGTAAGACTGCAATGGTTTAAATCCTCATAAGTGTTATGAAGAGGCAGAGGAAAACTTAAGCAAAGAAGGTCCTGTGTCTTGGTGAGAGTTTGTTAAGATGCACAGTTAGGGAGGGAGATGCTGCTGAGAGCGTGGCACAGCACAGCAACAACTCTTTTATCAGCAGCTGGTGCCTTCAAAATCCCAACCCCAGTAGCCTTGTTGGCGGTGATGATAACTGTAACGGATGGAACAGCTATTTTTCATCAAATGCTTGTTAGTCAATTTATTAGACTCCTAATATACTAATGCACTCATTTGGCAGGCATCTCAGCAAACGAGGCTCGCAGTGGAGTGTACTCACTCAAAGTCACGGTAACTCGCAGGTTGCTGATTTCTCATCAGCACTCAGAAGATAATTTGCAAATGTGCCATTTATCATTATGCGCTTTGTAGAAGCAGATCTCGTGAATGGGATAAACAGATAAGAGGGTCTAATAATGAACATTTCTTTCCCCAACAACACTGCCAGCTTCTAGAGTATTATGTTTTATATACCTTGCAGATGCTGCACCTCTGTGTGCACTGGAGTTTGCCTGTGCTAGTGAAGTAGCTGGGCACCCAGGTTTTTAAGGATGGCTGCTAATGCACTTATCCATCTCTCTGTTCACAGAACACAGTGTTGAACCAGGTTAGGCCTTGTCTTCTGGAAGATGTAAGATTTCTATTTGTTGCACTTTAAAAGCAATGGGCATGTGTGGACTTCACCATGAAAAGCCAGCACTTACCTTCCAGCTTTCCTTTTCTCACTGGAAACACGAGCATCTGTGAAAGCCACTGTTAAAGCCAGAAAAGGATTATTCAGAGGCGGGATGGTGCCGATTATATGGCAGAGGTTGCTGAAGGAGCACTTTTTTCCACACCAAAGACAACAGGCTTTATGGATGCTCTGACCTGCACTGCTGTTCACCACTGTGTTTGAGTCTGCATTACTGGCTGCTTTTTATTTGCTTGTTCACTTTTTACTGGGAAGAAGTCGAAAGTAGCAGAAGCCCAGTGATCGTTCTGCAAATGGGATTCCCGTCTCCCTTTGTGACATTCAGGGTAGAAGCCCTGCATACAAATCATTACTACTTATTTTTGCTCTTCTGCAGATGTGATTTTATTAAATGAAAGGTGTAACAAGAAGCCCAGCATAGGCAGGAGCCCTTTTGCCAAATGGCTCTGTGTGTTTAGCTCTGTGACTGCTCTCCAGCAGAGCTGGGAAACCATGCAAAGATATTGATAATTGATTCCGTTTTATATAAGTTAAAAACTAGCTTTTCCCTCCTAGTGTGAAGGTAATGGGTTTTGTCTGTAGAAAGATAATAATTCTATGAACCATTTCTACGCCCTCTACTAAAGAATAGTACAGCTTGCACTTGAACGTAATGCCCGTGTCAGCTCAGCTTTTTAAACATTCATCTTAAAAGAGTCTTCAAGGACTGGAAAGAGATCTTCCCCAGATGCCAAGCTAAGTTTGAGGAACTTAAAAAGTCATGAGGATCCTGTCAATTAATGTGTTTATTCTCATACACCTACTCTGGAAAAAAACATCTTCAGACATGAAAGCTGTTTTCTTTCAATTAAAAAGTTGTCATTGCATTTAGTTTTCATGGATAATGGAGAGGGGATTTCTTTTTTCTCCCCTCTACTGTACTGGGGGATAAATGCATGTTTTTTTACTTTTTACCTGTTTCCTCAGCGTAATCTTCATTTAGTGCATGAACAAAAAAACAGAAGGAAGAAGAGAGCTAAATTGAAATCTTGTCTCCAAATCTGTATGCAGGAGGTGACTTGATTTAGAAGCTTTAGGTAATTTCTTTTTTGTTCACACTCCTTCAGTTGAAAGGCTTCCACAAACAGTGTTACAGCACGGAAGGGAGGAGATGGAGAAATTTATCAAGCTATTTATCAAATTATTTTCACAGTCTGTCAAAGTCATAGGCATGCTGGAAAAGAAACATAAAGAGCGTGTTGAAACAGAGGAGCACGTCTGAGTGAGCAGCAGGACTGCAGCACAACCAGGGACATGGGGACTGCTCTTGACTGTGGCTGCATCTGCTCTCAAACCCAGCCCCAGCACTTGTGGTATTAAATCCAGGCTTGACAGATTATGGACTGAGAAAATGGAATAGAAAACATCAAAACTGGCCCAGTGGAATGTGTCCCTGCCCATGGCAGGAATTTGGAAATAGAGGGTCTTTAAGGTCCCTTCCAAAACAGACCATTCTACAGTTTGGTGACTCTGTCATCATTAAGCAGAGGGAGAGATCAGAGAGAAGGGGATAAACATCTCCTCTATGAATCTCTGCTGAGATTTACAGCTGGGGATGGTGTTGAATCTGAATGGTGCCAATCCTGGGGCAGGGAGTGAATCACATCCTGAGAGGGGACCCCACGCTTTGGAGAAAACAGCCTTGGAATGTGCATCCTTGGTGGTGGGTCCTGGGAGACAGCACTGGCAAAGCAGAGGGAAAAATAAACAAAAAACCAACTGAGAGTGAAGGAACCAGTCTAGTAAGAAATCTTTAATTTCTAATGAGCTTTAAAGGATTTGAGAGAGTTGATTTTTTTTTTAACAAACCAGTTCAAGTACATGCCTTCAGATTATAAAAGTACCTGAAATTGCCTAGAATATCAGCATGCATAGCTTGTTAATATTTACATATATTTACATGGGAAAACAAGAGAAAGATCTACAGTTATTTACAGTCTACATAGGAGAAGAGAAAGGCAGCATAATTGTATTTCCTAAAATACAGTAGTTGAATAGTCAGCACATGCATATTAAGATATATTTGCATGATAGAACGCAAATGTTTTAAGACGTACCTTTTAAGCTCCCTGTGCTAAGGTATAGCATAATAAAGGTAATTTTTTTTTTTGTGTTTTGTTTCTAGTCTATTTGCATCAAGTGCTTTAAAATGTTCACTAACACAGCGGCGGCATTATTTACCCTGGCAATTAAAGCAACAGTACACACGATAATTTCCTACTAACTAGCAACAAGCTGCTGGTGAATGAAATATCTATTGTTTCTCATTACCCATCGACCAACATACAGGGATCTCTCCTTGTAAAGGCAGTGCCTAAGCTATCACCATTAATTATAGAAGTAATATAAATGAGACTCTACAGTATGTACTAAATGAAATATTAACAAGACCAGTGTCTTTGAGCCTGAAAGATGCACTAACAGGGCACACTTTACAGCAGGCTATCTATGAAAATCACACATACATAATACAGGAGTGCCTGGCTTACAGCTCTAAGCCTAGACTTTAGAGGCCTGTTTGCTAGATCTGTATTATTGCAAAATACATTCCCTTAATTAGTTTCTGGAAGACAGAGTTGGTAGTTACTTTCTTACCATGATACTTCCCCATCATAACACCCTGTGGTTTTTCAATGCATTGTGTTTTTGAACTGTGTGTATCTGTGGGTGTATGTGTATATGTGTGCGTGTGTATCAACAGATGAAAAACAGATTTTATCTTTAAAACCTAAACAAACAGCTCATTAAATATCTGTCCCAAAAGGTCACTTCCTTAAAAAGCATTGTGTTGTGTGACTTTTTTTTTCACTCATATCTGAAATAAATTCAGTCTAAAAAATTATCTGTGCAATGAAGGAAGAAGCCAGATGTCAGCATTGTGATGAAATTCTTGCAATAATGCATATGAAAAAGTCTAAATTTGGACTAGTAATAGTATTAAAAAGCTATATAAATATATACAGCATATACAGTACTGTATGTATACACACATTTATATAAAGTATATATATAATTAAAGTACAGCAAAACCATAAAACATTTCAATTCAGCATAAGTTAATAACAGAAGTAATTTTAATGAACTCTCATCTGTGTATGCCCAAACACCAGCCAGACCAGTTCTGATGATTTAGTTGCAGCAGTGTATCTAATCTCTCTTTTTTGGCAGGATATGTTTAGTGTCAACAACCTGTTTGCTCAACTCTTTAAATTTCCTTTGCCCAGAAGAATTCACCTTTTGCTAGCAGGTTATGTGTCTCAGGAGGATTTCCAGTCCTCCAAAGGATTTCCAGTTTGACTGTGGCCAACAAGTTGTGATAGAATTTGTGTTTTTGATCGTGTTTGTATAAATGTCACAGAAGGTGGGCTGCCGTGGATGTTCAGGTGTGAGCAGCCCCCAGCAGAGCTGGGATGCCCAGGGATTGTCCCTGATGTGCTCTTTGCTTCTCACTCCACTGGCCAGTGCTGGCACACAGGGCAGGGGGAAAGCAGTGCAGCATCATTTCTTCAACCTGATCTCACCCTTTCCCTGTTACTCTCTGAAATGAAAATCGATAATTTTCCTCAGGGATTTTTCCCAGGTCTAGAAATGAGCAGAAGAATGCTGCACTGCTCCACTGCTCCCTACCAGCCTGTGAGAAGAGAAGAGCAGAGACATTTGCATGCAGTGTTCAGAGCTGCCATTTCAGTGGAGCAATGATGTCTTAACAGTGTAAATCAGGTGTGAGTGGGGGTTCAGTGGGCAGGAGAAGGAATTGCAGCACTGATGTGCCTGGAAATGTGGTGTTGATAAAGAGGCCTGTGACAAGTGCTGCTGCTCCTGCCCTGAAATGCTGGTGGAGCAAGGTAAAGCCACAGGCTTCATTATAGTTTTTAGAGCTTAAGGTGACTCTCTGTCAGCCTTGAAACATTTTTCAGAAGCTGATTGTGGACTTCAGTATGATTCTGGAAAATAAAGAAATACAGTGCTGCCTGTGGGAACCAGCTCCCTTCCAGGTGCTGTGGCAAAAGCATTTAAGTTGCACAGTCTGGTGTTGTCTAAACCATTGAGTGGTTTTAGCTGAGATATCCCTGAGGGGCTGGCAGATACAATACCAGACCTATGGGAAATATGTGCCCTTCTGAAAGACAGCTGTGGAGCACGTGGGATATCTTGAGGCAGCTCAGATGTCTCAAGATCCATGTTAGGCAACTGAATCCCACCCCTGGTATGCCATGATGGCTCTGCCTAGCATATGCAAAGGGTGGGAGAGCTGAATGCATGGATTTCAGGGGCTGTTTCCCTCTAAAACATCATTTTTTTAATAACCCGCTGTTGTTTTGGCTAGTAAGAATTTTACCAAGTTCTCTGTGAGCTGGGCAAGAAAACTGGATGAGAGAGGGAAGACACTGGAACAGGACCCAGAGTAGCAGACAGCTTCACAGGTTAAAGAATTAAATTTATACAATAGAGAAAAATAGGTATGATTTTAAAAGATAATTACATTTTTGTCAGCTGCTTTGCCAACCTTGTTCTACATCTTCTACACATTTTAACAATGGTTTATAATATAACACTTTATACTTACACAGTGCTTTTCCAAATTAAGTGTGAAAGCACTCTATAAATCTGAATGACTCCTCACAACACCCCTGTGAGGTGGGTAAATAAGGGTAATCTCCCCATTTTATACTGGGAAAAGTGAGGTACATGGAGTTGAAGTGACTTGTCCAAGCTCACTATGGAAGGAAAAGTTGAAAAGAGGAAAACAGTCCAGTTCTCCTGGCTTGATGTCCTCTATGATATTTTTTTTTTCTCCTGTGGAATGATTGCAGAAAATCTGTTTGATACCGGATGTTGGAGGCTGGGAGTTTTCAAGTGCTATCATTGCTGTAATTGAGAACATACTGGGGGTTGCATAACACAAACAACATGGTGCATTATCAAAATACATTTATTACAATGGACACGATTTCTTTTGCAAAGTTAAAACCCAGAATGTAAGTTAAATATAGCTGCATATACTGAATAGTTGAAATAATCACTAGGTCTTAATGCCTCAGCAGTTGAAAACAAATCCTCTTTCGTGAACTACTGCAGTTTCCTTACTCAAAGAGCATAGCACACTTATCTCCTATAATGTATGTAAAGAATACTGTAAATGTGTAAGGGTCTTAATGACACTAAGAAAAGTTACAGCTTGAAACCATCTATGCTTTGCAAGTAGAGAAGCTGATGGAGTTTTGAGTCTTTGTAGTTGGGAATTAGTTGAAAAAGGAATCAGAGGGGAAAAAGCAGACCTTATAGATTTTGGTTTATTCGTTGTATTATCTTCTAAGAGATGCTTTGCTGGTTTAATTGTGGTGATGGGGGAAGGGGAGGTGGTTGAGAAACTCTGGTTTAGATGTGGTTGGGTGAGAGCTTTGAAAAGACTGTAGATACAGTGTCAGTTCAGGTCACGTTTTCCTGCTGGCACTTGGGTGGAAATAGGACCTGAAGTCAACTGAGCCCAATTTGGAGTTTAGATCATATTTGGCAGCTCCAAAGTTTTATTTTTTGAGCTGCAGATATGATTTAAGTTTCACGCTCTCCCAGAATAGCAAAGGAAGGTCTCAATTTCGTATTTCCTTGCTGAAAAAGCAATCAAGGAATCCTGTTTTCTTACAGGACATTAATACATACATATTCTGAGCATTATTCATATGGTAACTGTGCATCTGGGGTTCTCTGAGTATGAGGACTGCAGCAGGAACTGAACAGTTCTCCTGTCATCTCACAAGTGAGACTAAAACCGCTTCACTGCATTGTTGGAAAAGTGACTGTTCCTCACAGCTCTGAGTTGTCCCAGTAGGAAAAGGAGCAGAGAAACCCCTGACATTGAGAAGTGGCTCCCTCAGCCATGGGTGATATCACCAAACAGCTCTAAAGATTGCTCCTAAAAACTCAGATACTGAGGAATCCTGGATGAGGATGTGAGGATTTTAGACATGCTGGTGTTTTTCAAAAGAGGTCATTGTGCTCCACATTGTTCACAAGGACTTGGGCTTGACAGGAAAAAGGAATAAGTGTAGTTTGAGAAAGCTCTGCACCACAATCCCAGCTTGGGGGTTGTAGCAATGCCAGAAAGAGACAAATCCATTCTGAGGGCAGTTTTCTCCCAGCTGTCTCCAGGCAGCACAAACCCCACTGTGCCCACCCCGAGCATCAGCATCAGGTCACAACAAGCAATGGAGCAGATCCTCAGCCACTGCTGCAATCTGTGGAGCCTCTGAGAAGGCAGCAAACCTGTGCTAATTCCCACCAGGTGGAGGTGAGGCTCGAGGAATCTAAAACTGCAGCTGTCACTTTAGGGTGGTATGGACAATATGGTTGTGGAAACAGATTCTGTATCATTTTGTTTGTTATTTCAAGGAGATTTTATATTTTACATCAAATTAGGAAAATGGCCACTGCTGAAGTCAGCTGGTGAGGAGTTTTTCCCTCTAACAGAATGAACTCTTCAGGGTGCTTATCAGAGGCACAGAGAAGGTATGGGACACCCCCCTGGTTTCATATCTGGAATATGTTCATACTACCTGGGTTAGGTCAGTGTCTGGACTCGGTGATTTTCCCCAACCTTAATGACTCTCCAGTTCTACCTCACACTGCTATGTAATGAGTTATTCTGCTGTAAATGGTATGCTCACAGTGCTTTTGTGGGGGTCTGATACTTTACTGTTAGGGGTGTGTTGGCTTTGTCTAATAGTCCTGATATGAATAACAGGAACAGCCTGAAGAGTTTTAAGGACTTGCCTTTTTATTTCACTTGAGCTGCTTGCTTTGAATCTGGCCCTTGTCACAAATACTCTCCTCTCATGTCATTTTGAATTCACCTCTTTCCACTGGCCATCTCTTAAAATGCTCTGTGCTGAACTTAACCTCAGGCTACCAAGATAACTGTCCTTTATCCTTAATTTTTCATAAGAAAATAAACCCCTCCTTTTCAAATAAGCTGATCCCATCTCCCTGGCAGACAATGTTGAGTGCTGTGTGCTCTTAACAGAGTTTAGAGTGGATCCTATTCATTCATAGTTGATAAATATACAGATAAGTTATGGCTTTGTTTCTATTATTTATATGCTTGGAATGTAAACTTGCTTCAGAACAAAAGTCTAATTTTAGAAAATAAACATGCATTTGAAGGTAGACAAATCTAAAAACTGAACATTAACTGTGTAATATGTTTTCTTATCAGGAACATAAATGGTATCTCAGAATACTAACAGATGCATTACATATATTAATGAGGGTTTTACCATGTCCTGTATCTCAAGATACCCCTTTTCTTTTACTGTTAAGATATTCAATATTAATTTGCATTCAGTGCCATCAGTTACAAATTGACTGCTAGCAGTTATGAAATAAATGCCTATGAACTAGTAGCTACTTAGTATTTTCAGTTCAACAAAGGATTTTAGAAGGATGGATAATTTAGATCTTTGAGCCTCAACTATAAATAAACAGCAACTGCTGTATAAATCCCACCCTGCTGCAGAGGAAGATTGTATTACAAAACTGACAAATGATTTGCGGAAGAGAATGATGAACCCTTATTACTAAGACACTCTTCAACTTAATCCAAAACAAGATTCCCGGGTAATTTTACGTGCACTGGAAAGATTGATAGCGTGGTGCTTGCCCAGCAGCTTTCAAATGTTTGACTGGATCGGAAATGGCATTGAGGCATGATTAAAGATTCAGTTGGGCTTCTCACAAATTCTTTATCCTGTGTATTCATTATTGCAACCCGCTGCCTTTGTTGCAGGTTAAAGAAGGCTGACCCCAGCTCTGGTGATTAGCACCCTGTACAACTGATGGACCTATGGAAAAAAATGTTTAGGTTGCCCGACGCTTTTAGCATTGTTTATCAGCTGAAATTGTTGGGAGGGGGGGCTTTAATCACAATGGATCAGGGAGAGTCTGTGACAACTGACAAGCTCATTGTTTAAGACATTTTTTAACGAAGTTGTTAACATTAATTCTTTTATAAAGTACTCTAATCTTCTTCAAATTATGTTCTGACATGGCACAAACCGCTTGGCATTGAAAGTCATTCAACAGTGATTAAAGTGCTCTTTTTATTGGTTTAAGAATGTTTCATCTTGTATCAGCAGTATGGAATTGTTTACTAATTAGATTCCCTAACATCCTCTGCTGTTGTATGCTGATGATATGTGAACAGGAAAGCTGATGAGCAAAAAATTAAAACTTGTTACTAGACTGTCATAAGGCCCAGCATATAAAGATGTCATTCAAAGGACTGTGTTCATAAGGGATAAACAATATTTGCTGAGAAACAGAGCAGTTTCTGGCTAGCAGTGCAGGCAGTTTGCACTTATCTGCAGCTCTGGCTCTACACAGAGGTTTGTGGGATCATAGATACAAAGGAGGGATTTATGCCTTGGGGACCTTTCCATTCAGCATGGCATATATGAGGCTTCTACACATCCCACTTTGGGCAGGAGGTTGGGCTGGAGACCTCTTGATACCCTGCCACCCAAAATGGGACTTGATTCCTGTGACTCTGATGCTCACTCCTCTCTGTCCTCAGACAAGTCACTTAGGCAGATCATCAAGTGTCCAAATGCAACCAGCTCACAAAGGAAATTAGGTGCTTAAATGGCTCTGAGAATCTGGGATATACCTTCTGTTACGTAGTTTTGCTGTCTGAAGCATTCTCCTAGACTTAATGAGTTCATGTTTGTCCATAATTCTGAGATACTAAAGCTTTACCCTCTGTCAACGAAGGGATAAATACGACTGCATTTCTCTCAAGTAATAAGAAAGGTACTTTTCTTTCAATGATAGAACCATTGAATTTTCTTCTTCCAAAACAGCCAACATGATTGAAACATTTAGAAAGAAGTAAGGATACACACAGCCAAAAAGCAAATGGCACGTTGCTTACATCCAGTTCTCAGCAAAACACTGGAGGCATCGCAAGATAAAGTGCTTTGGGCTTCCAGCCACATAATCTTTTATCACTTAAAGTAAATATCCTATGCTCACACAGGGAAAGCTATTCTCTTCTTCTGGAGTCTAGCTTGTGTCAATGCTCAAGGTATAAAGCACTGCTCTTGTGCTCTGGGGTGTTTTTCTGCCTGACGAGAATTTTGTTTAAACATCGTCAAATTCGACTCGTTTGAAAAGATAAATTATTGTTTGGGTTGGATTTTAAACTGGCTCTGATAAACTTCCATTTTATGAATTAGCTGAATTCTATTAGAGATAGCCTGAGTTTAGCTTGGCTGGACGGATGCTTTTCAGCAATAGCTTGAGGGATGTTGCTCTGCATTGAGCAATTCAGTTTAATTTTACCTTTCTAATGAAAGTCCAGTTGAATTGCTTGCAAAAAACAAATAATACTCTTTAGGGGCTTTGAGCCATTCTAAACAGCTGAATACAGTGATCATACCTGTACTGTGGAGCTTTATAGGATAGTTGAAATGAGCATAGAAATTTTATTGTTCTCTATTAATATTATTTTTAGTAGAACTCTCTTCCATTTCTGCTACCACCTTTAAGATATTTTCTCTTTTTTTAAAAAAGATACTGGTTTAATAAGAGGATTACTATGTATTATACTAACTTTAAAAATATTTTGGTCTGTTGATAAATATATGCCTTTCAAAATACTTAATACAGACAGTTTTGGTTTACCTTGTGATGGGAGATCATTTCTAAGTTGTGGAGTCATCATTATCAGTTTAATCCCATCTGCTGAGGAAAATGCATGTCTTGCAAACAAATATGCACTTCTTTGTTGCTACAAAGTTGAGATGCCTCAAATAAGGAGAACTGGGGCTTTTTAAACTGTCTCCTGTCCTTGAAGGATGAGAATGCAAAGTAGAGGTCTTCTGCAGGTTGACCCCCCCTAGCAGCACCCTGAGTTTCCTTGGCTGTGACAATGAAAGGCCAAAAAACAAAGGAGTGGAGGAAAATCACAGGAGATTGAAGCCTATTCTCTTATCCCATTAAATTATCTTAATGTGGCAACAACTAATTTCTCTTCATTTACTTTTTCAATTGCACTTGGCAGCCTCTTTATTCTGATTCCTATCAGCTCATAATTTGTTACCACAGAAAGGACTAAGATGTACATAAATAATCATAAGATGCCAGATAAACTCTATCGGTTTTAAATTAGTGTTGTGTTTTGCTAATGCGCTCTCACCTATTATTTTTAATTATAGTTTACAATGCAAAATAGCTTCTTGCCCTCTCCCCAGCTGTTCTGGCACTGTGCTTTTAGTCTGTGACAGAGAATAGCCCATTGCCCATGCCAGGGTGCTTGCCCCAGCCCTGTGGCCTCCATCTGTGGGTTTTTGTTGGGACAATTCAGAGAAACCCTTTCTTCCTGTTTGAACATAAGTTCACTTGGTATTTAAATAAAAAAAAAAAGGGAAAGGGAAAAAAAGAGAAAGCAAGAAAAATTAAAAAATCCCTTCTGATCCACAAAAACCTCTAATCTATCCACTCCATTTCTTAAAGCATTATAAGACATGGGAAATGGTTGTTACAGAACAAAACTCCACTGGAGAGCCTCGTGTCTCTGCAGAACCAGCCCTGTCTGTGCCTGCAGCAGACAAACGCTCTCACACGGCAGCAGTGACAACTGCCATGGGGAGACTGTTGATCCAAGATCCACGGGCAGGTTTGGCACCAATCCCGACTGCACTTTACATGATAGGTCTTAATTGGAGTGCCCAGGTTAATTTTGCACAAGAGGTTTAAAAAACCCAAACAAACCAAATCCATCTATCAGGCTGTGTTGTGGGTCAGGGTGCCCGGGCACATGGTCAGTGATTTCTGTGATGCAAAGGGAAGTTTTGAGGTGCTGCTTTTCAGCCTGGCTCAGCTGTTCTGGTGTCAAACACCACCTGGGCAGCCCCTGCCACCAATCCAGGTGTTCACCGAAAAGGGGCAAAACACCTGAGCTTGGGGCTGTGGTTCAGGATTCTCTTTTTCTTCTGCTCTTAGAGGGAAGGAAAAGAAAGAAGTCCTCATTGAAGTGGTTTGTAAATAAGTGTCCAAGAGGCAGTGCCTTCAGCAGGGCTGCAGCCTTGTCACCAGGCAGGTTACCCTGCCAGCCACACTGCTCGCACGAGACCCAGCTCCAAAGGGCTGTGGTTGAAATGACGCTAATAATAACGATACGCTAATAATGACAAAACGCCAATAATAACCATAGATAAAATATCTATGCATTTATATACTTTCGCTTATTTTCTCTCTCTTAATTAAATTTTTTTTTTTTATTATTGCAGCAACAAGGAGCTGCCACGACGGTGTACTGCGCCACGGCGGCGGAGCTGGAGGGGCTGGGCGGGATGTACTTCAACAACTGCTGCCGCTGCCTGCCCTCGCAGCAGGCACAGGGCGATGCCACCGCCGCCGCCCTCTGGGAGCTGAGCGAGAGGCTGATCCAAGAACGAGCTGGCAGCCAGGCCAAATAGCAGGGAGCTCCTGGAAGGATCAAAACACACGAGTGTGTGCACGCTCGGAAACTGCCAGCACTGGAACCTGTCCAATCTTATCATCTAGAGGGTTTCCATGTACCTCAGATACAGATTAACCGGTGTTAAATGAAATAATAGCAGTCACAACATAGTGAAAAATGTTAAGTACTAATGGGAGGTGGGGAATACTGTGGGTTAAAGGGACAATGCAGCTTCCTGGGGCTTAGTTAGTCTCGGTTCTCTTTCTTTTGATTATAGCCTGTTCAAAGTGAAACCCAAGGAGGCATCTTCTGTCTTATTTTAGAAAAGCAATTCTGCAGATAATTTCTGTTGTTTTGATTAATGGGTAGGTACGTAGCCCAATATGGGATTTCCTCCTTATTTTGATAATTACTGTCTGTTAGGCTTTAGGTATTGATTGGGAGATGGTAGTTGTGTTGATTCTTTTTCCCTACAAGGATTTTATTGGGTGTGGCAAATCAAAAGATTATTGAGGAAAGAAAGCTTTTCAGCCCTTGACTGTTGGCTGCAAGTACATCTGCGCTGTCTAGAAAAAGAAGGTGCAGGAAGACATCTGAACAGTAATGGTAAAGTCACAGCTAATTAAATATTTCTGTTTTTTTTTTTCTTAAAAGATTACAATAAAAGATATGTTGTAAACCATTCCCTAAGTACTGCTGAATTAGCAAAGATGATGATGTCTCCTTAAGAACACACAGAGTGTAATCAGGGGTTTAAATGGTATTTCCATCCATTTCTCAGTTCACAGTTTTAAGGAGTTTTATTTCCTTGAAAGTTCACAGTTTCTCAGTTCTCCTGATACTGTATCTCATTCCAAATCTGTCTTTTCTTTCCATTTAAATTCAATAAAACAACATGCTTGCTTGAATATTGTCACCTGAAGAGAAAGTTTGTCTCATTTCTGCAAATGTCTTAGTTCCATTTTTTTTAGAAAAGAAAACTTGAGGAAAAATAAAGAGCTTCTTGTTGATGCCAAGAAAACGCTGTTTTTTTCTTGTTTCTTTCTGAGTTCATTTTTTGTATTTTGTGCTTTGTAGCTGTCTTCATGCCAGAAGGTTGTTCTAAGCCATCCTCAGTCCAGCATCACATTTTCTGTAGACAGAATATAAACAAATAAATAGAAGGACACATTGTTAATAGAAGTTTATTTGATCCCCTTATTATTTCTGTTTTATTGTTAACAATCTGCCTTCCATGATTTTTCTTTTCTGCAATCATAGTACATTGGATTAGTTGTTGAACAGGAGTTAAAGTCAAAGCTTCTATCCAAGTGCAGCCTCAGCTGCTCCTTCCTTGTCTGCTTCCTTACCTGATGCCACAGTCATTCCTAAAGCAGCAGTAAAGAAGATATGGCCTTTTTTTATCCCTGCTGTGCCACCTCTGTGGCAACAGCTTCAGGAGACAACAAATCCTGCCCACCCATCCTCCTCAACTCTCTGCAGCCCCTTCCCCAAGGGCAGCACATCCTGCTTTGAAACATTTGGTGGAATAAAGAAATAAAAGGGGCTATTCCAGAAAGAACAACACCTCTTTTCAGCCTTTTGCAGCGTAAAAAAAAGAGTCTTTCTTGTCTCATAGAAGTTTTCTCCAGTCTGTGCTACACAGACCAGATGCTGGTGCAGTGCAGTGTCTGAAAATTCATGGCCTAGGTTGAAGCTTTTGCAAGTTGAGGCAATGGTTGCAGCCAAATTCCTTGTATTGTCTGGAGTTTAACTGGGGAGAAAAAGTGATTAACTTCTGTCACCTGTGCAACAGCCCTCACACACACATTATTTTTCCCTTTCACAGGCAGACAGAATTACTCTGGTATGACCCAGGCAGTGTATGACTGCAGAGCTTTGCACTGGAGCTTGGCATTGCTGGGTTCAGAGGAGGCACTAATTAAGTGATGCTGGGAGCTCTGCACTCCCCTGAAGGCCTGGGCCTTCTGCTCCATTTAGGCAAACATTAATAACCTATAATGAACCCCCTGTCACTCCTTATTGCTGAAATACAGTTCTCTTCTATGAGTATTCTGTACTTTGGGATATTGCCTGACTTCCTTCAAAGAATATCTGTGTGGTTTTCCTCTGTACCCCACTCTCTATTTTAGTGTTACAAGGTAAGAGCACTTTTAATGTTAGCATAGTTTTAGTTTTGCATTAGTATGAGGTAAGCTGGCCCTTAACTTCACTGAGTTGTTTGGGTTCCTCTGGTTTTTATTTCTGGTTATTATTTACTGACACCAGTGTATTGCCCTCTCTAGAATTTCACTGTCATAATTTTCTCCAATGCAGATAAAATTACTTGCTCCCTGTTTCTTTCTTTTACTTTTTATTTCACTCAGTCATTCTCTGTTTCTCTTTTTTCCTTTCCTTCATTTTTTTCTCTCTCAATTTTTCTTCTTCCACTCTCTGTTCTCCTCTTTGTCTCTCACTTTCCTGCGTTGAGATAGCCAGCATAAAAAAAGGCTTTTTCCAAATGAAAAAAAAACCACCAAGCTGTAGGGCCCTCACTTCTATTAGAAACACTTGTGAAAATAATTTTTCTTGCAATCTCAGTTTGGTTTCAGCACAGGAGGGATGTGCAGGGAACATTAAAAAAGGAAAAGCAATTGAAAAGAAACAGACTCCAACCCCTCCATTTTAATATCCTAGATGTGCCTAAGTCATTGGCTTTCAAATATATTTTGGTGTAAAATTTGGCACATTTACAGCCGGTCAGATTTATTTATTTGACTGGCTTACATTTTTCCGGTTGATTTACCTGAGGCAATGTCTGTGTGAATTACTCCACAATGCATTGACTCCAGTGTTCATTAAAGGTAGTTAAGTGATCCTGTGTCTAATATTAAAGCAAACCCCATTAACCTTAACTAGTATCATATCAGCAAAACAAAAAGAACTGAATAAAGCAAAATAGATCGGGTATTTATAGTTCTTGGAAAAGATCCAGCAAATTCACATCAAGCTCCTAATAGTCCTAATAAGCACTTGCTAGTTATCCCCATGAAAAAGGAGGAGGCTGGGTTAGGGCTGTGTCTGATGCAGGCTCAGGCCCTGCAGGGTTTGGGAAGGGGAGGTGCTGGCAGGCAATGCCGGAGCATTTCCCACCCACACGCTGCAGGGCGTTGACCAACCCTTTCCCCCCTGCTTTCCTTCCAAAGTCAACATTTCCCATTTTAATGGTGATTTTTTTTGACCCTATATTGGTGCCTCGTATCTTCAAGTCCGCGTGGGTGAGCGAGCAAGCTCCCTTGCTGGGATTGAGGAGCCAGAAGCTTTTAGGGGAATGGAGGTGCCTTTTCAATCAGTGTCAGCTTGCACTGCTGTCCATTGTTCTGCCCAGACCATCACTGACTGCTGGGACCTCTGCTTGCCAAATCAGGTACAGGTGAACCAGCAGAAACCCACGCCAAATCTTTTCTTTTTCCTTCCTGCTTTTTCTTTTGACATCTGGGAGACAAATCCCAGATATTCCCAGACCAGGTAGGGCTTTTTGTTAGAGAAGTCTTTCCAGCAACCCTGCAATAATTTGACTTATATCAAGGTTGAATAACTCCTTGTCAGGTGTTAAGCTCATGACCTTTCAAGCCAAACACACTTATACTAACCAGTTTACCATTGGAATGATCAATATCTTGTAAGTGAGAAAGTCTAGACAGATCTTATTTTGTCCTTTGGTATCACTTGTGGCTTTGGAATTGATCATTATATGTGGCTGGAGAAAAATTGCCTATACATTTCATGCTCTGTATTTATCTTGACAAGGTTCTCTAGGATTATATTTTCATAATCTGAATGGCAGTGGAACAGCTGCTCAGACTGTGCAAGCCCTTCTTATCGGGCTGAATTTAAGCTACGGTAATTACTCTTTCTCCTTATGTATTTCTTTTTTAAACAAGCGTGTACTATACATTAAAATGTATGGTTGGAGCGGCAGGGGGCATGCTGAGAAGCTTGGAAAATGCTGCTGAAGTGTATTTCCTTCCACACAGTAGCTGATGTGGGTTTGTATTTTATGCTAAATATAAGCCCATTTCTGAGCACGAGTGGGCTCCGAAGCAGGGTCCCAGCCTACAGAGGGAAAATGTTGTTTTATTAACAAATCTTAGTGTCAAGATTCCCCTCCTAAACTGGAGGCAGTTTAGGAAAGCTAAAATAACCAATAGTAATACCCAGCAGTAAATGCATGACTGACTGAAGCCTTCAAGTGATGCCTTTGCAAAGAGAGTCCTGGGTGAAACCAGGGAAGGAGCGGAACCATCACAGGGCCACAGGGACCTGCACAGGCTGATGCCAGGCTTGGGAGGTGCCTGGGTGACACAGTGATGGAAGCACTGAAATACAGCAGACAGATGAGTGGCTGTTTGCTGGTGCCCTTACTGTGGGACAGAGGAAATGGGAAAACAGAGAGGTATCCCAGAGAGAAAGGATGTGCTGCTTTTCTCTTGAGTTTTTGGGTCTTTTTTTCCCTACACTGCTAACTGTGTTATTTACTAGATGCCTTTTCTGGGCTGTGCTTTTTCTTCTCTCCCCCACCCCTGTTGCATTTGCAGAGTACTTTCCAAGGGGTGTTTTGTGAATTAGCTTCATGCTTTAAAAGAGAAGATTGCTCTGGCAGAGAACAGCATAGTTGTAAAAGTGTCAAGGTGTTATGAATGTCCTGATGATAGAGCCCAGTTGTTATCTGCTGGGTAGTGAGGGAGGATAGCTAATGATGTGCAGCATGTAAACCGTTTGTTGCTCTAATCCATCTGTGTGGAGAGGAGTGAAAAAGAGGGGCGAAATCCTGGGAAAATTACTTGGACAGCTGGAGATAAAGTGTGTACTGATGGAGTCATCCAGAGGTAGCTGTCAACATGAGCTGTGTTTGCATATAATCCAAGCGATGCACAATGATTCCTTTTGGTTCCATTTCTTTTATGGGGGTTCATGTGTCTGTGCACAGACCTTAATTACTATCCAGTACCTCTTACCAACTGGGCTCCAGTTTTAAGTGAGGAATGTGATTTTAATCAATTCGTGGCTGGGTGGTGGAGAGAAGTACTACAAACAGACCAAAGCAAGACATATGGATCCCTTTGGAGGACCTGAATTAAATGAGAAGCAGTCATTTTATTAATTCTGCTGTGTTTTATAGACCTTTTATATGGAACATTACCCATACAACTTCACTAGCTAATTAAAAAGGGCTCTTATCAATTTGCTGGGCAGTTGCTTATGCAGGGGGGAAAAAATAAAAAAGAGAGGAAGAAATAATATTTTTTTTTTTGAATTCCAGAAAATCATTAACTTTAAGGGGGTACAGAACAGATCACCAAATGCCTAGTGAGACTATTTGGACTGCTTATCTTCACTCTTCTGAAAGAACTATTGTAAAAACTGAGCATTACACAACACCTTGACACTGATCTGCACCGTGCCTGTTGTTCATATGGAAACCTTACACAGGTCTGGTGCAGCACCTGCAGGTATGTGAGCACAGGCTAAATTAGGGGCTTTGTACACTGGATTTCTATGATCCCTCCTGGCAGAGAAGGCACCCTTTTCCTTGGGCTGGTGTTAGCCTTTAACAGCAGCAGTTTGAGCAGCTTTGTAATGTTCTCAGCCAGGACTGAGGAGTGCATGTGATGCTGGCAGGCGTGGAGTGTGTAAGCTTTTTGCAAAGGGAGGAGAGAGAGAAGCAAGTGCAGGGGAGACACCCTGGTCCTGACTGATGATCCCATCAGAATGGAACTGATGGCTTTAAAATGGACTCTGCTTTCTGCAGGCAGCCTGAGAGGAAGGGCAGGACACCCAGGGGAAGGTTATGGAAGTGGGGAGTGCCTCTCTGAGCACAGCCCTCTGTGCTGCTCCTGTGTGGGATGGGACGAGGCTGAAGCCCTCCCAGCACCTGAAAAGCAGCATCACAAAAATACAATCAGTAGGGACAGAGACAAGAAAAGTCTTCTAAACCCCTTGCACCTCCATAAACCCTCACTTTACGTGGCATATTGGATTGTACAAGCACGGGGTCTGCTGGGAGCTGTCTGCTGAGCACACAGTTAGCGGTGATTGAACACCGGCGTTTTTAGCATTTTGACTTAAATCCAGTGTAAACTTGTGAGTGAACTGCTGGCCTGGGCTGGGTCTCTGGTGGACAGCAGTCAGCCAAGCATCACAGGCCGTGCAGCCACCGAGTGCCCGGACGGTGGCTGCGGGTCACAGCTCAAAGGAAGCTTGAAATTTCGCTTCAATGGATCCTGAATTACCTCTCATCCCAGGCAAAGCTTTATTTCTCTCCCTCTCTTTTCTCCCAGCATTGAGCCGGCATGGCTGGAGAAGAGAGGAGAAAGGGAGCTGGTACTGAGACCATCTCAAATGTACCTGGACTACAAACAAACCAGTATTTTTCCTTCCAGCAAAGCTGTTCCTTTAATCTCTATGAGCAGGAGAAATTCATGCATTACAGAGGCACAAAAATGAGAAGGGAAAGGCGGGTGGGAATAGTTGCATTAGAATTAAGCCCTGTTTTTAATATGACACCTGTCAGACTTATTGTTAAAAATATGGAGAAAGGCTCCCTTCAGAAATAATAACATTGCAGCAAGGTTAGTTACACACAGTGAGTCCTGTCAACAGCCGCAATTAGAAGTTGTTTACAGCCGAGTGAAGAAGCTCAGCAGCATCAGGGCTGCGCGGACCTTGCGCGCTGCTCCAGCCCCAGCCCGGGGCTCACGGATAATCCTCCCTTCCAAGCCAGCCCGCAGCCGGGATGGGAGATCCTTCCCCGCAATCACACCGCCTTCCTAATGACACTATCACCCAGCCGGGGATTAAGCGCTGCTTTGCAGTCAGCGGTGTCACCGGGTTTAGGCTGTGGAGCAATTAAAGGGTCAATTTACGGCGGGTTGGAGGCTGCGGGTGAAGGGCAGGGGACCGGGGATGTCTGGCAAGGAGAGCCCCTGATAAACAAGAGCTGTCAGAGAGCCCTGCCCTGCAGGGGCGACTCTTTCTGTCGGCTGGCTATTAAAAGCCATTCCTTGCCGTCGCAATTAAGCCCCTCCGCGGCCGCTGCCAGCTGCGGGGCTTGCGAGGCTCCGGCACCGCGACTCAAACCAGACCGCAGAATTAATTCCATTTACGCCCTCAGCCAGATTTCAAAGTGAGGCTCTGGAGACACAGGAGAAATTAATTTATTAAAAAGCAATAGCTTGATAATGCACATGATGATAGAATAAATGAATCTGTTCAATATCTTATAAAACAGTTGGCAATCACATAATAGAGCATTCATTGTCAATTTAGTAGCTTGTCTCATTATACTCTGCAAATAGTAGTAAAATGGTGTATTATTCATGAACCAACATGCTTTAATTACTTTTAGTGCACATTTATTTTTTCAAATGTAATATGAGTTAGATTCAGCCATAACTGTAACTCAGCTGATGAATTTTGAAGCAGTAACACAAACTGGAAGAGAAATTTTATGAGCACAGGAATCGGTTTCTGGGAAGTTTGTAACATTTCTATATGCTATGAAAGCAGTCCTAAAAGGCCAGCCTCAAATGTTGGCCCAAATTTGGATTGTAGCTGATAAAACTTTAGTAAATACAAATTATTAATTGGTAATGCAATCAGATGTAATTTCAAGTTTCATCATTTGCTAGGGTTGTTGGCTTTTTGGGGATTTTTAAAAATTATTTTTTGCTGCCATAAAGCAAACCCCTGTATCTAATACAGTTTATTTGTTGGCTTTGCATAGAGAAATTGTCTTGTTAACACTCCCTCCCTTCTTGGCTTTTCACATACACTTTTCACCAGCTTAATTTGCTATGAAGGTCTCATACACATGCAGCCAAGGTCAGTGAAAGTCCACTGCTCATTTCAATTAAAATGTTTGCAAGGATTTATACATAATAAACTGATCTTGCCTATAATAATAGGTTTCCTTAAGTCAGTCTTGCTGCTACTAAGTATAATGTTGCAGCACACTGTTGATTTCTATGTACATAGAAAAAAGAGCACAGTAAAATAAGATGACTTGAAAATGCAATTAAAGTGTAAATCTTTTCACCCATTAACATTTAGGGTCCATTAGATTGCTTTGTCTTTTACAATATTAAATGCTAAAATGTTTTGCTTTTATTCTGTAACAGTATATTCTAGTTCTATTTATAATACAAATGTAATTTAGCTCCCAATAAATCTTGGCTTTAATTGGTTATTAAGTATGTGCTACACTGTCATAAATTTAATCCACAGAATTTGTTTTTTTCCCCCCCATTCATCTCATTCTGGGGTTAGGAATAGGGTTTGGTGCCATCATCAACATTTAGCCCACGTGAGCATCTCCCCCAGGAGTGTGGATTGGGGTCATTGCCCTCACTCTGAGCCCTTCAGGAGGTGCTGGGGGGCTCCAGGCTGGGGGCTGAGCTCACACGAGGGCTTCTTGTGCCTCTGCCCAAAGGGAAATGCTCTGGCAAGGTGTTTGCTCTCTCCTCAGGGACTCGAGGTGAGTTTCTGGCTCTGGTGTGGGGTCTGACTCTCCCAGGCAAGGGATGGAGCTGTGGCCAGTGCTGGAGCTTTGGCCCAAGTAAAGGTTGTAGAGGGTGTGAATCAGGGCTGAATTTCACTCTTTTGCCCTTGATCTTCTGCCTTGAAAGGTGTCCAAACTATGGCTGCACAATTGTGACTCTTTTCCTCAGGCCTCAGTAAGCACAATTTAGACTAGTTTTTATTGGTCACTGAGGATGAGTTTCTAAGGTTTTTTAGATTCGAGAACTGGGGTAATAGCATTGTGAGGGCATGGCCCAGTTTCCTTTGTAATCCTGATTTCAGTTCCCACTAGTAACCTGAAGCCATGACTGTTTAATCCTTAATTCCTGCCACAATTAACATCTCATATTCAGGAGTACTTCTCTGTGATTTGGAAGGAAATCTGTCCCCAGCTAGGTCAGCCCTAGCTGGTCTCTTTACTAAGTGGAAAGGGATCCTTTTCAGCTGGAGTCAAACACAGTAACACCTCATTTAATGGTGCAATAGAGCAGAGAATCTGTTCACTGGATGCAGTAGGAATCAACATCCTTGCAATTAGAGCTAGTGAGGAATGCAGGCACACAAACTCATAAGCTACTAATGAACTATTTGAGCAATTCTACAGGTATTTATATAAGGCTGAGACAGCATCCTCCACTGAAGAGCTCCCCCCACCTCCCACATATTCCCAAGGAAGCTTTAACTGAAGTGAAATTTCTTTATGTAAATATAGGCAATGCAGAGAGCCCCACGTGCTCTGCCATTGCCTCTGCACTCCTGGCTTTGGTTTGAGCTGGTGAACAAACAGGGCTGCTCTGCAGCCACTTTGCTACATGTCAGTGCCCACAAAGGTCAGTCTGCTTCCCCTCACCAACATTTTCACACTCTTGAATGCATCATCACACCATGGCATATGAACCAGAGGACATCTTTTTTTAATCCCTTTTCCAGCACCTTTCCTTCCAGAACCATCCTGCCTGGTTCACACTTATCCTGGATTTCCCACCTTCTTTTGCAGAAGAAAAGGCTGAATTCTGTCCATTCCCCTATTGGATAATCTTAAAGAGCACCTCAGCTGAGTATGTCATCCCTCTCCATGGGTCAGAGCAGGCAGTTTCCAGGGCAAGCCCCTCTTCACCCAGAGCCAGAGCACATCAGGCAGTGTCCACGGCTGGCTGAGGTGCAGCAGGAATCCCTAAGGCAGCATTTCCCCTGGTTCTTCTCCAGGTCAGCAGAGCAAGAGGCGAGGACAAAGCTGTGGGTTACACCACCCCTTCCCTGACCTGGTGCCCAGATATTCTTGGCAGCAACCCTGTATGAACTATTGCCCTTCTCTCATCTGTGCCTGCCCTGTGCAAACCCCACCAAAAGTCCAAACAAAAATGGTGACCTGCTTGTTGAAGTATAAAAAGAGCTGAAGTGCCCAACAACAGCTCAAAATGCCATTGCACAGACTGGTGCTCACACTCAAGCCCTGAAGAGCCTTTTGAGGGTACCAGCCATGCTCATCCCAGAGCTCCTGCCCCTCTGGAATGAGTGACAGGGAGAGCTCAGCAGGGCTTAGAACATTATATAAGTCACTACAAGAGCTGATTATTTCACTGTGTAAATTGCATATGGAGCACTTGAAACGGGCAGACTTTAACATAAACAGAGAAAATAACTACAGCAATTTGTCTTCAAAATAATTCAGGGAGTAAAAAACCCATCCATGATGATCAATTGAACTGCACTTCAAACTTTTACTGGCAAAATGGTCAGTCAGTCAGCTAAATATTTGTTTTATGTCCATGAACAAGTAGAAATTACAAAAAAATTATAAAAAATCATTTTTTTTCCAGAGCACAAGCCAGTCTTTGCCTCACTGGTCTTATTGGCTTAGTAATCCATATAT
The DNA here is from genome assembly GCA_013400575.1 of Peucedramus taeniatus. Taxonomy (NCBI): domain Eukaryota; kingdom Metazoa; phylum Chordata; class Aves; order Passeriformes; family Fringillidae; genus Peucedramus; species Peucedramus taeniatus. The sequence continues at coordinate 1,311,856 of WBNO01025885.1, read as the reverse complement.
TTACTGCACTTAGAATGAAATACAACAGTTCCATCTGAATAATCTGATAACATTTAATTTTCTAATTTTTATATCAGTCCCCTGGTTTTTGAAACCTTTCTAATTTTTATGTCAGTCCCCTGGTTTGGCACTTTGCAATAGGCAAATATTTTCTCAACAGCAGATCAGTTGTTCACATGCATGCCCTTACTCCTGAATGTGAAGTTAATGGTATCTTTTGTACAGATCTTTGTTCCCTGACACAGTCCATGAACATGTGGCTATACATGTGCAAATGTATGTTTATATATATCTCTATATCTCACCCATATATAAAATACAGACAGAAACTCCTATACAACACCAAACTTTTGTAAAATAAATTTTCTGGGTTTGTTGATTGCCCTAAGTTATGAATCAATGACTTTAGCTTTCTAAATTTTGGAAATATGAATGCCTCTGTAAAAGGCAGTAAGTGAAATAAACAGGCAAAAAGCTCCACAACGTTAGAAATTGCCACTATTGCTTTAAAATGTTGACTGAACTTACAAGAATATCTTCCAGCCCTCCTTAAAATTAGTTTTTGGCTCCTGTTAACATTTGATATACTTTCCCTGATGACCCTGGATGCGTCTGGAGGTCAGTGCTCCAGAGTTCCTGGCTATCTTTATTGTCCCTAACTTGCTTTCTCTCCAAGACTCTTCCTCCTTGCCAAGAAAAATATTTCTAGTTGTTGTATCTTCAGCAGTTCTCTATCAATGCGTAACAGATGGATTTTCTGCTGAAAAGCAGGACCAAGGGCTTTTGCTGCCTGACCACGGGCTGGGTGTGTGTGCTGAAGCTACTACAGACCAGGAGGAAAAAAAGGGCTGCAGAGAATAGGAGAGCATCTTAAAACTGTTCATTGCAAGGGTTTGCAAGGTGTTTTAATAAAAGAACCATGCAGGTAAACATTTACACTTGAAAAACCTCTCACCCTGTGGGACAGGGAGAGTGCTTGGTTAGGTGAGTTTTTTGTTTGAGTTTTGCAGGCACTGCTAAGCCCCTTCCTCACCATTTCCCACCAGCAGCACGTCCTGAGCTCCAACAGAGCTTCTCTCACTCTTGCTTGCTCTTGAAATTTCACCCCTTGACACCCATGGCTGCAAACTCATCCAACTTGGCTCTTAAAGGCCACGGTGCCACCTCTTCTCCCTGGGGAGGGGACTCTGTTTAACAGGGCAGACCCCAGGACACATCACTGACCACCAGCTGCTTCCTTCCCTCCTCCTGTCACTGCCTCCAAAGCTGCCACTTACCTCTAAACCCCAGCATATGCCATCAATGACCCTCTCATATTCATTGATCTTCCTGAGCACATCAACCTGTCTCTCTAAATCTGCACTCTGATTTTTCAAGTAATAGAAAGAATCCCTCTGGATAACCACATAATCATCTCCTTTTGGCTCCTGGTCAGGCTGCCTCGCTCTTTCTTGCTCTCTCTCTCTTTTTCTGAATGAGGAAGGTGATAAAAACACTGCCTTCCTATTTCAGTCTTCTGCAAGGCTTCCTGGGTGCCCCACCAGACTCTCTGCTTCCAGCTCTTTGAAGATGAATGAATAATATTCCTCTGTGTTTCTATTATCTGCAAACTACCAATTAAACAGAACCAGCAGCCAGAGATAAAAGTAGAGCCTTGGCAAAATCCACAGTAAAATGGACACAAAAAGCTCAGGATATTTTCACATGTGCAACCCCTGGAAATTTAGAGATGCAGAGTGGGAGGCAGGGGGCAATGCCAGGTATCACCATCCCTGTCAGGGCTCAGATACCCATGGAATAAGTCTGTAATTGCTGTGGGACTACAAGCTAATTATTACATAATTATATAATTATATGTAGCTATTTATATGAGGGGAAGAGATCAAATTTAGTACATTACCATAAATTCACAAATCAGGAGCTTTATTTTGAAATCTTTGACTGTGTGGCCTTTCATCTTTGAACTGTTTGGTAACTTCAAGCATCATTACCCCATAATGTGTCAGAATGTGCAATTAGTGTGAGTACAATTACAAACAGTCTAATACTTGTATTGTGTTTAATAATACAACAGGCCTGTGAATTTGTATGCTCTGAATAATAATGAAATCTAGGTTTAATTATTGATCTTTTAAAAATTATTTTAATATCCTGATACTGATGCAGCTAAATATCAAGCAGTGTAAATATAACATGAAAATGTACAGCTGTTAGGCTAAAATGTCATATTATCCATCCATCTTTGCTTTTTCCATTGTACCTATCAGAGTAGCATATAAGTGATATGATTTATGTATTTTATTTGGAGTTATGTAATAATAAAAAGTCTCCTGCACAAGGCTCAGCAAACTCTGCCACGCCCTTAATGGAGCAGTGTGATCCCAGCCACATTAGTCCAATCCTTTCTGCAGGAATTCAGCCAAGGAGTCACCTCCCAGGATGCCTTCCCACCCTGTGGCTGAGCAGGGAGCAGCCCCACAGCCTCTCCAGACCAGACACCTTTTGCAGCAGGGCTGGGAGGTGCTCAGGGGTGGGCTATTTCTGCCCCAGAGCAGTTGCCAGCCTTGGAGGGGTTGCTGGCAGCCACCTCTCCTTGCCCCAACAGCAGGGACTGGGCTGAGCACTGCAGCTCAACACAGCAAAGGGCTCATGGATGATCCAGATTTCAGATCCAGCCTCCAAATTTCAAAGGAGTGGGGTGCAGGACTGCAAACATCTGCTGACACTGCAGAGCAAAGTGCTTCAGCCTGGGCTCAACCACGGGCAGGAGAGAGGAGGCTCTGGCTGGGGTTATTCCTGTGCTGAGCACGTGGGAAGATGCTTCCCCAGGTTACTGCCACAATATTCCTCATAGTCTTACACTGAATTTCGTGGAGAAGTGGATGCCTCTATTTTTATCTTTGTCTAAATTTGATAAAATTATCATTAACTCCTTTTATTTTTTTTTTTTTTGCCTTTGGTATTTTGTTCTTTGTCACAGCAAGGAAACTGTACAGATAACTTTAACTTCTTCTTCTCAAGTGAAATGAAATGGAAATAGGATCCATCTCCAAAAATCAATTTGGAAACCATCTGTATATTTTTGGGCTCAGACAATGGGTATTTCCAAAGCCATGCCTTCTAAAACTCTTTGAGTGTAAAAAGAAGAAGAAAAAAATAATACCTGGATGTGAGCTATCATCCATCAATCAAAAAAACTCACTCAGACTCAGATGCATGAGCCAAAATGAACTTCAGATGGAAATGGATAGGAGACAGGCTATGTTGCCTGATTTGCTTGGGTTACTTCATTATTAATCTCTTTGCTACCATTTATTTTAATGATCATAGCCAAGAAAATTTCATTTATGAAGACCACTTTTCTTTTTTTAAGGGCTACTTTGTGTGTGGTTGGCTGGGCTCTATTTTATCACAAGTGCCAAGGGCAGGGCTGCTTTCCTTAAAACTGCTCCAGTCATATCCAAAATGTGTTGGTGCCTTGACCTGCAGAGAGGGCTGGGCCTTGGCCCCACAGTTTGCATTCAGGAGCCCAGTGCAGGGTCCCTGATCACACACCCCTCTCCCAAGGGGGTTTCTCTCTAGCAGACAGTGAAAAACTCTGAGATGGAGAAGGGAAAAGTTAAAAAACCAGAGTCTATTAGAAAAGATGCTAATGGGTCTGGCCTGCATTTCTGGGAGAGAGGATGAGAGAGATTTTCTCCAAACTTGCTTTGTCTCTGCTCTCACTGCTCCTCCAGCACAGCCACCACCTTCTCCTGCTCTCCTGTCCTGCCCCCCCCCCCAAAAAAACAAAACCCAGGCAGCCAAGTGGGTTTTCCTAAATGAGATACACCTAATTAGTAGCTAGTTGTATACTTGCTGATCACACAGTTTTTCAGCTCTTTGTTTATAACCCAGCATATGCATCCGTAGAGCATTTTTACAAGTAAATGTACACATTTCATTAAAAGTACTGTCTTTGCTGCTTCCAGAGCTTTGTTCTATAAAAGAGTCTTGTAGCAGAGTTGTTTATTCCCTCAGCCCAAAGGAAAAGGAAAAAAATTCACTTCCATTATGATATTAATGCAATTTCAACTAATTAATGAATGATTTTCCAGAGCTATATTTATAAATCAAACCTGGTGATGAAGTTCTCATCCCTGGCAGCTCACCTGGGTCCTGTGGTTCTCACTTTGCAGTCACACAAGCTGAATGCCCACAGAAAGGCAAGGTAAATTCTGCTTACAGTCACACCATAATTCACTAGCATGACCAGGATTAGATCCCTGGAGTTTTTTGTCCCAGTCTCTTACTTCAAATGCCAGAAATACTTCACTACAGCAGCAATATTTTGAAGTCTTGCAGGGCTCTGATGCATGCAGATATCTCTGTCCAACTGCAGCTCTGTGTGTCTTCAGAGTCTGCAAAAATGGGAATACATAAACATTGCTAATGCCTCTCTGAGAGGTAGGGGGTACTTGCACTTTGTTATACCTGCCCCAAGATTTGGTAACTCAAGTTTAGAAGTTTAGAATATTTTCTTTCTCCAACCTGGCAGGTTCTGCTACTTTCCCTACAGTGGAAATGACTGTAAAATCTGTTCAATCCCTTAAGGATAACTGCTGAAGCACCATCTAATAAATCCACACCATGTCCAGAAAGAAAGACCAGACCAGACAGGAGCAGGATGCAATGCAATGGCTGATCTCAATCAAGGTGGTTTAAAGGAGACAGGTGACAGTCCCCACGCTGCCACTGTGATGGCTGGAGGCACCAAACCTCTTCTCATGAGCTCTCATTCACCCAAGGCATCAAAAAGCCTCTTCACTTAAATAGAGCAGGTTATGCTTCCCCCCATGATCTTGTACTCAGAGTGCTCTGCAACCAGAGCAAAAGAAAGGGGGAAATGTTGTCAATTCAGTGCAAATTGGGTTAGGGAAAGGAAATAGCAGCAACTTACACTTCAGTACAGTTTTATAATCTATGGTTATAAAATTCAGGGTAAAATGATGCTTGTAGAGACAAGTGTGAGCTTCTTTAAACAGCAAAATCTGGAGCATCAGTGTAATTCATCTCAGCCTACTCATGGAAAACTTTGTGGCTGTGCTGCCCCTCCCTTCCAGGGCACCATGGGCAGGATTTGGGCAGCTGTGGGAGCTGCTGCTGAGGAAACCCCTGGAGCCCTTATGGTCACTGAAGCCCTCAGGGTGGGGACAGCCATGCCTGACCAGGGTAGGTAAGGAAAAAATCTTGGTTCTGGGAACAGCTGCAATACAGAGGGAATCGGTGGGGCAGGACTCATCAGCAATGGGAATTTTCTGCCTTTGGGAGTGGAGGGCTCCTGTCTTCTTGCCAGGATGAAAAGGAAGGAGCAGATTTGTGGCTGGCTGTTGAAAGGCACAAAACAGCTCTTGCAGGGAGAAGCAGGACAGGAGGGATAGTCCCACAGCAATGGATCCCTGAGTGCAAGGCAAAGGAGAGGGCCAACATGTGGGTGAAACAGCTAAAGGTGAAGAATAAATGCAATTTATCACGTGCTTCAGCCAATAGTTTTTCAGCTGATCATGTGGATGTAATACCTATGTGTCTGTATATCTGCATGGATAAAGGAGATGCTGAAGATTTGACCAAATTCTAAATTATAAGAAAAATCAAGTCTTGGTCACATTTCAGTTATGGTAGACATAAACAGTTTGCTGAATGGTTTAGTTACTTTACAGACTTCTTTTTTACTACTTAACACCTTAACATCCCCCCCACCCACCTTTTTTTGTCTTCCTGGGTGTATCATAGTTTTGGCAAAGCCTTGCAAGAAGAGCCTTCATGCAAGAATATCAACAGCCTGCCTGACATACCTCACATACACTGCACAAAGTCTTACAACACAAGATTTACAAGCTCCCACAAAGGGAGAGGCTCATTTAAGAACAGGCCATTGCACAGAAATACCAGGAAAAGCTGGTGGAAGAGCAGAAATAGATGTTTTAAGTATTGCTAAGCACCATCCGTGAGTATGAAGGAAGTGCCTACAAGCCGGCAGCTGAAATTGCAGCTCCACCATTTGGTGCTCAGTTTTGTAGATTTTAACTGAGCGTTAACAATCATTGTGTAATTGAACACCTCATTCAGTTCATTAGCTAATGCCTGTGCAGGCTGTCAATGTGCAAAGTGCAAGGCAGGTGCTAAGTATTGTAATTATTTGTTTTCTCAGCATTTAAACCATTTTGATTCCTGACCGCTGAAGATGGAAGCAGTTTTCTTTGCTTGGTAATGTTGAGCAGAGATATGACCACAAGAGGAGGACCACATGTGGGCCAGACTGTCATTCCTCACTTGCTGGCCAAAGTGGTTGGGGCTCTTTGCCCTCCTCTAAGAGAATGGACTGCAACTCTTGCCTGGTACTGCTTGTCCCCATCTCCTCCTGACAGTTTTCTAGTTGGAAATCCCAGTTAACAGCACTGATTTTGCACTCCCCAGCCCACAGCTGTGTCTCCTGTGGTAGGAGCTCATGTTTATTGCAGTATCACCTTCCTGGACCTCTCCTACTGAGTTCTTTGCAGGCTGAGAGCTTGAGGAAGCTCAGAGCAGGAGGAGAAGTCAAGGTGGACCAACTGGAGGATGCTGGGTACAAGAGAAAATTTTATCCAGCCTGGGCTGGAGCCTATCCTGTGAGCAGCTGAGCATCTCATTGAACACAGAGAAGGTCACGTTTCCCTCCTGGAAATGCCACTGCTGCTCTTCTTGTGCTGTCATTCATTTCTCACATACACCTGCAAGTGCAGTGGGAAGGTGTGAAATCTCTGCCCTGCTCTTCTCCAGATCTGCCTGGTACAGATCAGAGCTTCAAAGGCTTCAGCTGTAGGAAGCTGATGTTCGAGTCATTTTTGAGGCCCTGATTGTCAAAGTTGGAAACTCCTCTCTGCCCTGTCCCCTCTGCATGGCTGGTGCTCACCCAGCACCTCAGAACACCTCAGACCAGTGCCAGGTCAGCCTGGTGCTGGTGGTGTTACCTGATGACCACTCACCTTTGCAGGGAGCATCTAAAATATGCAGATCTTGGAGTTTCCCCTCTATGTCTTTTTTAAACTTAGACACTGACCCACAGAGTGCTAATTAGCTAGATTCAAAACCAAGCTTAAAAAATGATAATGAGTTTACTGATTATCAGGTATGAAAACAAGGTCAGTCAAAAACATATCAGTGCTTTAATTAAGCTTCAGTGGGCGAGATGGAATGACTATTAATGACTCCTGTTTTTGCTAAACTTCCCTTCTGTGGCCTGTTACTTCAAGGTAGGGACTGTCCCCGTTTGTCACACTTCCGCTTATGTAAATTGCCTGAGCGAGACAAGCACTTGCTCACCTAAAAAGCTCTGCAGGATGGAGGGAAGGCAATATGCATGTTCCTAGTGCCTATTGACAGACCTGCTTCTTGTTTTAGATCTTGGAGTTTCAGTCAGTAGCGTGTCTTTGGTGTTGTAGCTTCTGCACACTGGTTTACTTTCCATACGCAATCTCTTGTTCCACGTGGCTTATTTGTATTTTTGTCCAGGCTGCAACTAGCATTGTCCAGCTGATCTTTGGGCAGGCAAATTTAAGACCAGGGGAACTGTAAGAGTTCATCCAGTCTGGCTCTGGTTTTCTGACTGGCCATGTGCAAGTCCCTGGGAGGATGTGGAAGGAGGAGGGACAAGGAACAGTGCTTTTCCTCAAAAGGATGGGCATCACAAACACTGCATCTAATATCCTGAATTAATTTCATCCATTCATTTTTGAACTTCTATATACTTTTGATTTCCATGACAGGTTAATTTTTTTTCTTTTTTACAGGAACCCAACATATACATCAGGAATAAACCAAATGAGTTTGAGGGTTTTGTTTTGTTTTGCTTTCAGTTCCTCTCCTAATAACTCTGTAGATCCAGTGGAAGATTTGGCAGCTCTTGGTTTTCCTCTAAGCTTAGAGGCAGGGGCAGGACGAGAGCGAATGGATGCAAACTGAAAGAGAGCAGGTTTGGATTAGATATTAAGAAAAAATTATTTACTGTAAGGGTGGGGAGGCCCTGGCACAGGTTGTCCAGGGAAGCTGTGGCTGTCACATCCCTGGAAGTGTTCAAGGCCAGGCTGGATGCAGCTCTGAGTAACCTGGTCTAGTGAAAGGTGCATATATGAAAGTAGCCTATGATTGAGGGGTTGGAATGAGATGATCTTTAAGGTCCCTTCTAACTCAGACTATTCTATGACTCTGTGAAAAGGAGAGCTCTCTGGAGAGCAAATCCCTCTGCCCAATGTTGTCACTGCACCATCCCTGCCTATTTCTAAGGGTCTGACATTTGTCCTTCCTTCTGCCTTTTGGTGAGAGTGTTCCTCATGATGACACACCAGAATCTGTAACTTCCCACCCTGCAAAACCCCCATGTTCTCCCTGCAAATGGCAAGTCAGAAGGAGCTGGCTGAGACCATCAACTCAGAAGTCACTCTTTGGGAATTGACTGACATGCAAAGGTTGGCTCTGTATGGTTTAAAGAACTGTGCATGCTATGCCAGATCAACACAGCAGGGGTATTTTGGTGGTGCAGTGGCATTTTGCAGCTGTTTTCCTGCTGTGTGTGGTCATTCTCAAGAGACAGTGCCCTTGTGGAGGGTGGAATCAGCCAAGCCCAGCTCCCTGGCCCTGGGGACACGAGGCAGGAGTTCACCAGGGACACTCTGCCCTTTGCCACCTGCAAAGGTGATGCTGAGCTCTGAGAAACAACACAAATGTCTCAAGCTGGGCATCAAAAGTAAATGGAAACTTTTGACCTTCACTACTCTGTGCCTCATTTCCTCATCTCTACAGGCTTCCTCCTCGTGCAGAATGTGAAATGTGTTCAGCAGTGACTGTGGAGCCCATGTGTGATGGGGAGAGGGCAGGGCAGGAAAGGAAACACATCATGCAGGGAGCATTGCAGCATCTGAAGCCTTTCTATGCCAGGTCTGTGCCTACTTGTTGAGGGATAAGAATGAAAAGAAATTTTGAGTGGCTACATGTGCCCTGCATGAAATACAGAACCTGTGACTGGTGATGATGCACACACTGACTGACCCACACAAAAAAGACAATTTACAGTCCTGCAAGAAAACAAAGCTGAGGCATTTAAGCCCTTCAGTTTTCAACACTGATGTTCTTTTGAAATATTTGCATTTGGGTTTTTTTCAGTTCGGATACTCTATCATACAAATATCCTCCAGACAGAAGATTTTGGCTTTGCATTTCCTGCATGCAATCCACAAAGCTTTCACAACCTGTAGCTTTATTATTTTATTGAAAATAAGGTAGAATGCTTGTACATTCTTTATAAGATGGGAGAGCCCAACCTTTGGTAACTTAACCCATGGGAGAGGGGCTTCTTTATTAAAAACCTTCTTGTTTTTATTGTGAACTTGCCTACCTTCCCTTTGTCAGCTAAACCAAAGGGTATTAGATCACCTGGCAGCTGTAATAGGTGAGCATGCACAGGGTAACCTTTCCAGAGGATGGTACTGAGCCTATGAAGTGTTAAGTGCCTTCAAGGTCCACTAAAATCAATGGGATTGAAGAATGCCATACCCTTGAAGGGCTGAGCCCCAAGGGATGGCTTCTTCTGGGATACACTGATTCTGAAGACAGGCAAAATAAAATATTTAAAGCAGCCTGACAGGCACAGGCTAAATTCTTTTCCTTTTGTGCTGAAACATAATTTTTTTAATATGCCCTGAGCATGCTGTGAAAGCAATCTTTCTACATGTTTCCTTAGTGGGGAGTGTTTGCTCTCTGTGCTCATCAGTCACAAAATCTGTGACTGATATGGCCCCAAAGCATCAGGAAAGTTTAGGCTCTACAATACAGCTTTTTTTAAAAATAAGACATAATTGTGGAAGAAGAGTCTATCAAGTGCCTAAGCTGGGAAAGGGTTACTGCAGGGACATACATTAGCAGTATGTACTTCACATTCTTAGTCCATTGGTTTCTACAGCAGTTCTTGTTCACAGTAATGTGAGGCAGTTAATATGGGATCTGAACACCACTGGACTGATAAGCCTTCATACTGACTTGCAAAAGTAATTTTCAGTAATCTTTGAGGGGAAAAATTGCATTTAGTGGGGAAAAAAAAAGAAAAAAAAAGGCTAAGCCATTCGTGCATCCTATTTTATTGAGTATGCAAGTAATAGACTATGCAGAAATTGAACTTTTGATCCATTAGGCTGTGCACAGGGACAAGCCACTGCTGAGTTACTGTCAGAAAGTTACGCTTCCAAATAGAAAAGTTTCACAGTATTTTTCCAGAATCTTGTTTGAAAATGAGATGCCATTATTACTGTTAAAATTCAAACTTCCATTAGAAAGGATTGGAACAATGTTCCCAATCCAAGGCTCTGCTTTCATGTATCATACTCCCACTGCTGCAATTAGTCATTCCCAAACCAACTTTTTTTTTGTGGCTGTTGTGCAAGGCAGTGGTAACATCCTTTCCTAAAGGTTTAATGAACACAACTATCTGTGTCTGCTTTGCTCCAACGATTGCTTCATACCCTGAGCCAGGCCAGGCAAAATAGATAACTTCCAAACCATTTTCATTTTCTTGACCCAAAAATGGTTCAATTCCCAACCAGGACTAATCACCATATATTTCCTCTGAATCCCCAGCCATCACGAATCCAGTCCAACCATGTATGAGTATTTGTGGCTGTTAATTGCCACAGCCTTTCACCAAACAAGAGTTTCTCAGATTTAGATGAGCACCATGGTAAGAACTTTCCTTTTGCTAGAGGAAACACCATCAAGAGAGACAGGAGGTTGGTTCTCTGTGTGTGCTGAAATCAGGGCTTTCAGAGAGCTTCAGCTGCATTTCCCAAAGCATCACAGGCCCAGAGGGACAGATTGATGAGGTTAATGACATAGTTCAACACCCAACTGGTAGGTAGCTGCCACCCAATATATTCTCCACACCCAAGCTGATGGGCTTCATGGACACTTCACGAGGAGAGCAAGATCCCTGAGGAAGGAGCTGACAGAAAACGTTGAAAAGGGGCAAAATGCTGTGTTGAAGAGGGCTGAGAGATTCTGTGTTTGAAATGACAGTGGTGTGGGCTCCCCAGCATCCCTGCAGAGCCACAGTCCTTCCCAGGGCAGTGCCCATTCCCAGCAGAGCCCCAGGTGACCTCTCACCAACCTTGCTGCTCCAAAAGCAGCCACGAGGCTCTTTTGTGTCTCACAGCCACGAGCCCTTGAGAGGAGAGGGCTGGTGCAAAGCCCCCACCACACTGCACCTCTCCTGCCACCCACCCCCTGCTCAGGAGGATTCTCCCTCTTCAGCTTCTCCCCACTCAGGGTTTGGAACCTCATCCCTGAGCTGTGGCTGCAGCCCCAGGGCACTGAGGACTCTTTGTTATTATTCTTGGCATTTGTGTCCAAACACTTCAGATCATGAGCCCAGTAGTGCAACTGTAATAACAGCAATGCCTGAATCTCTTTAAAACCTATCAAGGGGCAGGAGTTGGGGAGGATAGCAAGGGAAGGAGTGGTTGACGGGACTGGAAGGGGCTTGGGCAGGAAGGAGGCTGTTCTGGAAGGAGGCTGGCTGTGCCAAGGCCCAGGGCAGGAGCATCCTGGAGGGGCCATGGCTCTTCACCAGAGAAATACATTCTAAGACATGGGCCACAGCTGCAGAGATTGCACCCACTGGAGCAAACACCGACCTGAATGGATCTGAAACACACAGAAAGCCCTGGCTTTGCATGTTTGAAGTAAGTCATTATTCAGGCTCCCAATCTCTCAGAATTCTGCTCAACGAAAAACCTTTGCATTAATCCCCCTCCTCCATCATTATGCAATATTGCTTAGGGTAAGGGAAGTTTCCTTGCTCTTTTCTAAATATAAATTTCTGTGGTTAGAAAATTAGAGAAATGACACTGCCGACCTTCCTAAATGTGAAGAGCTTCTTTGGGGAAGCACAAAAGTCATCTGCTGCAGCAGCCTCTTATCACTTTGTGGTAGGTGATTGCAAAATGCCTCTCTTACCCAGAGTCACACTGGGTTTAAATTGAGCTAGACAAGGGAACCACAAAAAGGGCTTGTGGGCATCTGGGCTGCTAAAAGCATGGGGCCTGGCACTGGAACACTGTTAGTAAAAACAGCAATTTGTCACGGAAAAAGGAGTGGAGTAGCCTGCAATGCCAATGTCATGTGTGGTTTTCCAAGCACGAGGCTTTGTGATGAAGATGAAGAAAGAACTCAGTGACCATTTTAAACTCAGCAGCCACTCCCGGTACAGCAGGAGTTAATGCAGTGTCAGACTTTCCATTAATGCCTCTGTTTTTGCAGGGGCTGTGAAAATATGCTTGAGGCAAAAACTTGTGATTCAGCAGCTCAGCTGAAGAGTTAACTTTTCTTTTTATACGCATCCGTTTTCAGAGTAGCGATTTATAATAATATTCATTCAGATCTATATATGGTTCTGCTGTGGTGGTAGAGGGAGCTGAGGAGGGAACTGTGCAAGGCCTTGTGCCCAACTGCCTGGCATTTCTGTCAGAGAGAGGCCAGGCAAGAGGTTTGGGGTCTTCACATGGCTGGTGTAAGGAGAGCTAAGCATCCTCAGGGCCAGGGACATTATAACCTGGGGGAAAAGGGGCCAAACATGGGCTTGTTTTCTGCTTAAATGGCAGCCTAAAAAAGGATAAAAATGATAAAAGGATAAGAACCTTCATGAGGAGTCAAGGCATGCTCCCTTTTTGCCCACATCCAATGCCTGCTGTCCTCATACATGTAGGAAAGGGACAAAAAATGGCTAAAATTATTTTCCCTTCAGATTTCTCTCCTGGTTTGCACCTGCCTGTTTTTTCTGCAGTTTCCATTAATTCCTAACTCTAAGAGGGAATCCTTCAGGCACAGCCATGACAAAATTCTCCATAATAAACCTTCAGAGATAAATGGGGAGTGTTGAAATGTGAGATCACACAAAGGACCAGCTCCTGGCTTTGCAACATCCTATTAACAGAGGATCAGTCAGCCCTGCCATCCTGAGTATGACCAGTTGAGACCCCCATACCTCAGGTGGGACAGCTGGGCATTGGGCTTGTCACTCCTCCTGGTACCCCTTGGACTATGGAGTTACTGCTGGGCAAAGCTGTCTCCGATGTCTGGCAAATCCCTGACTCTCTGTACAGCCCATCTGGGCCACAGGTAGCCCAGGACACCTCAAGCAGCTTGGTGCTGCTTAATATAGTTTCCTCTGTAAGATCATACTGTTTTTTACAACAGCTCCACTAATTACTGCAGCCAAGTGCCAGCAACCAGGCAGATTTACAAGGACACAGTATTGCCATTCTCCTCCCTGTCCGTGTCTTAGAAGTTGAATCTCATGTCCTTTCCCTAAATAGTACCTTAGCCCATGTTGTCCCACATTATCTGAGGTTATTTTCCCTCAAAATATTTTCCATACAAACTAAAATACAGTTATTTCTACCCATTTTCAGAAAAGGTTTCCTTTCTTCTTTGCTCTTTCAAGAAAATAGGCTCCTAGCAGGTATTTATCATGATAGCTAAATTAGCTGGTACCCATAATACTTGCAGCACAGAAAATCACTTCATCAGCTCTACAATTTGAGCTTACTGGAGAAGACTTTTAAGAAAGAATGAGAATGAAGCCTAGAATAAACATTTCTTTCCCCTTGTCCCTTCGAGGCACCAAAGTTCAAGGTGTTTTTTCCTTTCCTTGTATACCTGGAAGTCCGTGGTGGTGGTTAATTGAGCACTAAAAGCCCATGCCACTGCAGTTTCACTAAGATGCTGCATGATTTTTTTTCTTCTAATCCTAAACTGCTACCAGGCAAAACAGGACAAAAGCAACTGTACTTTGGTGATGGGAAAGAGAATTCTGTGCTGAAAGAAGCAGTGCTGATAGGGAAGTGGAGTGTGATCACAGAGTCAGACTCCTGTGTGTAACAGCTACACACCAAAATTATTCAGCAAGGGCTGAGGAAGACCCTCGAGGGTCATCATAAAGACCCACCCTGCAAGGTCATCATAAAGAGTTGTGTGTTGGCTTCCTTGGGTGAGCATTACCAGGAGGAGGAGCTGGCAGGTGCCTCTGTAGCTCCTCAGATTTTGCCTTTGGAGGAGAAGACAGGCAGCCCTCAGCAGCTGCTCAGACCTACTCTGCAGGCAAAATGCCAGGCAGAAAGGCAGCTTCCATGAAACCACACTGATCACCAACATCAGGTCAGGCTGTCCCTGAATGTCCATCCAGGATGTGAGCCAGTCAAGGAGGGAATGCTCTCAGAAATGGTGGAGGTGACAACTGGACATGTGCAGCTGCATGGGTGAATATGGCAAGACACAGATGGCAAACCTCTCAGTGAAGCCACCAGTGGAAAACTAAAAATTTTAAGTTATCACTCTGGCTTAAAGACAAAAATACATATGTAGTGGAAAACATTCCCTGTGGAAGTCCCTTGAAAATTAGTGTTTGGTTTACTTGAGAAGATGAATTTACTTTCAGCTTAAAAATATTTGTTAGGATGAAAGTTGTTTCTATTTGTAAGATGCTTTTTGCTACCCTCTTCCATAAAACCAACATGGATACAAATTCAAATGTTCCCATGCATGCACTGGGCATGGTCAATCAGTTACAGGTCAAGATAGCAGAAATTAGCGAAATAATGATTAATTAATAAATAATGAAAATATTTTCAAAACCTTTTCCCTCTTCCAATTTTTAATCTGCTTTTCTTACAAATAAGTCAGTAGTTGAATGCTGTAAAAATGATTTTTTTCTTCAAGGATCTCTCATTACCTGCTTTGTGTTTTTCCAGCAGGTTGATGTAAATGGCTCTGGCTCTAGAAGACAGCAAAGCCTTTGATCATCTTAGTTCCTTCATTATTACCTGAGGGAGCCATCAGGAACTTTCTCTCATGTCCAAAAATTATCCAGCCTATCTTCTTGGATTTCTTTATTCAGTGAATTAGTTTTCAGAATTATTCATATTTATTAAGAAGAATCACTGGCACTGCATGGTTAGGTTCCCCCTGAGCTATGTCAGCTCACAACACTGCAAGGTGTTCAAATGTTCATCTCCTGCTGTGTTACACATCAGAGATGAAAGGCCCTGCTGCACCTGGAGAGAATCAGGCAACAACCCAAACTGGTGAGCTTCAGTTCTTTGGGTGATGGTCAAGCATGGCCAGATAAGATATTTCGCTCCTCTATCCCTTCAATTCATCCTAGGGAGACCTTACCTAAAGGGCATTATAAAAAATAAGGAAAAGTGACTTTTTACATGGGCAGAGAGTGATAGGATAAGGGGAAATTGCTATAAACTAATAAAGGGAAAATTTAGATTATATTTTAGGGTGAAATTCTTCCCTGTGAGGGTGGCACAGGCACATGTTGGCAAGAGAAGCTGCGGGTGCCCCATCCCTGGAAGCGTCCAAGGCCAGGTTGGACAGGGCTTGGAGCAACCTGGGATAGTGGATGACATCCCTGGTTGTGGCAGGGCACTTGGAACTAGGCAATTTTTAGGGTTCCTTCCATCCCAAGCCTTTCTATCATTCTATGCCTCTGTGACTATTGGATGTTCTATTGCCCATAAACAGATCCATACTGCCCATAAATGATGGTCAGATATTTCCACATTCTTATTTCAAGAAAGAAGACACAAAGTGCGAAGTCCTTACTTCAGTTTAGAGTTTGGAGGACATCCAGTTCTTGCCATCCCTCTGTGCATTCCCAGACTCCATGCTCTGCACTCATCCACCCCTTCCCACTGCCAGGAGGCACGTGCTGCACCTTCTGTGTGCTTCATTTAGCTGCCACAGCCTGGAGGCTTTTCACCAAAACCTTTCTCCTCAAAAATCCATGTTGTCTCACTAGCTCACATCAAAACTGTGCTACTTCCCAGGTGGGCTGGTTGTACCAACATTTGTCTCTACCTGGCCTCCTGCTCCAACATCCACACCTCTTCTCTTGAGTACCTGGGTTCAAAAGTCACTTTCAGCAGGGTGACACAAGAGACCCGTGTTTATTTCCCAACCCTAACAGACATCCTGTTTGCCCTTGGGTCGTGCAGCCACTCTCAGCTTCCTCCTGTTTACAACAGCATAATACACAATTTGCTCCACTTTCCTGCTGCATTACAACCTCTCTGTCTCTCCTTGATATCCTTTTCTCAATTTACCTTTCTCCATTGTAACCTGACTTCCATGCACCCAACAAACTGCGAGGATTTGGGCTTCCTGAAGCTCCTGAGATATAAATAAATAAAACAAAAAAGGACAATGAGTTGGTTTGTGCCTAAGCAAAGGCAGTTTTGCTTCTCAGCAGGTTTGTGTGAGCTGTTTCTGGTTTCAGTTCACATAGGTTATTTCACCTTCTGAGTTTCTCTTTGACATTCAGGTTTCTGCCTTTTTTTTTCCACCTGAAGCCGAAGGGAAAAAAAAAGGCACCAGATTTAATTAAAAGCCACACCAATTTTTTTAAAAGGTAAAAAACTTGTAATTCTAGAATGAGAACTTTTTCTAACTTGGCAGTTTCTCATTTGTCCAATACTCCATGTCCTGATGCTGGGCTACTCCTATTAAAAGCAGTTATGCTCAGAGCACAAGGATGTTGGCGCACGTACCTGCCTGTCATCAACCATCTTGGCTCATGACTAAGACCAGAACATGAACATAAATAGAAGCACCAAAATTCATCCTGAAAATGAAACAATTACAGGGGACAGTTCATAACTTCGTGCTGAGGTTCCTCTAGCCCTTCCATGGGACAGATTTCATTATCCTGGTAAATAGGGAGCTGACATTAGTAGAGAGCACTACATTCAAGTTTGGTACAACCACTATCTTTGGTGGGGTTTCATTTTATTTTGATTTTGTACCAATGTTTAATGCAGCTTCTATTGCTCTGCACATAGTTAAGTGTAGGTACAAATTGCAAAGAATAATTAATTGCCCATTAATGAGTTTTTGCAGAGGATTGGACTCTAAATGCTAATCGGTGTCTCAGAAAGAATGCCAAATGATATCCACACTGCCTACCTGCTTCTCCCTGATTTCTGTTTAGCATGCGATTGGAAGAATTTGGCTTTAATGTTAATTAATGCTTTCAATTAGAACTCACAACATATATTAAGCCTCGGTCATTTCAATCTCATGATGAACCCATACATAAAATTTGCTGATTCTACAGCTGGTAAGAACAATCTGCACAAACTAAATTTCCTTTTATTTTCCAGCCTAAAATACACCTGTTCCCAGAACTGAGTCTTCTAAACCTTCCCATCTGCATGGCCACTGCGTTTGTCTGTCGTCTTTTCCGATCAACAGAGCAACAAAACAGCAACCCAAGGCCCCAGCGAGCCGCGCTCCGGTGAGCAGAGGTGTGAAACCGCAGGAGGAAACAGGCAGAGACACACGAGTGGGGAGGAGATGCTGGGGATGTTCCTCCCTCTCCCTTTGGTGCAGTGGTGGTGGAGGGACCTGCCCTTGGGTGGACAGGCAGAGTGAGGTTGTGAAGTGTGGAACTGAATAAATTTGGGTGAGCACCTGTTATAAAAGGTGCTTTTGCCTGTTCTTCCCTGGCTGGGTGAGAGATGCTGCACAGCACCTGACCCTTCCTGCTGCTAAAGCCCTGCCCAAGTGACAGGAACCTTGTGCTGAAGAGTCTGTGCTCAGGCCCGAGCCAGGAACAGAAGGGAAACACTCAAACAGGACCAAGCCCTTTGGCCATTATCTTATTTTTTCCCAAGGGATGCTCACACTTCCTCATTCCCTCACTGCTCTCACCCTCAGCCATACCACCAGGACCGCCTTTCCTCATCTTTTTTGTGGAAGCATTTGCATGTCAGAGGCATCATTTGAAAACCAGTCCCCACAACCCAGGTTCTGCCCTGCTCCAGCAGCCGTGGGAAGGGTGGACCAAGCTCTGGTCTCAGTGCCTCTTTGTCAGGCACTTTGTGCACATTCCCAGCTGGAGCCCAGCACTGCTACCTTGGACTCTTCTTGCAAATCATCCTCTCACTTATGTGGAGTGCTGTTGGCTGGAAACTTTACAAGCTGAGCATCTAGGCCTATCAGTAGAGCATTTTGCCAAATTATTTATTTTGCTTGTGTTTTCTTTGGCTCTCCTCCCTGGTGAGATCAGAGATAAAGCTTATTTACTAGTTGCTGCTTGCCCTGGACAGCTGAGGAGCTGGGCTGGAGTGAAAGCAGCTGTTCCTGGGCAACGTGCGTGGCTTGTGCTCATTCTCAATTCCCAGTGAGCAGGATCCTTCAGCGGTGATGGAGTAGCTCTGAGTTTCAGTCTATCTGTCACTGCTCGACTGTTTTACTGTGCACACAATGCACTGATGGGCGACATCACTCAACTGCAACAAGTCCAGCTACAAAAGCAAGTAGCAGCAATTTGTAGCCTCAATGCAGCCATTTAATCATTCCCAACACTTCCCTGGTTGCCACTTTGGATAAACTAACTTGAGAATTAAGAACAAATATTTGACTCTCCCCCCCCTCCCCATAATTTTAGGCAGCCCTGTTTAGACTGTATGGTACTTAACAGGAGACCTTTGCCCTTTAGTTAAAAGCTGTGACCAGGAAATCCCACCTCCTCTTAATGAGCTTTTTTGTTCAGCTTACAGGGAGGGATTTGCACTCCACTCTTGCACTACAAATGCTTTGTCTGCTTGGTTTTTTTATTCAGCTGATGAATAAAAAAAGCAAACGCCAAACTCTACACATTTCAGTCTCCATTAAGACAACAAAGAGCTCTAAATGCACGTCCTAGCAACGGCAACAATTTTTTTAAAAGAGTGAGAAGAAAGAATACATGGATATTTAAGCTGTGGTGCTTTCCATAGGTATTCCTTAATGCTTTTGTCACAAAAGCTATATACTTTTGACTAACAAAATACACAGTAAGTAAAAGGACAGACAGTGTTTTGGGAATCAATATTATGCTCTTTCTACTGAGAAACAATCATACGAGCAGCCCAAGCAGTGGCCTTTGTCAAACTTTTCCTTTGCTTATGCCTTTTGACCACATGCTGAGACCTCTCATACTCCAGTGGCCTTGAAAGTGTTTTCCCCTTCTCTTTTTTTTTCTTTCTGTGTGCTTCAGATAGCTCTTAGTTTCCTCTAATCTCTTGTTCTTTCCTCCTAATCACTACATACCCTGAATAACGATAGACTGCAGACACCAGCGTCAAATTATGAACGGCCAGAAACGCGGAGGATTCAATGCAGTCACAACAAGAGACAGTTCTGCAGGAATCTCCAGATATTTGGAGAAGATGGAACAAAACATGTGCCAGCGGGGAGAGCCTCACTTTTCAGAGAGTGAGGCTAAACCTCACACATGCCTCTCAGTGCACAGGAGTGGGGTGGGAATGATTCTCCAGCCCGTTGCACAGCCACGTGCTGGCTGTGCACTGTTGTCTTGTTAGGCTTGTTTAAATGAATCTGGCAGGATGGACAGGGACACTTGGATATCAGGGAACATTTATAAAAGAGTCTGTTAAGCAAAACTCCACTGCAGGAAAGGGATAATGGACCCTTTTGATGCCAGGCCTTCTTCTGATAGTGCAGAGATTGACACCTTAGAGAAATCTGACATTTGGAAAATCCCTCATTGCAATAATTCCCAAGCCTTTTGGGCTGGTTAGTGACTAGTCAACCCTAACTAACTCTTATGGGCCACCAAGAATCTGTCGTGAATTCCTTCTCACACGAAAGCCGCAGCAAATCCGTGCCAGTTATGGAATCATGGAATATCCTGAGTTGGAAGGATATGTTGCCACAAGGAACATTGAGTCCAGCTGAGCTGGAAGATCCCTTGGCTCAGAGTGTGAGAGTGGGGGATCCAAAGGAAGCCTCATCCTTATCCAGGGTGTCTGGGATGCAGGCAGCAGGTCGTGGGATCATCCCAGATTGCATGGAAAACCTGTGTGGGTGCAGAATGCCAGCATCCCCTGAGATCAATGCTATGAGCCTTGGTTCATGCTTAAATGTGGTGAACTAAACTGCAGAAAAGGAAACTGCTTTAGGAAATCATAAGGCAGAAACAAGTTTTTTTGACTCATTATAGGTGCCAGATGTGCCTGTGTGGTAAATGCATGCTATCCTGCAAAAGGACTCGTCTGTATGGTTTAGGTACCAACAGATCTTTTCCCAGATGTGTTCTCCTAAAATTATTTTGGATTCAAAATTAGTTTTTCTTGTTGCATTTCCAAGCCAAATCTTCAAATATGAATCTAACATAACTGACCTGACATCAAAATAAGCATATCCAAAGGATTTTAGAATGCTCTACATCAGCATCTTTATATAAAAAAGAAAATCAAGAAATTGTTTCTTCACTATGGCTAGGAAAACCAGGATGAAAACCTACCATTTATTCTAATAAGGGATTTCTGGCTGCAGGTGTTATTTCAGGGTCCTGAACAGTATTTGCTCTGTGTATGTGATCAGAGCTGCTAAAGAAGGAAATCTTCAGGGAGGATGGGTGAGAGAAGGATATAAATATTTCAGTAGTAAAGGTTTCCCCCCAACACATTTTGTCTTACTTCTGAACTGGTGGCTGTTTGCAGTTGCCAAAACCTTTGAACTTCTTGTGGGAGAAGACCATTCCAGCAGGAGTGCTGAGGGGTGTCACGGGTGTGCTTTGCCTGTCCCTGTACTATCAGGTCCCTGGGGACCCTCCTTGTCACCCTCAGGCTGCAGAAAATAATTGACCTCAGGCTAAATAAAAGAAAAAAAAAAGAAAATGATGAAGAGGCTCAGTGCTGCACATTGTCATGTCTGTCCTTTACTCCCTGCAATCAGAGGCTGGAGTCAAGGCCCTGGGCTCACACACTGTGCCTTGGGAGACCTGGGATCCAAACCTGCCTTGAAGACCTGGGATCCAAACCTGCCCTATGCCAGCAGCCCCTCAAGAGGAGCTGGGGACTGCTTTGCCTTGTGCATTTTGATTTTAGTTGGTTGGGCTGGACTTCTCCAGTTCAGGCTTCATATCCCCAACCTTCACTGCAAGGTGAGGACCCACAGTGGTGTCTTCAAACAATGTTAAAAAGCAGCAAGAGGAGTTGCTCCCTTTGATGTGATGGTGAGAGGACCCTGTGCTGGATTTGGGTGTCTTTTCTGCTACTGGGCAGAAAATAATGTGTCTCTGATTGAAGGAGAATCTGAGTTAAAAGAAGAAAGACTTAAAATTCACATTGTAATTGGACCTACATCTCCCCTGCCAAATGCTCCAGGCACCAGGATCAGCTTTATACTGCTCACATTTTACTGTCTTGTGAATCTTTCATACATCTGGACAGTGATAAATCTTGCTGATAAGGGTTGGATGTTGCTCCCACTTGAAAGCATCTTACAGTTTCCTCAGGGAGTCCCATCACCAGGTGTAGTGTATGCCAGGGGAGGCAACAGCCCCATCCTTCTTTTTCAAAAGAAAATGCAGATTGCCATTGCATTTGTATCAGAGCCCCTAGTTGTGGATAGCTGGTAAATGCCAGCCTCTACCTGCTATATTTTGGTTCTACATTGCTGAAAGATAAACAACACTTGGCAGCTCCCAAGATCACAGCACTTTGCTCATCTGCAGGGCCAAATCACAACTCGCCTGAGAAACTGAGGCTCCAAACCTGCCCCAGCTGCTTTCAGGATGGGGGCTTTTCAACAAATTTGACCCCATGTGCATTTTACCATCATCTTCCCCACCCAACCACCCCCAAGGGGAGAAGCATTTATGTGCCACAGTGGTTTCAAACCAGATATTCCAGGAATCTGAACAATAATTAATTTATAAACTCCTGTGGCTGCAGATCATGAGCTCCAGCACTTACTGGGGGTGGTGTGGGGGAGCATGGGCAGAACAGGGGGTGATCACCCAGAAACTACTCATGGTTTTCTGGTCCAAGATCTGACAGCAATTGAGCACTTTTCCAGATAAGAGCTTGAAAGATTGAACTTCACAAGGCCTTGCAGAATGTTTTCAGTACCCCTCAATTAGAAACACTTTCTCACATACCTCCTTTCATAAAATCACCAGCGTCCGCATCTCTTGCAGAAAGTTTTGTAATGAAATTTTTTTTTAATATATTTTTCAGCTGTAAACAGCAGAAAACCCCCTTCAGGCACTTCACTAGACCTTTTATCCGCATGCAGGAAAAAGAATTGATTGATTTTGAAGTTAAACGTTGGCATCTGCTGTTATTCAAAACCAGGACCTTGGATACACTCATCCACCATGCTTTCAGCTCAGCCACCAGTGTGCTGCAAATGAAGACAAGCTGTTGTCAAATGAGAAATGCAAAATAGTCAATCTGTTTGTCTGTTTAATGTAACTGGGAACATAAGCTGCTAAAAATGCTACCATTCTGCACTGTCAGATGGGAGACACTCTCCAACAAACGAAAGCCTAATGACCCATTTTACTCAGGCGCTCTGGAGTTCCTCCTAATGGTATTTTCCATATGCACTTCAACATGCTTTTAACTGAAACTGCAAATGGTACTATTTTCTATCTAACACAAGCGTGTAATCTGTGTAGCAGAGTTTTTTTTTTCCTCTGGCACCATGAAGGAATGCTGATGTTCAAGGCGTCTTGAAACAGTGAGCATATTGCTCAAGCATCTGATGCTCATCTTCTCTTTACACCTGTCATTGTACTGTATTAAAGGAAAAAAATCAAGTCATTAACCATGATAGATATGTTTTTAATAAGAAAGTGTTGCGCCTCACCAGGCAGATAAATAGCAAGTCTTAAGATATCTTCAGAGCCCAAGCATACAATTACAGAATAAAGTTAAATATGCTGGGGACTCTTCAAAGACTGCTATAACTTTTAAAGATTAGGTCTCTATCAATTACCCAAGCTGCATTCCTTCAAGAATTTTCTAGCACTAAAATTGCTAATTTGACTTTTCCTCGGAAAGTTCCCTATCCCCCACAGATAATTATGTGTGAAATGTTGCCTAAACAAAACTGTGATTTTGCCAAGAAAACAAGCATGGTCCATTTTCAAGTCAAAAAACAATGAAAATCTGCTTTGCCAGAGTAGGGCAGGAAGAAACTCTGGAGATCATGGTTATTTTGTTAAATATTCTGGAGGTTTTATAGTAGGAATTTCATGGCTCTGATTTCAAACCCCACAGAATTAGGGTTTTTTTGGCAAAAAGCTGTAGCATTTAGCCTCTCTTCAGAGGCAGGCTAATACCAGGCAGTCAGTGCTTGATTTGCTTTCTCCTGACAAAGCACCACAGTCTGTTGGCATTCTTGCAGGGTTTGCTCCTTTAAGCCATTATAGTCTTAGACCCAGCTTTATCTCCACCCCTGCTGTTATCACATTGATATGTTTGTTAATTATTGACACAAGAAATGCTCAGTCATAAACTGCAGATCCCTGGAAAGCCCTGCTGTGCTGAGCTGAGCAGCAGTGCCACGAGGGTGCCTGCTCCCTTCTGGCTCCCTTGCCCTCAGGGTGCTGCCATCACTGATTAGCAAACCCCCCAAAAGCACAGAATATCTTCAGGCACTCCCTTTTTCCCCACAGAAAAAAAAAAAAAAAGATTCTACTCATCCAGATTCTTCTCCAAGCCCCAAAATAAATATTATCTTGTCCCCATCAGGTTGTTCACAGCCTGTTTGCAGGTGGGGCAAAGCAAAGGGACCAGAGTGTCCCTGGGGAGGTCTGGCCAGGGATGACACTGCAGCTGTGCCCTGACCACCTTGGATGGGCCAGTGCATGGTCAGCACTGGCTTCATAGGCTGGCACCTGACTGAGCTGTACCACAAATTCAGCACTGCTTCACCTTTTGGAGATGTATTAGAAAACATAAAAAAGATAATTTCAGCTTAAAATAGTGAGGAGCAGCCATCTGCATTGATGTGTCAATGCTTAGGATTTGTGTGCTCAGGAGAGACAGAGAGAAAGAACAGAGAAGAAGCAGGTGAAAAGTGAAAGACAGAGGAAAAGAGTATTTAATGCAAGGGGGTTAATGCAGTGGCCAGTCATTTCCAGGATTATAGAGAAATTTAATATGATCTTGGAATTATCCACTCAGTAACCAAGTAGATATTAGTACATCCAAAGAACCAGGTTTGCTTTACTGTAAAAAAGTCTGGTACCTAAGAGAGACATTCAGGCTAAGAGGGGAAAAAATCTATTCCCCTTTGCTTGCTGTATGCCTCCCCCCTGCATAAATAACTCCCCCAGACCTAACATAAAACCAAGCCCAGGCCTTTCCATCACAGATCAAAAGTCAGGCAAGTAGTGTTGCATTGCAGCTGCCTGAATTATACTTGGCCTCTGAATAATAAATAGGGAATTTCTTGAACCACAGGCTCATTAATGAGCACTAATTCAGAACTGATGGCACAATGTTCAGTAATTTAAGCAATGTAGACAATGAAGGTTCTCAACTCTGGTACAAAGAGTGACCTACAGAATCTTGTGGAATGAGTAATTACAGCTAATATCCATTTCAGCTTCTATTAGAACATCCAATAAAACAAGGTCGTGACAACAGGCAAGGATCACATCCCAGCAAGCATGGCAGTGGGGAGAGAGGGAGTCACCCTGGAGCAGGTGGATGTTCCCATTACTGGGCTCCACAATGAATAAGGCTGCTGACAGCTCCCGGAGGACGCGGGCGCCGCGGCTGCGGAGGCAGCTCAGGGAATTCGGGAATGGTTTTCAAGAGCACAGAGGTTAGGTTGGGATGGGGTTTGTTTTTGCCCATAACTAACAAAGACTTGAAGGACAGACCATGAGCTACTGGCTTTTTTTTTCTTTTTTCTTTCCTTTTTTATTTTTTTTTTCCTCAGCCTTTCAAACAGTTTGGTATTAACATATAGAGGGAATGATGTCTACTATGATAGAAAATAGTACCATCTGCAGTTTGGTATTAACACATAAAGGGAGTGATTTAATAAGTGAGGGTGGACCCTCAACAAGTTGTAACAGAGGAAAAAGTTGATGCAATGGGCACCTGTAGTGTGAAAGCCAGCTAAGTGAGCAGCAGCAGAGCAGAATGAGCTGCCTGGAGAGTTTTCTACTTTGTGCAGATGAGTCTTATTAATTCCTAAGAGAGGCTGGAGAACATGGTCAAGTGAAGAAATAAAGAAATTATCTGCTTTTTTTTGTTACCATCAGTGGGAAAGTTGCTGGTTGTTAAAAACAGTTTCTGAAAATACTTCCAGGACTTGGAACTTGGAAAAAACTAATGGTCAAATTATTTCCATCCCCTCAAATGAGCCAAAATCTCCCTTTGAAATGGAGGAAGTTTTTCAGTGATACTATTTGGCTTTTCAAAAAAACATTCAGACAATACAGTGTATTCAAAGTGATTCCCTCTCAAAAAAATCATAAGCTGGAATTTTTTTCTACAATCAGTTGGGCAATACTGAGGAGCTGGGGGAGGGCTGCAACCAAAATTAATTGCCTGATGAATACAGTTCACAACAAATATTTTGATGGAGTCAAAAAATCAACTCTGCTGGCTAAATCTTTGACCCTCATGGAGCTCAGTGTGTAGCAGTGTGGACATGCTGAGAGCTTTGCTGTGAGGGGAAGGTGTCCTCAACTCTGGAAAATAGTCTGGTGAGAAAAGCTGGTCCAGAAACAGCAGGGAATGGTTTCTGCTGGTCAAAAGGACAGCAAACAGACACAAAACCATCAACAGGGCTCTGAATTGCAGTCATGGCCCTTGAAGGTCTGAGATAGCCATGTAGGCATCACTGTGGCCAGCTTTTTGTCCCTTCCCTTCAAGTTTAGTGTGTCCTGCTCTGAGGGTTTGGAGCTACAGAGAAGCCCCATGGAGGAGGCTGGTGGTGTGGGCTGATGGGTGTGAAATGTTGGAGACAGGCAGGACTCAGCTCAGTCCCCACAGGGACCTCAAAGCCTGTGACAGAATGAGAGAAAAGGGAGTATTTCCCCCAAAGAATGAAGAGTCATCAATCCCTTCAATGGATGTACGAAAGCACTTTTTCTTTCATGAAACCAGAACAGAAGAGACTTTCATTGTCTTATACCATTCCTATGATGGTTTGTAACAGTGCTCCTTTGGTAGGAGCAGGGTTTGGGTTTGGGCAAAAGGCTTGAACTCCCTCAAGGACTGTTAAATGCTGGGTTTGAGCAGCTTAAAATGCACTTTGGTGCTTAAGTCCCTGTAAGGGCTGACCACAAGCACTTCTTGCACTACATAAGCCCCAGCTACAAAATCCACTTAAAGCATGTACTCCCACATACCTATTCATGTCCCATGTGGCCCAGACACCAGTTTTCATCTAAATTCCATTTCATCCCCAGCTGTGAAACAGCTGCCCCCAGTTCCTGGTGGGTACAGCAAGGGAACAGCCCTGGAACTGCCTGGAAAAACCCTTCTGTCAGACATTTTTCCTCATGTGAGAGCCCTGCCTCCTGGAAAGCTGCTGGAGGACATGAGCAAATGAGACTTTTGCAGGAGGAGTCAAACACTTTTAACACATCTGGAAGCAGGAGTAGTAGAGGACTCAGGGCAGGACCAGGCCCAAGGTGGAGGCAGCAGCCCCCAGCTGCCACACTGTGTCATCCTGCTGCTGCTCTTGTGTTGAATTCTGTTGACTTTAGTAATATTAATTGAAGTAGGGTTCCCAGGATTGGTCCCAGGGTTGCTGTAGCATCAAATGAATGCCAAAAATTTAGATTACCTGCAGCTATATTAATTTCCATACTGGCTCGAGGAATTTTTCCTGCATCANTTTTTTTTTTTTTTTTTTTATACTATCTAGTAAGGACTTCTGCTTTCTATTAAAATGTGCTGATAGATATTTCTTTTCTGTTTAACTTTAAGGGACCTTGGTGAATACTTTAAGGTTTGCAGCCCAAATGATTGTTTAGTAAGTAAACCTTTTCTCCTCCAGATTTTGGTAAAATACTACAGAGTTAAAATATTTTATTTGGATTCATACCTCATTTCAAAGTGTTGCTTATAATACCTGACAAGAGCTGAACTTTAGTTAGTTAGTTCTCCTTTTTTTCCTTCTTTTTGGAGGAAAACAAGCAGTCGAACATAGCTTCTGACACATTAAGCATGACTATTGGGAAATTAAAACAAATGCTGGTACAATTCACAGGGGAAAAAGAACTTAAAGTTTGTTTATAAATTCGTTCCCAGCTCCAAATGCATGTCATAAATTAATAGGTCATCAACATACTGTATTTAGCTGGCAGCAAATAATTTTCTGTGGAGAAATGAGACAGAATATAGCCAGAGTAGCAAATTGGCTGAAAGCAAAGCCTTTTGAATGCTTTGTAAAATCCATAACAGACAACTTGAAGCTCCAGCAAAATGGAAAATCTTTTCTTGTCTCCGTACTCAGTCCAAGGATTTAGAAAACTGACTAATAATGCAAATAGCCCGAGGTCAATAGCCTGGTGCCACAGCTGGAACTGACACCCAGCTTCCAGGAGATCCATCACGCCTGCATCCGGACACCGGGGAACGGGAGGATATGGCTGGGATGCTCCAAAAGCCATCAGTCTCACACACTCAAACCAGGAAAATGAGTTCCAAATCATGACCTCATAGTGGCATTTGGGCTGGCTTCTGGCAGCACAACGCTGATGAGACCAATCCCTTTGTTCACAGGTCAGGCAGCACTCTGCAGTCCCAAGGTGTGCCTCTTAGCTTGGACAGTCAGGGTTCAGCTGGGTGGGAAGTGGGTCAGGCCCCTGCAGCCTTGGCACAACGTCCAACTCTCATGCTTTGAGAGAGATTTTCTCCAAGATTCAGGTAACTAATCACCTCCATTTAAATACAAAGGGAAGTCTCAATACTACCCTCTGTAAATATGTCCCTAAACAGTGAAAACTCAGAGCAAAGTAACCTTTGGTGAACATCAAGACCTGGTGTTAGAATTAAATGCATTTCTCTGGTTTCTGGTCCAGAATTGCATTTTTCAGCCTGTAAGATGCAAGTCACCTGGAGGTGGTGTGACCAGCACAAGGCACAGAGCAACCTCCATCCTGGGATCTTCTTCCCAAGGTGATGTTGGAATGGATTAATGAGGAATTCAAGCAAGGCAGGGCCTAGTGAGCCACTGGCTTGGCTCTAGAGACAAAAAGCCTCAGCCTCCACAGTAATAGCTTCTTTTCTGCTGCCCTTGAAGTAGGACAGGGGGAAAGAACAGCTCCAAGGCCAGGCAGGTGCAGGGGGGTATCAGCAGACCCACCTGCTCTGAGCTTCACTATCAGCCTTTCATTTCCCACAATGTAAAAATCCAACACTTTATATCTCTCTCTCTATATATATGTATGTACTCATGCCTTAAAATTCTTTCAGAGATGGGACGAGGCAATATTATCTTTGAGAAAATGCAGACCCTAACTTAGTCTCCCAAAAGGAAAATTACTGACTTGAGCAATTCCTGGTAGTTATCCAAATAGCCTTGTCAAATTATTTAAATACCGCATTGTGATATTATTGAAGTTGGTACCAAGTTACTCTTGGCAGAAACAAGTGTTCACTGGCAGGTGCTGAGTAGATGAGCTGTTACTGCTCCAGCTCTCTGTGTCAGCAGCACGGCTGGCTGCTGCCAGGGATTTTAACCAGGGAGCTCAGCAAAATGCCCTCCAAAGGGGTTCTTTTTCCCAGGGGGCTCTGGAGTGGTTTGCTTTCACCTCTCAGAGCCTGGTTGCTTATCTGCTGTCACACTGGAGCTATGGAGGGGTTTTTGGGGGGTGGATGGGAGGGAAGCATTGTATCACTGCATTCAGCACAAAACCCACACACCCCAGAACAGGCCTCTCCTCTGTCTTAAAAAAAAAAATCAGTATGTAAATCTCCAGGGAAGAAAATGGAATTTAGGAATTTACCTGATCTGTATTAAAAGGCAGGAAAAAAAAAAGACTTAGGCTTATGCATTTTTCATTATTCAGGACCCATTCTGCCTATATAGGCTCAGTGTTTTGTCTCTGCTGTAATTTCAGTGGGGAAGTTGTTTAAAATGCAGGAGTCTGGCAGTGATTCGCTTATGCTGTTTCAGAAAAAATGGTTCACAGCTAAGGATTAACAAACTCTGTCTGTCCAGCCACAGTGGGAGAAGGGACATGAGGAGGAGAAAAAACAGCAGTAGCAGAAGCTTGTCAGGTTCCTGTCTTAGACTTTGAAATCCATCTCAACCCAGGAAGATCCCAGACTTCCTGCATGGGGTGGGGCTATCCACATTTCCCACCCCAGGGCAGCAACACCATGGAGCTTCTCTGTCTCCTCATTCCCACAGAAAGTGGAGGGAGTTGTGGAAATCCAGGGTTTACACACTGAACTCCTGCTCCCACAGCATTCTCAAGCAAAACCCAGAAAAATGTTATAACAACCTCCTCATGCAGCAAAGAGAGTGAGAGGCCCTGAGCACAGCCTGTGCTGCCCCTGGTGTGGAGGTGCAAGGCTGGCTCTGAGAGCCTGGCCAGGTCACTTTGAGGACCTGTTAATCATCTAGCTCCCACATCCTGGAAGAAAACCTTCACCCCTCAAATATATTTTCAAAGGTTTTGTCCAGTTTGGCTGAAAGCTGAGGCAAGTGATGTTTTTTCCATGACTTCCCTTGGGAAGCTGCACCATCCTGTAAGAGCCCTCAGCTACAGAGCATCTCCTGATCTCCAGCCAACATTTGCTTTGACTCAGTCCCATTGCTCTATATCTTCACATACCACATTGACAAGCTCAACACCATCCAAAAATTTTTGAGAGTTAAAATTTGTATTACCAAGACAAGAAAAAGGAAGTAAACAGAAGATAATTTTTTTCTGGGGATATTGCTTTCTTTGGAGAAGTCTCTGCAGAACAAAGCCATGCTCAAGGAAGGAATTAATAAACAGATGAAATGAAATGACAACGTTGTCATTTTCAGTTAAAGTGGGATGACAAGATTGTCACTTTTCTTCTGTCCACCTTTACCCTTAGGGTATTTATTTTAGTGTTGCTGTGGAATACATTTCACTTTAGGCTCCTGGAAAAGTGCTATTAGCACAAATTCTCTGCTGGAAGAAATGGCTACAATTCCATTGACTTCCACATTTTCTAGCCAAAAATTTTCCTCTCCATTTCTATCCAGGGATGCCTGCTAGGTTACAGGAGACAGAACCTCTGCTCATGTTGGAGCCATGCACCAGCTCCCAGTTCCAGGGCTTCATCTGGTCATGCAAATTGATTATTTCCACCCTTCAAAGTCTGCAAGTCTGAAATCCATATTATGTGTTTAAGTGCAATTCTACTGAAAGGGTCCAAATCTCTCTGCCAGAAAATCTTTTTCTTTCTCCAGAACCTCATGGAGAACATGCCTAGATTGTGCTTTAGTGAGGCAAATGCAGAGACAGATTTAAATTAATATGTCTGGGAATAAATTATTTCTAGAGTGTCTTGAGCCAGCATCACATGAATAGATTACCATGAAGCACGATGGGAAGCAAAAAGTCATCTGAAAATCATAGTTTAAAACAGGAAAAAAAAGCCCCATGAAAGCTGAGGATAACTATCCAGCTTCTTATTGTCAGTGATGGCAAGTGCTTTGCAATCTTTAAAGTACCTCAGAAGCTTTATGGCCCACTGCCTTCACAAAATCCTGGTTTATTTTATTTGGCAAGTAGAACTGCCAAGTCACAGCACCTCAGCAGCCAGAAAACACCCCCTAACAGGCTGGTAGGGCCAGAAATATCCATAACTATTCTCCATGGTGAGGATAACAGGAGGTACCCACACCAGCGCTACTTCCAGCACTGGGAATGGAAAGTCAAATTTAATTGCCAAACCCAGCTTTCCCAGGCTGGGTCATCCCCAGGGCTTGGGGAGAGCCCAGGAGGTGTGAATGGTGCTGCCTCTGAATCCAGAGGGTGAAACTGCACCGGCTGTACCCTTCTCCATCTTTCTTGGCCTTTGATGGGAAACCGCAGGATCGGTGCCACCCCCACTTCTCTTTCAAATGTGTGCCAAGCTCCACTAAACCAGCTCAGATATTTTAACCATGGTCAACAGACTTTTCAGATTATGTAATGGGGGGAAATAAAACACTTAGGTTTCACTTCTGCCACCCCAATACCATTTATATTTAAGAGACTATTACATGACTTTTGTCACTAAATTAAACACATAATTTTGTTCAGATTCAACATAATAAACTAAAGAGCCAAACGCATCATGGTGAGAGAAATGATAATTCTCTGCTGACCAGAGGAGAAAGGCAATCTCTCAGCCTATCCTGTGCCTTACATTTTCCTACTCAAAAGCACATAACTGAGACTACAGAGGGATCTCATATTGTACATCAGTCCAGAGGTTTCATATTTAGCATTCTGTGCTGTCATACTGCTATACATCTGCACAAGTCTATTTAAACTCTAGAATAGAAATGAGTAAATTATGTTTAGGTTTGCACCTTTACCATACTTATTTGTGTGGTCAGTATGTGGTCAGTGTGGTTACTGTGGTCAGTGTGGTTACTGTGGTTGTTGTGGACAGTGTGGTCAGTGTGGTTACTGTGGTCAGTGTGGTTGCTGTGGTCAGTGTGGTTGTGGTCAGTGTGGTTGCTGTGGTCAGTGTGGTTGTTGTGGTCAGTGTGGTTGCTGTGGTCAGTGTGGTCAGTGTGGTTATTGTGGTCAGTGTGNGTTGTCAGTGTGGTTGTTGTTGTTAGTGTGGTCAGTGTGGTTGTTGTGGTCAGTGTGGTTGCTGTGGTCAGTGTGGTCAGTGTGGTTGTTGTGGTCAGTGTGGTTGCTGTGGTCAGTGTGGTCAGTGTGGTTGTTGTGGTCAGTGTGGTTGTTGTGGACAGTGTGGTCAGTGTGGTTGCTGTGGTCAGTGTGGTCAGTGTGGTCAGTGTGGTTATTGTGGTCAGCATGTGGCTGCCCACAGAGTGGTCAGAGCTGCCCAGGGCAGCCTGGGGACAGCACTGGTGGCCCTGCAGCAGTGGTCAGTGGCCCTGCACAGTGGTCAGTGGCCCTGCACAGTGGTCAGTGTCCAGCAGAGCAGGGGCAGGCACAGGGCACTGCCCAGCTTGGGCACACGCTGCTCCTGGCAGGGAGGATGCTCTGTGTGAGCTCCCAGAGTCTGTCCCGGAGCCAGCACAGAGAAGATGTGGGTGAAGGACCCTCAGCGAGGGACAGCCCCGCTCTCTGGTGGCTCAGGGACATCCCTCTGTTGTCAGCCTGGCGTGGAGCTCATTCCTCTGCACCCTGGCTGTGACTGTGACTGCAAACACGGCCCCAGAGCAATGTGGAGCAGCCCCAGGTGGGGACAGCAGGCCCTGCCTGCAGCACAGCACAGGCACAGCACAGAGCAGCCCTGGCTGGTCTCATTCTGTCATCCCGAATCTGACCCTCTCCCAGCAGCCAGACCTGACAAAACCAAATCTGACTGAGCTACCTGTATGCAGAGTTCAGCTTGACACCTCAATTCCTCTGAGATACAGAACTCAGGTATTTGGAAATGAGCCTAGGAAAATCAGCTGCTTTCTCCTAAGTGCCTACCAGGCACTAAGGAGATACTTTCCTTGTATCTAAGGAAAAGATACAAAATTCATGTTGAGAACAAGTTTTGAAAAAAAAATCCTCTAAAACAAAACTCAGACCTTTCTTACACAGAGCACTTAGTCAGCAGGTCACTTCACACACCTGCAGACAAGGTCCAGCTCTGTGACAGTGTCTAGAATGCATCTAGATCTGCAAAAGCCACTTAGTCTATCAAACTTCAGTGCTTTCAGAAAGTCATCCGTGCATCCACTTGCATTAAATACTCTGACACTTGGAGAAATCTGTCCAAAGGCCCTGGTGCTGCTGCACTTGTTGCAACAGTTAATGGTGCTTTTCATATACTCATACAAAATCCTTATATTTTCTATACAGTCCAGTACTACAATTGTCTGGAAATTATTCAAGATTTTTCTAGGGAAGATATGATGCCATGTGTTGCAGTATTAAATGGCTGTGCTTTGTCAAATAAAACGTTTTCATACACTACTCTTACAGGGTTTCAGCTGATTTTCCCCACTCAGCAAAAATAAATTCCAAATACCATGATAACATCTCATACAGGTCTCCCACAGACCTCATATGACTTCAGTCTGAAGCAGTTTTCCCACTAAAATTTTCTATTTTATTTCTATTCTTATTTAAGTACATATGATTTGTTTTAATATTACATAAAGAACCAAAGAACTGCTCAGTTATGCAACAAGAAATTAGAAGGAGGTACATATTTCCAAAAAGATAATAGCTGACTATCAAACCAGTCCCAGAAATTAGTTGTGAAATGAAGTGGAATATGTGAATGGTTATGAAAAACAACTAAATTAATTTACATGGGTAAAATAAATGGTACATGAGAGACAACTGCCACAGCAGAGTTATTCTCCTTATTCAGAATAAATGGGATTGGATATGCACATGCATGTGTGCATTTATGGGTATTTCTGTGAGGGAGATTTATTAAAATGTTTAATGGCATTGCCATGGTTGTATCGAGTCACACTCCGTGGTTTGCAGGCCTAATCCTGCTCATGTTAAAGGCAGTGGAAATAGGAACAGTTGACTAATTATCCCTCTGTAAGGCCCCAGAATATCCACGTTGAATTCTAACAAATTACTAGAACCTCAGGGAAAGAAACAATGCTAATTAAGATGAACTTTAGGTGTAGGACCTAATTAATATGATCTTTACGTGAAACTTGTTCCAAATGAAGCAACTTTAAAAGTTATACCAATAAATGCCTTGGGCTGTATAGCACTAAATAAGTCAAAAAATAAACAAATATGTTCCTTAAAATCAGCAAGTAACAAATCAAGATATTAGCATGGGTGTTATGTGACTGCAAGACTTTTCTTCAGCAAAGATTTTGATTTGTTTTAGCTATGAACACCACTGTGGGAGAAATGATAAATGCAGGGCTGCTTTCTGTTTCTGACTGGAAACACACAGACATGCTAGGGGGAAGAAAACATACAGCAAGAATACACAAGTGACTCTGTTTGGGGAGAAATATTGATTTCAAGATCGTGTCAAAAATGATGTGTCAGTCTATTAAAACAAGAACTTAAAACTATGTCTCTAGGAAACTTAGAAGGTTTTTTTTTTCCTGTTTCAGAGAAAGCAGTTGGATGCCCAAGCAGGAGAAATTTGGGCAGCAAGTCAATTAAAGAAGGCATAAAGGTCCCTGTGTTGGTAGAGCTCCTGCTTGGGCACCCATGTGGACACATCTGTTTGCCTCAGGTACATGAAGGCAGGGTACACAGTCTTATTTTGGAAACTTCCAACTCAGAACATTCTGGGATTCCAGAGGAATTATTTTCCTCACTTAACTGGACAAGCTCTCATTTCTTACAGTCCTGCAGCATTCCACATCTGGGGCTAAAAGCTGAACCTGTTGTGAAGATCAGAGCTGAGCTCTGGACATCTCCTAGAGCACCCACAGGCCAGATGGACCCAATGCCCTGCCTGGAATTCCAGATGGACCCAATGCCCTGGCTGGAATCCAGACCTGAGGGGTGAATCCTAATCCCATCAAAACCCCTGGCAAGAGTCCTACTGTTTCTAGTAAGGTCACACTCTTTGCTCCAGCAGAGCTTTTGGGAGATCCTTCCATACTGGATTTTTTTTTTTTTCTGAATGAAATGCAGTTGAGAAAGTACTGACTTGTTCAAATTGAAACAGAGATGGCAGCAATGAAAAAAAAAGTAGCCTATGGAAAAACAAAATAATAAGTTATAATTACTCTGTTCTGAGCAGATGAAAATATCAGATTCAAAATATGAATGTACATTATTTTTTGGCTTTGTCTGCTACACTAGAATTCCTCACATGCTGACCTCTTGCCCTGCTCCTACTCCTATTTTTCTCTCTCACCCCTCCATGAGAAAAAAAGGGGTAGAAGAGAAAGAGAGAAAGAAAGAAAAGAAAAATGGAAGGGGAAGAGAAAGCATGAGAATGAAGTAAAGACAGTGGATGAAAGAGAAAGAATGAAAAAAAGAGTGAAAGAGGAATAGGACAAAAGCTAACAAGTGAACAGGGGAAAGAAAAAAAACAAGAGGGAAATAAATGCACTGCCAGTTGTTTTTTTAGGGCTTGTGAAAGTTATGGGGCCCTACATAAAGAAGGCATTACATTTTTTGATCTGCAGCCAGATTCTTAATGAAATAGGAGGGCAGGAGGGAGGCTAATGTGATTCAGCATCTAAAAGCAAGCAGTTGCATCAATAATCTTTAGCACTGGCACTTGTGCTAAGACAAAACATAACAGAGTTTAGAAGACAAGTTGTCAGTGTGATTTGGGGGCCTTTCAGTTATTCAATACAACTCCATTAGGTTTTGGAAGCATAAACAGGTAGCAGGGTTTTGTGCTAGTAATACTCTTAAACCAGTATGTAATTAAAATTGAGCTCTGTGGAGAATAATTCCCCTACATATTACTAGAGGTGACCTCTCTCTTATCAGTCTCCAGTGAACACCAGTGTTTGCTTTAGCTTTACCCATGTTCAGCCTGACAAACACAACCACGAAGCAACAGCCTGAAGAACTGAGCAGGGCACACTTGAGCTGGGCTGTCTGCTCTGTGCCAAGCTCCCACCTCTCTGCTAGGACAGCTTTAGGAGAGGAGTGCACTCACTTCCCCTGCTGCCCAACTTGTGCCTCACTTCCCTGCAGAAGTTATTTTTTAAATTAAAAATTTTATGCAGACTTTTTTTACTTTTTTTTTTTTAATATACAAAATTTTGCAGTAAACTAGGTTAAGGGAGAATTTTCTTCATCTTTTCAGCTAGAATATACACAAAACTTAGACTGACCTTTAAGGCTAAGCTTTGCAAATCTGCCAGTGCAAGGAATTTGGGTAGGCTGAAATTCCCACCAATGAAGACGTCTCACTTCAAGTTAGTCTATGCATGACTTGACTCCCCCTTAAATCCCTCACACAGAGCTCAAGCTCACTGGAGTTGCTCACAGAGCCTTGTGAGGGTCTCCTGCAGGAGAAAAGCTCACTTTGAGTGATGTAGGACACTAAAAGAAGAGGTCATAGCCTTCAAGAGTACAAACTCTTAGACCCACCAGCCAAATAACACTGGTCTTGCAAAAATCTTTCACATTAGATACTGAGCTTAAACACCTATGATTGCTGATCACTGGGAACAATGGGCTTTCCAACAAGAGCATCCAAAAAACCTCATCTATTCTTACAGGAGCATCTTCTCACTGCAGAAAATCTAAGGTATGAAGAGAACCTGACCCATAAACTCTAGAATTTGAGAGGGAAAATTATCCGCAGCTGGACAAAGGTTATGCTCCTCAAACAGCTCAGCAAAGCCAGGGTCATTCTTGAACAAGTTGAGCAATAAATTATTCAAATGGAAGATGCCAAAAGAAGAACAAATGCTGGAGACACAGCATTGTCAATCTTGGTTTCCCCCTTAACCACACGAGTCAGGGCAGTCCCTTGGAAATGAGCTCCCACCACTCATCTGTAGCCAGCACTGCCCACAGGCCACCTCTCAAACACAGCTGAACTCTGAGAGGTTTAACTTTGCTCTTATTTTACCTCTTCTCTTCAGATCTCAGGATGTTTACTTGCTTATGGTGTAAACCACCTATATTAAAAGCGACTCTATGGTTAAGACAATAATTAATTTTGCTTAACTCATGCAGAAATATCTGGGAAAGGGAACGTTGAGAACCACCAGCAAAAGCTGATTTTGCAACACTATTTTCCCCATTTGTCTTAAATACAGCCTTTTGTTCACTGTTCTACATCTATATTGATATTAACATAATAAGCAAATTCTAAATTAAAGGGGGAAAAAATCAGCTAGTGAGACAGTGGGAGGCAATGTGAATTAGTTTACAATGCAAGCATGCAAACCCCTTCATGTCTATCCCTTATATTTATGACTTTCTCTATTTCTTGCCATTAATGTAGTTTGAATTGTCTCCTGGTCTCCTAACACAGAACTGTTGTCTGCTTTCTTCATTAATCTTCATAAATTGCGAGTACTACAATGGCCTGGCCTCCACCTTCCAGGGCAGGGGCAATTTAAGAGGGCAAATCTTTTGGGGAGTCAGTTTGGATGCCTGACCCATGTCCTACTGCACCATGGTGGAGCCCAGGGTGGGAGGGCAGGAGGTCTTTTAACCCTCCTTGTTGATTTGCCTTTTCATATTTTGCTATTTTTCCAAATGTTTTTTAAGTTCCCAGGGGTGTCTTAACAATTCTGGCTGTGCAAGGGAAAAGGATGCAAGGATTCATGCACAGTATTTGGATAATATTTGGATAGGGAATGGTATCTCCATTGGATATTGTCTGTATCTATTTGGTGCAATGTACCTGCACCTCAATCCCTCTTCAAGCTTCTGGACAGGGGTGTGAGGAGAACACTATAAAACCTTTCAGAGACCTTCAAACTTTGCAATCTGAGGGGTTTATCTTATTNAAAAAAAAAAAAAAAAAAAAAAAAGGCGCGGCTTGCAGCTTGGTACTACTACAGAAAATGGTATGGCAATAATAATTTACAAGCAGCATAGCATGTGCTAATAGGTATAAGGAGCAGGGTAAACAAGTATGGAAATCATCACATATCCAGCAAAAACTTCCATTCAGCAGTGCTGAATGTCCCTAGTCAAAGAAGTATCTTTTCTATTTTATCTGGAAAAATATTTTTCCATAAACAAAAAACCTATAAGTTGAGGTGTATGGCCCAAGACCTAAACAGAAAATAACCAAATTCTGTCCCCATGATTATTGAGTCTGGATTTGGGAGTCTCTTCCCTGGGCATTGGATAAAGTTTCCTTCTGGACTGCTTTCTTCTATTTGAGTGATGCCACTCAGTATAAGGAAAACAAAGAGAACTGAGTTTAAGCTTGTGGAAAGCTGACTGTCTCTGGAGGGAGCCAAAGTGGTAATAAAAACTGTTCTAATGATTTGATCAGCAAAACGAACTAAAAGCAAAGTTTGGAATTAATGAGAGCTCTAGATCAAAACTGCGGATGATTTTCCTCTCATTAGTGGTTTTTATCATCAGATGTTAGCATTGTTTGAATGAAATTCATTCAAAGACCTCAAATAAAAGCAGTATTTGGTAAAAGAAACTGTGATTTGGGTCTATTAACAAACAGAACATCTTGCTAAATAATTCCTTTATGCACTATTCAGTAATGATGTAAAGCTGGTGCCTTTCTGCTGCCTCAGTGAAACAGCCTTCAGAAAGATCATTAAACCGGCTTTTTGTGAGAGGAGCTAAAGAGAGCGACTGAAGCGTCTGTTATAAGTTTATATTTGTATTCAACTCAATTAGGCCCTAGGACACAGATGAAAGCGCAGCGCGGCTCCCTCCCAGGCCCTTTCCAGCAGCCAACTTTCTAAAGGAGCTGCTCTGGAACCTGCTCCGGCCGGAGCCCGCGGCTTTCCAAGCGGCGTTGTTGCATCACCGCGGCCGGGATGCGGCCGGGCTGGGAGCGGGGCGCGCTCGCAGAGATCCCGCAGCCGGTCCGGGCGGAGCGCGGCCAGCGCCGCTCGCCGTGGGTGGAATTTCGGTACAAACGGAGCCACAGCAAATGACAACAAACCCTCCTTCTCTTCTCCTCTTTCCACAGCTCGGGAATCGTCCTCCTGGCTTTGTTTTTTTTCGCTTTCCAGCAGGGCCCCGCGCCGGGGTCGTTGCCAGCTGGCTGCGGAGGGAAGGATGCGCTGTCCCGGGGCAGCCCCGGAGCTCTGTCCCTGCTCCCCTCCTGCATTCCCGGGGAGCTGCAGCTGGCAAAGGGACTGGCTCTATACCTGCTCCCAGGGCTGAGTGGCCGGGAGGGCTTTTCCCTCCGGGTGGAGCTGGGGAAGGTGGCAGCAGGCTATGGAGGAGCCCAGGCTCACACGGGCATCCCTGGCATTGCATCCCTGGCATTGCAGAACCTTACCGAGGGGCTCCATCCCCAACAGCTCCAACCACCTGCCTTTCATTCCAGCTCCACAGCTGGCACCACCAGAAGGCTTTTTTTTGTAAAGAAAAACCCAGAAATGCTGGCTAGCTTCACACTGGAAACCCCCTTGATCCAGTTCAAGTGGACCAGCCTCTTCCAAGAGAAACAAGTTCTGTCAGAAACGTTTCACCTGCTCACTAAGTACATCCACTACACAGAGCCTTTTTATAATGTGCTAATTTATTTTTAGAAACGGTTTTATATCGCAGAGCACCCTGAGTGCCTTTGGCAACTTCAGGTACTTCAGAAATAAATGTATTATTATTCCTCTTTAGGGATTTAAACTGTATGTTAAGTGGTTAAAAGTAGCCATTACATGGTTGGTGGCTTTTTCTTTTATTGGTTTTCCCAGTGGCAATTTTAATACTGAATTTTATTATTTTTTATTAATTTTATTATTTATTTATATTTCAGCACCTTGACTCTTAATTTAGGAAGAACCAGTCCCAAAAAAAAAGGTCTGGGTGCCTGACTGGCAAATGAAGTGCCTAAGGCCAAAGCTGTGAGCCTGAAAGCTCCTTAGCTCTTGAGGCATTAAAATAATTTTCTGATCTAACTCTTCCTAGTCCTCTCCAGTTCTGCTCTTTCTCCTTTCTGGAAGACCGAGCACTTTAGCAGAAACAGGACCTCCATTGCCTGAATTTCAAGCAGCTCAATCTGATTGTCATTTTTCAAATTGCACTTGATATACCCATAAAGTCACAAACAAACGACTGTTTCCTTCTCTTCAGAGAAGAACTCTTTAGTACATGGTGTACCAAACTGTGGTTGTGTGTAGGCAGGCCAGATTCATCACCCTGCTCTGGAGGAAAGCAGCCCCTATCTCAAGGAGGCAACTTTTACACCACATCCTGGACTAGTCCACCACACATGGGCCTTGCTAGGTGGCTTCTCTGTGCAGAAGAATTCATGATTCATTACCCAAAATCAAAGCCCCTGGAAACAACTCCTCCTGCAGATCAGTGGCTGAAGAGGGAAAACCAAGGAATAGGCTATAAGATCAAATATCTTTACTTTCCAGGGAAAGACACAAAATACTTTCTTGTCACCACTGGGTACAAAGAGCGTCCCTGAAACTCTCGGTTAGACACCTGTACCTTAGAGACATCAAGAGGTGAAAACCTACTCTATTTTCATTATCTTATTCTAGTTGAAACTCTGGCTAACTGCTCATGGTGCCTCCAAGCAACTCCTCTTCTGCATGCACCTGGGCTCAGATCTCCTCTGCTCCTTGCCCCTTTGTGCTAAGTCAACCCAACCTCAGATTTTCATTTTCCAGCCATTCAAAATGCGTATCTCACAATATTTAGCTTTGTGGACCAAAGTTTTCATAAAGTTTGAAAGGCAGTCTGGAAAAGTTTTCTGTCTGGAAAAGACTGAGCAAACTTGTCTCAACTCAGGCATTTGGAACTGAATTTTGCAGCTCCCAAGTCTGTCCAGTCACTCAAGCCCAATAACAAAATAAAGGTTCCATGGCAACTTAGAACATGCTCTGCTGGGATTGCTGAGATGGTTCAGGTAAGATTTCTTCATGTGTCTTCAGAGGAGTGAATGACTCAGTTTGTGAAGAGTCACCATCATGCTAGCTCTGCATGCAATAAAGCAATCCTTTCTCTTGAGGCCAAGATCCAACTGCTGTTACTTAAGCTGTTCTTCAGTTTTAGAAGCTACCATCCACTAACCTTCCCCATGAAAGTGCAGTCAGTGTGCATGGAAAAGAGCCAGCTGTTTGGATCTGATGGGCTGCTGCACGGAGATCTAGTCTGTGTCACTGAAATGCCTGTTCATCCAATCAACCAAATTACCAAGGAGATCTCCAGCCAAGAGCAACACTTAGTGAGCCACTGCTGCCAGGAGGTCAGTGAGCCACAGACAGAGACTGTGCAAAGCTGGAAGTTTCTTCTGAGACTCCTTGAAGAGTGTGGAGTTGTTTTGTGAAGAGATATGTTTCCTACCTGCTCACCTGCTTCACCCTGATTTCAGTACACGTGGCTGGTTGCAAGTTTATGGCTGAACTGATTCTTATTCATTAAAGAAATTTAGGCAGGTGTCTAAAATTAGGTAAGATTTAAAATTTCACTACAGGATGCATATGCAGGTTTTTATCTGCAGTCAGTTTTTAACTGCAAATAAGGCTGGTGAGCAAACCCTATTATATTTATCATTATATAATTATAAGTAAACTGTTATAATTGCACTAGTATAATTAAAGGTTAAATGACAAGTATTACAAAAAGAAAAACAGTCAGAAACAGAAGAAACCTTCTCAAAACCATGGTCAGCATGGTCAGCTGCTGACAAAGCCCCAGGCGCTGACAGGAGGGGCAAAGAGCAATCGGATCCACCAAACAGGGAGCAGGGAACAAAAAGGTCTCAAGATTGGTCTCATCAGTGCTTATAAAAATCAGCAGTAGTCTCTCCACTGGTTTTGACAGGTGCTGGCTGAGATGCTATATGTAAAGTCCCTGGCACTCTGTTAAGACAAAAACTTCATTTCATTCAAAGCTTTATTAGCATCAAAATTTCATAAAGACTACAGAGTTGGATCTGAAAAGTTTAATTTGCTGAAAATCTGGCAGCCTGGATAGAAATTCTAGGCACCTGGCTTGAGCATTGCTCATTTTTCTCCAGTTTCATCCACGGTGCCATTATTTATTTAGTTCTGCAAGTTTTGAGAGGAATGCTGCAATGTGAAACATATCACTTGCAGAGAGCCACAGTTTTGGCAGCCCTAACAAAACTAATGCCAACTCAATGCAAATCTCTTTCTGCTTGTTTGCATGTATTATAACAGCAAGAAATACTTTTTCTTAGCTGCATTTCTTTCTCATAATTTTTTCAGATAAGTCAATTATTTGTAAAGTGACTGTCAATATTGTATATTCAAAGTGGTACCAGCAATGTTGAGTTATCCAGTAGGAATTATCTGCTTGATTATTTAAGTGTCATTACCCATATGCCCTCCATTGGTTTTGATGTGTTCTTTGAATTCTGAAAAACGTTCTTTAAAATATTGACTTGTATTAAAAAGCAAAGAGTGCATCATTGCATGGCTTTAACAACTTGAAGATGTCAAATGCATTTTTGAAGCTGCCCTGCACACAAGGAAAGAGGACTGGGGTAGTCCTGCAGCAGAGGGATTCTCACAGCCCAGCTAGCTGTCAAATATTTGAAATGATCCAGGTTCTCCAGCAGGTTTTTACATCTGGTGTGGCCTTGTTTTTATTAACCCTCAGCTCAGCTAAA
This sequence comes from Peucedramus taeniatus, assembly GCA_013400575.1. NCBI lineage: Eukaryota > Metazoa > Chordata > Aves > Passeriformes > Fringillidae > Peucedramus > Peucedramus taeniatus. Next base: position 1,269,644 of record WBNO01025885.1, on the reverse strand, counting down.
TAACAATGTCCCATCAGGTCCTGGTTGGATGTAGCTCAGCGTGGGGCTCTGGCCATGCCCTGCAGGGGAGCTGTGGCCTGAGCCAGCTGAGCAGGTGGACATGCCAAGGTTTAAGCTTTACAAACAGCTGAATTTTGGAGAGGAAAGTAAAAATGCAAACTCATGCCTGAAAGCTCAGGAAGGCACCAGTTCCACCAGGGACTGACTGCCAGATCCAGCCATCTGAGGGCTGAATGGCATTCAGTTATTGTGGCTTGGGGTTGCCCTACAGCTACATCTGGTGCTAAATGTGTGCTCTCTAATACCCACAGGTTCCTATGGTCTAGATAAAACCAGAACATTGACATGCTCTTGACTACTCTGTACAACAGCATTAATGTTATTAAACACCATGTCTTATCCTATAAACAGTAGGGATTAATTTATTTTATATCCCCTGAGTGTTTATTAAATTTATCTAACTCCAAAGCACAGCCACTTATCACAAATCACCACAGCCATGCAACAAATTCCAGCTTTTTACCCTACATCCATTTTCCTGAACATCCCTGCAAACCAAGTGTTGCCAGCATGCAGCTGATGTACATGAAAGGTAAGCAGTAAAAATCTGCAAACCAAAATCAAGAGTAGGTGCCAGTCCCTGAGAATGTATTCCCTAAGCAAACACCTTTGGGGTTTAAACTTCTGATTTATTGAATCAGTGAGAATGTAGATGTGTTTGGAAGGTGGCTCCCCTTTGGAGGACATTTACCTTTTCACCTTCATCATAAGCTGATGGATGAATGCCAGCATATGAACAGAATATTGAAATCAGAACTGTAATCTCAGCCTCACTGATCACAAGCACTTTTGTGTGTGTTTTTTTTTGCAGGTTTTCAGTTTACCTCAAGACACAAACAAACCTACAGGCAACTCTGGTAATGAGGGTTTGAGGTTCTGCACTTGACTCAATTAGTGACTCATGGAGCATCCCTGCATGTCAGCTTATGCCTCTCCAAAGTGTGTAAAGCAGACAGGGCTATTTTGAGGACTATTACAAAAGTTAATTTATATTTCTAAGGTTAAAACAAACATTTATGCAATTTTCTTGGTTTCACTGATGCATCATACACTCAGACATTGTGTAAAATCAATTTTAAAAAGAGGTTTCTCACCTTTTCTCTCTTTTACATCTACTTAAAAAAACACCCAAGCAACATTGCTGCTTTATATTTAAACAGAAAGAAATTATTTTTTTTCTCCTGTAAATATGACCCTGGTTAATTCCCAGCTGAAATAGTTTGCCTGAAATCCCCTGTGAAGTCTGAACCTGTGCCACTAAAGCAAATGGGAGCACTGCCACCCACTTCAGCAGGAGCAAGAGATCACCTTGTGTTTCTGTAGGGGATCTGAGGAGCACCAGACCCTGCAAATCACAAGTAAAAGGGATTTATTGCCAAGATTCCTGTGACTGGGACCAAAGCTGGTCCCTGAGGAGAGGGCTGGAAGAGAGACACGGCAGGTACCCAGACAGGGGGAAGGTGCAGGTGGGAAAAATGCCTGACAGCTGCTCTGTGCCTCTGCTGGGAAAGGGGAGGGCAGTGAAGGGAACCATGCCTTGTCTCCCTGCTCCACTGCTGTTATCTGGGAGTGCAAGCTGCTCTGGAAGCCAGCAGTGCTGGATTTCCCCTATCCTGGGGAGCCACCATCCTTCCCCAGGCTCCCACCCAGCCCAAGTCCTGCTCCCTGTGCTTCCCCTGAGTCCATGTCTCACCCAACACCACAAACTGTCCTCCTGCAGTGGCTTTTCTCATGGGACATCCCAGGGGAGATCTCTGTCCCCCTGCAAAAATGCAGAGTCCCTGCATGTGAAGGGCTGCAGAGTTCCACACAAGCCCAGACACCAGCGCCAAACGCTGTCAGAAAGAGAATTACTTTTGATTAATGGGAAAGGAAAGTTAATTGTCATTCGGTATAAATGTCAGAGTGGAAACTCAGCGAAGATAAAACATCACTTTCCAACAAAAAGGAAGGGATGATTTCCATGGTGCAGCCTAAGCCTAGTGCTTAATGCAGATGAAAAAAAATACTATTCAGATCAGCTCCTTGGGAGATCAGGATATTTTAGCTTTTACTATCTCAGGGACTCGCTGTGTAACTCCCTGATGCACAAAGCTCACAGAGTTGTTCACATTTCTCTGGGCTGGATCTGCAGCTGGTGTAAATCACTGCGATGGCTCTGACTTTGGTGGCATCCTGCCAACTCACTCCAGTGAAGGATTTGGTGCAGAAATGTTTCCCAGTGTATAAACTTCTGGTTATGATGGACAGTTTCTGGGCTCCAGCAGGGATTGGTGATCTGAAAAGGGGGTTATGGGAATTGGCAAGATATGAAATGGTGTGGGAGAGCTGCAAATATTTAATTTCCTGTGAAATAATTCTCTGGTGGCTATATATTTATAAATATACACATACACACACATACACACACACGTGTATGTGTGCATGTGTGCTGTTCAGCAAGTTACATTCTAAAATTAACAGATTTCTTATCTCCCATGGACCTCTCCTGGCAACAATGGTCTGCCCAGGAGTGTCAGCAGGAACTCTGCTCCCTTTGCCCCAATACCACACCTTCAAGCCCAAATTGACTCCTGAGATGGTTTCCAGCTCCCTGGCTGCAGAACCAGTTGTGTGTTTAAGGAGGAAATGCTGGGGTGGAGCTGGACCACTTCAATGCCTGCAGAGAGATTCCAGACTTGTGCACCTGCCTCTCCCCATGCCCGCAGCCAAATTTAAATGCTACGGCCCCTCCGTGGAGAAAGGGGCACAAGTTGGGGCCACGGCTGTTCCCGGGCTGTAAAAATAGAGACAGATGCTTGCCTGCCATGAGGAAGAATGTGAGGCTTCTTTGAAAGCTGAGTGTGAGCAAGTCCTGACACCTCCCGGCTCTTCACCTCGCTGGAAAAAGTTCCTGCGCTTTTGGCATGTGCGTGGGGACACACACGGCCGGCACGGAGCAACAAAAGCTGCCGGGAGAGCCAGAGAGATGCTTCTAGCAGGGCTCAGAGAGCGGGGAGGGAGGGGGGAAAGCCTGCAGTCAGCGTTGTTTGTTTTCAGCCCAGCTTGATTAAAAATCCCCATACCAACCATCCAAAACAAACCCCACCCGCAGCTTCTCTCCGGCATCAAGCGGGAGCAGGAGGAAAACCTCGTTCTGTGCTCGTTGTCTTCTTGCCCCCGGGCCCGGCAGGGTGGAAATCTGTCGGGCTGCCTGTTTACCTGATTTCCACCCAGGTGGACAAACACACAGACGGGGGGGTGAATGCAATTTGCTGTTTCAGAGAAAAGCGAGGTCCAGAAACGGAGTGAAAGTGCTGATTCCAGGGCAGAGGGAAATGTGAAATTTCCCACATTTCCCTCCCCGCCGGCAAACAGCGCACCCAGGCAGTGCCCGCTTCCACACCCCTCCCCTCACGGCTTCGACGGAGAAAGGAAGGAAAATACGGTATTTTTATATTGTCCTTTCAAGGAGATCTCTGTTTGCATAGTTGGATCCCCCTTCCTCCACACAGCACTAACATTAGTGTGACCTTTTCCTGCTAATTGGAAAATCTTACGGAAATAAAGCCTGTCAGAAAATGAGAAGTGTCTCCCCTTTAGGCTGGCCAAACGACCTCAGAGGGGGAAAAGAAGTTCTGAATTTCTGCTCCTTCTGCACACACTGCAAAATCTTTATTACTTCGGAGAGCCTTGAAACCCAGTAATGCCCCTCCAGTGCAAAGAGAAGTAAATAAATTTCTTCTTATGACCACTTTGGAGAAACACACAACCAGATTTACTCAGCAGGGATAGATACTGGACAAGATAATGAAGAGAGAATAAGAATATGATAGGGGTTTACAGCCTCTTCTGTCTCTTTAAAGTGTTTTAATCCTTCAGAAACAGGATATCGGGTCCATTTCCTTAAAGATACAGTATCCCTTCTGGGACAAGTAATGTTATAAAAACCTAAGATGTAACATCTATCTCACAATATTGATTGGCACTTTAGTGTGATAAAAGGGGTTGAACCTGAAGGGGAAAAAAAAAGAAAAGAAAAGAAAAAATGATAAACTGGGATTACTCTTAGAAGAACTGAAAAAAAAAAAAAAAAGTCCCTGTAACACCAGGTCAAACTTTCAAAATATTTTTTTAACATGGAATTGAACCAAATGCCATTTCAATGATTGTCTAGGCAATTCTCTTGATTTTTAAAGCGTATAGATCCATGTTTGCAGCTTTATGACCAGCTGGTGCTGGAGCTAGCTCCTGCCCCTGCGCCAGCACAAAGCCCTGTGAATCCTTTCTGTGCTCCAGCAGAGGAAAAANAAAAAAAGAAAGAAAGAAAGAAGAAATTTCAAACAAAGAGATACACTTTTATTATTAACAGCAAACAAAGGAAACACAATTTCAAATGACTCTCTGGTTCATTTATAAAATGCCCTTTTTAGACAGCATCACCTGTTTTTCAGAAGAGCTTTGAATGAAAACATTGAAACAACTGTCATCATATGGATACATCTACAGTCATTCCTGAATTACTCAAAGTTAAAATAACAGAGACACAAAGACTGCTAACAATTACTCATTTAAGTAGCTTTTACTCATAGCAATAGTCTCATTGAAGCCTGTAGATCTATTTCCATGCATTGTTGGGCTGAGCTTGAATCTTACTGTGAACCAGAAAAGCCTGAAGCGGACACAGAAAAGCCTCTCACCAGTCACATCCACCAAAGAAAGGTAAAGTATTGACACATTTCACCTCTGCTTCTGGCAGCACAGATCTGGTTCACCTTCAGACACGTCCCAACCCACAGCTTTCTCACAACCTGCTCTCCCAAATGGGTCTCAGGCTGTGCCTGTCAGAGCCAGCCCTACCTGCATGGGGTAACCACAGAGATGCTACACCTGAGGGGAGGAGTGGCTGCAGGGCAAGACATGGTGCCTGAAAAACTTACAAGCCTGTCCTAACCAGGGATTTTTTTTTTTCTCCAAATTTTTGAGGAAGCTTTGGGACAGGTACTGGCTGCTGTGAAGATCTTCCAGTTCAGGTGGCAGCATCCTCTTTGCCTGCCTTGCTCCAGGATCTCCACCTTTTCCCTGGCTGTGCAAAAGTCCATTTGACAGCTGCCTGAACTCCAGGGTGACCCAAGGACTCAGCACCACTGGGAGAGGCATGACCAAGTGCAGGAGCCCCAGTTAGGAGTTATACAATAATTCAGGGTGGTTTTGGTGTTGCCCAGATCTGTTGGAGGTTGAAGTTCTGGCCGGTAACTCCCTAAAGTCAACAGTTTTTCCTTAAGAGTATGAAGTGACAGGCTCTTCTGAGACACACATGGAGCCATCTCAATGCTATTTTCAGTCTGAATTTCAGTATAGAGCTCCAAATACCCCCTCCAGTCATTGCTGTGGTCCTTTCAAAGAAACAGGGTGACACCAGGCAGAACATCCCACCCATTAAGGCATGCTCTGAATATAAATTAAACACTAACTGTTGAATTATCCTGTTGCATCTTGGGGATGTGTTTTGTTGGGACCAGGAAAAACATGTCCTGCATCCTGAAGTTCCTTAGTACAGAAAGAAACAGTCTGGTAATCACTGGAGCTGCTGGCTGCAGCCAAAAGATGCTCAGCAGAGATGGGACACTGTGTGAACTGCAGAGCTGCACAAGCTGGATGTAAAAAGTGCACACAGGTTTCTGCCAAGAAAACAAACTCTCCTTCTCTCTTGCCACTCTCTTTGGCCAACTCATTTTATCCTAGAACTTCTCATGCAAGGTCGTAAAGCAGAGATATCCAGCTCCCAGCCAAGCCTCCCCAGACCACTTGTGTGAGCAGCACCATCCCCATTTGTCAGGAGCACATGGACACCCTGCCCACGTGAACTAGATACTTGCCCAGAGGGTCTCAACTTTAGTGAAATCTTTATGGGGCTTGAATTATTCAAGCCCTGACCTTTAGCAAATCTCTCAGTCAATGCTAGTTAATGTCCTCTAAAGTCATTGACCCCAGGTCAGGGACCAAGGGGGTGCTTCATCAATGGAGACACACAGGTTCAAAACCAAGAGAGGATTTGTGGTGTATTTTTAAGCACCCTGGAAGATGATGGTGCCCACACAGAGAAGGGTCACCAGTGCCACAAGACAAAACAGCAGAAGCAGGAGGATCCCAGCTGCCATCTGTGGGATCCAGCCAGAATTTGGGCTCCTGTGAACATTGAGTTCTGCATTTGGGATATGTCTGGACCAGGAACTATGGTTCAGCACAGCAAGGATGAAGGTCACCCACAGCACCTCCAAAGCCCCTGTGCAGGGAAAGAGGGCAGAGTCTGGGGCAAACAGCTCTGCCAATGCCTTCAAGAGACCAACAGGTGCTGGTGTGTCATACCAAGCTCGACAATTTACGATTTTGCAGGTAATTGCTGCAAAATTGCTGCTGTAGGCACATGTGCAAAATTTTTTTGAGTGATTTTCACCTCCCAAAACAAGAGACTGGTTGCTTGTCTCTAAGAAGTTGAAGTTGGATTGGCAATAAAAGATTTCAGCCCCCTCCTTCACTCTTGATAAGATTACCTCTTACAAATTTATTGCAACACCATTTAGAAAGTTTTATAACAAGTCTGTCCTGGATAGATGGGTTTTCAGATGTGTGTTCTTGATATACTTTTCTGATTATTTCACATTATCCATTAACAGTAAGGTTGTCTCCATTGCCATAAACAGCAAAAGTTCTAGCTCAAATCTTCATGCAAGCTCAAAACTTTTAATCTTGGACTTGGAATGGATTGATGGAACTAGGTGAAAAGCCAATTTAGGGGAGCTTCCTGCTTTCTTCAAATTGTAAAAATGTCAGTGGGAGTCATGAGGTTAGACTTATTGGGCAGGCTTCTGCCCTGATTCTAGCTAGGGGAATTATACATAATGAATTAACCATATGACTAATTTTACTTCATTTTCTGTTCTTGAAGTGTCTGCAAGCAAATTAAAATACCCTGAAATTATTCATTACCTAAAAGTACTTGCAGTGAAAGGGATTCATTTCACCTTACTTTAGTCACCTAAAAGTTAAGTGTTTACCTAAACTGCTTTCCTAAGTTTTCTTATAGTTAGGGCAGCAAGAAGACAACTCACCCAATCCCAAAGGCAGATTTTGAAATTAAGTGAGTTGATTCATCTTTGCTGTAGAGATAGCTGAGGTGAGTAGCTTAAATGGGACACTTGATTTTTCCATGGCCAAAATTAGTTGAAATTAATCCTAACCCACATCATTGATCACAATGTAAGTGCAGAGGTAAGCTTTTCCACAAAAGTTTGCTTGAATGTTCCAGAGCAGGCAGTTTTTCACGAACCAGGCATATCCTGCTTTTGAAAGTGCCTGAACACCTAGCAGACACTGGAAACATTAATAGTTAAGGACCTAAATACCTTAAAAGATGGGCCCACATGTCTTATTGAATGCTTCTGTTGCCTGAATGGATGAGTTCAATTCACTGAATCAGGCTTTGGGGACAGATCATCACCACTGGTGGCTGCTCTTGTGTTTCACTTCCTCTGTCAAACTCCTCGGGTTAAGCATTGGCAGAGAATGAATGGGAAAGGGGTATGATGGATACAGCTGTAATGGCACAAATTTGTTTCTCAGCAGAAAAGGAAAAGCCAAGCTTTTTAACAATTGAAATGTTGAGTTAGAGTTCTGCATTTGGCCAGGCTTTGAAAAGTGAGGAGCAGTCTCTGTATCAAACGGGTACCTGCAAGGGACTACTCTGTAACTCTGAAAAACTAGAAAAGGAAACTGTCCAATTCAGGGGCCAATTGAACCTTACAGGACTCATGGATCCATACAAGAGTCTGCAACCACTGTAGTTCCCCTGGAGAACCTGCCCTGTGCATTGGTGGCAGAGGAGCCCCGGGGTCACACCGAGCACCTGCAGGAGAGGCATTTTCTCACCTTTAGGGGTGATGCTTTCCAACCATGTCCCCGTTTTTAACTGTAACAGGGTGTGAGGGCTCTGCCTGCTCTCTGGAGTTACATGGCCTAGGCACACTCATCTTACTTCAAACACAGGAGGACAGTTCCTGAGACTGAATTTGGAGAAAAGAACCCTGCAAAGCTTAACATCCTTCAGAAAGGTGGGGAAAGGCTCTAACAATAAGATTGGAGACACATTTTTAATTCCAGCTCTGGCGCTGCTCTGCCAGTATCACCAGGAGAGACTGATTTACCTCTCCACCATGGCTTTACAAACCCCAAAAGCAGCCTTTTCCCAACCAAAAAGATCTCTTTCTTGCACCAAATCTTTGGGAAGAGCAGAGCAAGAATCCATCCCTTCCAGCGACATTCCTCAGCTCCTTCTCTGACCAGCTTCACAGGAGTGGCTGAGGCAGTCAGAGATGATGCTGTTTTATAGGCCCTACTAATATTTTGCTAAGAGCCGGTGAGCTGAACAAACAGAATGTCCTCTGGGTGTCCGGGGGTTTGCTGGAGCTGCCGTTGCCGCTTTTGCGGCGGTGAAACTCCCGCAGCCCAGCGGGACCCGCTTGGAGCGAGTACAGGGAAGCGCAGCAGCGCCTGTTTGACACCACATGAGGGAATGTGAATTGTCAATTTGTTGACAGTGTCATGTTGCCGCTACCAGCTTTCCCTGCACTATTTGGAAGGAGCTCAAGTCAGTCTATTTCCCAGGCTGAGCTTCCTCACGTTACAGCTCCGCACGCCCAGAAAAGAGACGCAACCAGAGCAGAGTTCGCTTTTCAGCAGAGAGAGGAGCTGTTACTTTTAAAAATACTGTCACTGTTGTTAGGGCTGGGAAGACTGAGGGAAACCTAACCCATGAGTTAGTATCCCCCAGACCCTGTTGTTCCCTCTTCCCACAGCACCACTAAGCTCAGGTGAAGTCAAAGAGTGCTTCGCCTTAAGATAATTTTCAGCCTGCCGCTGCAATGCTGTGAGTGTCCAAGCAGGGTCAAGAAATCACAAAGGTGTGAGGCTGGGATAATTTCCCATCCCACATGATGAATTACACTCAGGCTGGGAGTATTCACTATCAACCATCCCTGTGAACCACAGTACCCACCTGGCTGGCAAAGCTGCAGTTAGGAGCAGGATTTCAAAGCACCTATGTCTGTACTCACACTTGCACACAAATACACATGGATGTACTTGCACTTCTGGGGGAAAATTAAGTCCAGACATGGAGCTGACAAACAGATTTATGTGCTATGTACAAGCACCCACCCTCCCCTTGTGATTCCTCCAAGCTGAGGGCTGTTGTCTGGAAGAGCTTCAAAAGCCACTTTGGGAAAGGAAAACCAGGGCTGGGAGGTGGGCAGTGATAGCAGGAGCCAGGGTCTTCCTCCTGCCTGGTAACCTTACTAGAAGAGAAGGTGTTTGCAAAGAGAAAATTTCTAGGTGGCAACATAGTCAAGATAATCTCATTCTGCTTTCTGAACTCCAAGACTGATTAAAAAAGATTAAACCATTTAGCAATGGGAACATATTTTTAGCTCTTCCCTGTCAAAAGCACCGGGCACAGTGCAGCTCACGCTGCCCAAACTGGCTGCCCTGGGCTTGCTGCTGGTACAAATTTCCAGCCTGCTAAGGAGATTCTCAGGTCCTGGACAGCTGCTGGAGCATGTTTCAGGGCTCTGTTACACCTCACAAACTGCCTGCAGTCACTGTTCTGTTCAGGAACTGGGAACTGGAGCCCTTCCACCATCAGCACCTCCAGCTACAACGGGTTTTACAGCCTGTTAAATTACTGTTTTCAGCTCTCCACAGACTGCCAATACAGAATGCGTTCTAGATTTCAAATAAAGAGCAAAAAAAGTACAATATAATTAAATTCTAAAATGCTGAGAGATCCTTGGCTTCTACATGTGTTGTTTTTTCTCATTGCTTTTGCTGTGAGAGCAGAAGGAGAAGAGCCACTCCACAAAACTACTATTTCTCCTGTGCATAACAAGCTGCCATTTCAGGACCAATATTGCTAACATTCCTTCTGCTGAGTCCCACTAATTTCTCAGTGGCATTGTCAATATAATGGGACTTGCACTTACTGGAAGAAAAATTACTGTCCTTGCTTGGAAATACAAGCTCTACTTGATTATATTCCCATCTCCTTTTTTTATCTTTAAATTAAATAGGAAAAAAAAATCTGAGAAATCTAAGCAATCAAAAATGAGGTGACTGTTGTTAACTACAAAAGCCAAAGCCCTCTGCTTCAGCCACCACCAGAGACAGCTTCTGGATTGATGCACGTGCAGGTCAGAAGTGACAACAGCAGATGGATGGCACGGCACCCGTCACAGAGTGAGTGCCCAGGTTTCTGTGGAGTTACAAGGTGTCTCTAAAGCCTCTGCATTTGTTAAGGAATTAAATGGCAAACGTGCTGCTGATGGGAATTGCCCCAGTGCCTCCTGCTCACCACCCTGGGAACGCAGTGAACAGAGCTCACTTAAAACCCCTTCTAAGCCAGAGTCCCCTTTCCACAGACATGCATCAAGCTGATGGGGCACATTTGTAAGAAACTGCTTTACACCTTGAAGACTGAAAGAATAAATCTCTTTAATAAGCTCTTAGGTTTTCCTAGTGATGCAGATTGAAGTAATATTATAGAAATGTGTATAGTTGTCAGTAATTTTACAGGAATGAATAGAAAATGCCAGGAGGACTCATTTGTGAAATGGGAACATTTTGTGGTGGGTTTTTTTTTTTGGTGTCAAAAGGTACTTGCAAGGACAAAGAGGCTGCATTTCTATCACACCAATCTGTGCAATAATTGCAGACTTCCCAGGATTTCCTTTAGCATAACTCTGCTAGGCTGCACTTTGCATCTCATACATGCATGGGATGTCATAGTGATGGAATTAGCACTGGAGCAATCAGCTATAAGAACTATACTTACAGAGCTGGGGAAGAATATGAGTTTTTGTGAACAAAAATCTCCAAAATGCAGACTTCCCCCCCAAAAAAAGTCACTTTAAACTTGGAAAACCAGGAAAGAACATTATTAAGTAAATAAACTGAATGTTTATGCCAAAGATACTGCAACTATATCTGAGACAAAATTTCCATTTATTGGTGGCAAAAAACCCTGGGCTGCTTATCATGTCAGTGTGACTGCAAATAAAACAGGCATCATGATTGTCTTTTTTTAAGAGCAGTATTTTTTGGAGATGCAGTAGCAGCAGGAGTGCCTGGCTTGACTAATGCTGTGGGTATCTGCCCCTGGGGAGTGCAGATGCCAGGAAATAGCTTTGGAGGGTTGTGACTAGTAATGATCACACTGGATATTTTAGGCATATTAGTGGGCACTGCTCAGTGTAATTCTGGATTAACTCTTTTACTTACCATTAGTACAAATTAAAGCATCAATGGAATTTATGTCGCTGTGTTAAATATAATGACACTCAGCCTAATGTTGGCTGGAAATTTGACTGATAATAAATACAAACAGAGCTGTTAGATGGCCTGAGCACAGTACAGAAACTGTTCCTACAAGCAGCACATCTCACAGGCTCAGAGAGAGCAACTGAAGCAGTGTTGACAGCTCTGGGTGTCCCTTTTCTTATGTAAAACTAACCTGGAAATGTGACCTGTCTTCTTCAAATGGAACATTTGGTGGGAAATCAAAGCAGAATTTGGTCCTCAGACATTTCTGGTTCTTATGGTATAATACACATAGAGGCAACATCCCCTGAAATAAATCAAAGCACTTTTGCCCATAGTGAATTTTTGGAAGTATTTAAAGTCGGACTAACTTAAGTTCTTTTGTCAATTCTACATAAACAATAACAGCTTCCATAGCATTCAAAATCAAGTTTATCAGCTGAATTCTTTCACAGGAAGGAAAAATTTCTTCAGAGACCTGTCCCAGTGCCCACTGTCAGACAGAGGAGTCAACTCTTGAAAGCCTTGCTCCTCGCCCTGATTTTCCCCTGTTGGACTTCACCACCACTCAGATTTGTCTGACATCGGGCAGAGAATTTGAAAGCCATCAGGGAAGAAGAGATCTGGTGGAGAGCACAGCCACCTGAGCCTCATTTCGTTAGGAAACCAGGTTAAAAATGTGCTGATGGAGGCTGGGACAAAAGTAGGCAGTGTCAGGATCTGTAGAGTCTCGATTTTGATATGCAGTAGGTGTCTGTCCAGGGTAGTTTGTACAAACGATCACTGTTCCACTCCATTAAGTCCTCATTAGAGCAGCATACTGCACCTTAAAAGTATCTTAACCTTAAATTATCAGTATCCAAGCAAAAGAAAGAAAAAATAGCCCACCAGTACCTAGTCAGAAAGATCCAGCACATGTCAATTAAGACAACAGCCAGCATGTTTTAAACCACAGCTTCTCAGAAGAGCATCAATGTGTACCAGGATGCTGGAGCTTTAATAATTCACCATTTCCTTATTGAGGTCTGATGATGCTAAAATAAGGTGTTGAAGCTTGATTAGTAGTAGGAACATAGCAGCTTAACCTCTAACATTTAGCCTTCTCCTCTGGATCGAATTACTGATCTTTATCTTGTTGAGCTGTGCTAGCAGTTGGCTTGGGAACATTACACCTTTCTAAAAGCTGTCAATCTTTGTCAGTGTCTTTGCACAATGGCTTGGAAGAGCTATTTTTAAAGGTCTATGTCACCTTTTTGTAGGGATGGGGTTTTTATAGTATATCAAGTTTTTTTTTATTATACATTGCCACATGCTCAATATCACCTATAGACCTGACTTAGAATAACTTGTATTAATTTTATTATGGTTTCTAGAAAATGGGTGTGATGAGATGCAGAGTCATCAGAGGAAGGGAGAAGAAATTGCAGCTTAAATTATTCATTAAGATGCTGATTTTTTCTTTCATTTTAATTTTTTTTTTTTTTTGTCAAAGGATCTGTTTTTTTTCTCATGTACAATGTATTTCTTCAACTCTAGATTCAGATCTATTTCCCCAGCACTCTATCATTAACACAGTTTTATTTTAATGCATTGTTTTACCTAAGAGTATTAATAAAGTAGTACAAATATAAAACAGGGAAAAATTATTAAGATTTGCTTAAGTTTTCTACAGAAATACTGAAAGACATCATTATTAGAGAAACACTTTGCAAAGGATGAAAATATTCCTCTCTTGCCTTTACAAAACTGATCCCTGTATTTTTGCAAGGATGAAAACAGCTTCACAAGGAGGGTTTTTCCAGCACATGCAGAAATCCATGTATAGACTTCTGGCTAGACATGAAAGAGCACCAGCTTGTCCTTTAAAATCAGTTTGCAATAAACAATAAAAGCACTTGTACAACGCACAGCAGCTCCTCCAAAAACACCCCCCTCTGGGACCAGGGTGTGGAGCAGACCCTGGTTGTGCCCTCTCCTCACAGGGGATGGTGCTGCTCATGTGGTCACTCAGCAGCTATTGCTGGTTTTTCCCTCTGTTCCCTGTGGTATGTCAATCTACACAGAAAGTTCCTCTGGGATACAATCCATTGGTATTTCTCCTGTTAAATTTGTTTGTCTTACACTGTTAAGCCTTTTACAGAGTGGCAAACAAGACTTTCAGGTGTTTGCCTGTAGCTGCAGCAACACTGAAGAAGGACAAACTGCTTTCAAATCAACTTTGAAGTACAAGAGTTACTTCACTCCTACTCAAATATGAAACCAGCCATAATATCATTCGAAAGGCTGTAATTTAATCTATTAAAATGGGGGATTTGTCTCCAAGTTAAGCATTCTTACTCCATGTTTACATCATACAGAATTTGGTGCAGAAAGTTCATTTGAAAATATGTATTTATTCCCATCTGTTTCTGCTGCTCCTGTTAATATATATGCTTGCCATGAAAAGTACTTTAAAACTCAATAAACCATCATACTAAAACAGGATAAAATGTTTTTATAGTAACAATATCTCTCACTACTATGGGACCTTTCATGCTGAAGTACCCTAAAGCTCTTTATAAATGTAGCAAACTGATATTCACATGCTCCATCTACAGAGATCATTTCACCCACACTGAATGCTGGGGACATGCAATAGCTTTTTTCACAGCTGGCAGCACCTTAAGGTAGCTGCCAAAACAAATCACAGGTTACACAGGTACAAAATAAGAGTGTCTCAGTTTCTGGAAAACATTCACTTTTCCATTGAATAAAGATGCTCATTCTTTTAAGCAGTTTATAAAGCTCAAATTATATAATTGCAATCATTTGGCTCCCTATAAATTCTTGAACTACATCTCTTTAATCCAAAAATAGACAACACTTCCTGTTCTGGGTAAACATCAATGTGCTGCCATGGAAAAGGGCACCAAGGGAAGTGGATTAAATCCTGGTGTGCCTCATATGCAGTCAGATACCCAAGCTGTGGTGTCTCCAGGATTGTCTAGACCCCACAAATGTGCTGTGGCATCTTTTTGCTGTGGTAAACAAGCAGTGAAGACCTATCAGAGCTGCTGAAGCCAAAATTAATGTGTTTTGTTTTAATATTGTGCCCCTGTTGAGCATCCCATCTCCCTCCCCTGCACAGAGCTGCCTCTCAATCTGCTCCCCCTCCTGTCAAGTCTTCTCCTTATTAATGGTTTTTCATGTGTGTTCCTTTCCAGGGACACAGCCTCAATAAACCCCAAATAAATGGGGATATGGTGCTGGAAGCCCAGCAGGGCTGTCCAAGAGGGAACACTCACACCCATGACCCCCACACTCCTCCCTGCTGCCAGAGACCTCAACCCTCTGCACCTTCCCCACCTTCACTCCAAGACAGAGCACACAGAGAGCCAAACAGCCTGGAGGGTGGTGGAGCTCTTTGTCCCAGCCCTGCACCCTCCTGCCAGGCCAGCACAGCATAGACAGGAGCCTGAATCAGAGCTCAATTTTCCCAGTGTGTCATCCTTGCAGGAGCACTGGTGGCAAACAACTTTGTGGTGCCTCATTGTGAAAATGAAGGTCACAATGGCCCTCTGCTTAATCTGTGGTGTGATGATCCGGTTCAACAGCTGATCAAATGCTGTGGGAATGGGGTTTCAAAGCTTTTCATAGCTGCCTTTGTGTGTTTGAGGGTTTATCTCATGTTTTGTTGCTTTTCAGTGCAATGCAGATAAGGGAGGAATACATTTTTGAACTGGATTTCTTCCCAAGGGATATGAGCAGGCAGAAGCTGTCCCACATTTGGACTATCTCCTTGTGCAAGGATGAGGGGCACATTCACAGGAGTGTCAGGCAGTTGAAGTTCTCTCAGCTCAGAAACCCCAAAAGTGCCCTCATAAAATTCACAGTTGTCTTATCTTTTCTTTGCTTGAGAACCTGAATGTCAGGACTTCTCTTGAGCTTTTGGCTGTAATGGAAGGAGAAGGGAATAAGGTTCCTCAAAGAAGACTAGAAATCCCAGCATAAACTGGAATCCAGGTATGTGACTCCCAATCACCCATCATTATTCCTCAGAGATTAACAAAATCTTGTAATGGCATTGCCAATAATTAAAAAAAAAGAAGTGTTGCATGGAGTACCTGCCTACCAAGGGATGTCTCCAATTCATTTAGAACAGTTCATCCTCTTTTTGTCCTGTTTCTCTCTTGTTCCTGTTCTGCAGAGAGCAGCCCTGGCTAAGGTACCTGGGCAGCACCTGGGCATGCAGTGTTTACACCAGCCCTGACCTGGCATGCCCTATTTCTGATTGCTCCATGAAATCCCAAAGAGAAACATGACCACTGCACTGTGCAGCAGGGGTGGCTCATTCTCATTTAATGATGTGGCTTCTTTTAAATATAGAAGTATCAATGGAGACAAAAAAGGGTCCCAGAGAAAGAATTTCTGCTTGCTTTGTTGTTCTCATGAAAGACAGCACTGTGATATCATGGCATTGACTGCCAAGACAACCACTGGATTGACTAGTAAATATGTATTTTAGTGGAGCTCAGCAGAACAATATCCCCTGCAATGTAAGTCATTCCATTAGGAAGACAGAGGTACTCGAGAATGTTATATCATCTTTATTCCTCCTGGAAGGGCTTCACTACCATTACTATAAAAAAAGTGCTTCAGAGATTGTAAATACATTTAAGTAACTCTGACAAAACAATAGGATCTGACTAAAATGTGGGGTGTTTATCTCATCTGTCAGTCTGATATGGGATAAAAGCCACAGCAGCTATGACAGGCTCAAAAGCACCTCTCCCTGATAATTTTTTCTCTCTGCTACAATGGTTTTTCTACTTACAGTGTATGCTGCACCATCCAAACCATATTTGTGCTTCTTTTTAAATAGTGAAAAGTTAATTACAGCAGCTGATTCTGCCTGTCCCATTAATTCAGCATATCTGAAATATTGCTTAACCCAAATGGTCAGAGTATGAGCCAGGCCCCATATCGCCCTCCCTCCAAAAACAAACAAAATAATTACAATACTGTGAGATATCTTAAAATTAAATAATAATTAAAAAAAAACCACCCCAAAAACCCCCCACCAAATAACCCAAAAACCAATCAACCAACCAACACCAAAAAAAAAGTTGTGTTTTTATTTGCCTCTTTCTAAGCTTCACTGTATCTCCAAGTTTTATCACAAAACGTTTCTCCCAAAACACAAAACTCTGGCAACTTTAGTTCTTTTGTAAATGAGTCTCAGCCTTAGACAGTGGATAGAGGAAAAGCAAAATTCACAGGAAATAGGGTCAAAATGATCTGAAAATGACTGAGCTTTCCTGGGCTGTGTTCTGCTCAGACTCGCTGGCCGCCATAAAACCATGACTGAGCTGAAGGTGGTCAGAGGAGCAGGGGGGCTGCTGGCTGCTGATTCCCTGCAGGGTACACACCAAATCAACATTGAATATTCTCAATATTATGAAAAGCATATATTATTGGCACTGGGAGCAGAGATGTGCAGGCAAGGCACAGATACACATGTAAATACATGTTTTTTACCTCACCTTCATTTCAGGAATTGAGTTTAGCTGTGATGTTTCATTAAGAGAATATCAATATAAATTTAAATCAATTTAATCTTAGTTAAATATAAAGCTTTCTCACCACAGTGAGAGACAAATGGTTTTTCCTTGCTCTGATCCCTTCACCTGCCATGGAAGTGCAGGTTATCTTTAGGATGGAGTGCACACTGATACCACAAATGCATTTAAAAACTGTGTAAAAGACTGGTATAAATAGCTGAGGTGTCTCAAGAAACTAATACTAAAATGGAAAAGAAGATACTCAAACTTTGTCTTAATTTCAAGAACCTGTTTTGGTGGGATCTCATTCCACACAGAATTAATGCAATACTTGGGTCCCAGTGAAGTAATCAGAGCATTCCCATTTAGGTCTTTAAGCTTTGCTGAGTCCATGGTTGTGTTATCAATACCATGGCATTGACAAAAATCTGAAGGTTTCATTAACAGTGACCTGTCACCAGAACAATCCCAGTTTTCTCCCTGAAGTGAGACAGTGTCAGAGAGCTCCTCACAGCAGCTGGATGAGCTCTCCTTGTCATCTAAAGCAAATGTTATCTGCACTGTTATCTACCAGATGTGATTAGACAAGCAGGCCTCAACATCTGTCCATGTCACCAGCATTTGTGGCATTTCTAGTGGCCAGGACAGTAATTTTTTCTCACCTTGTCTGGGTAATAAATAATGAAAATATTTGGCCAGTATTTTAATACATATAACAAAAAAAGCACTCCCATTTTTCTCTTAGGGAACTAAGTGAAGCCACACCTTCACCCTTTTTGTATGTCCAATCCAAGCTTATAGATTTAAATCCACCTTATAAAAGACTGAAAAGATATTATTTTAAATCCCTTTAACATTATTAACAGCCAGTTAGCTAATTTATCTATATGGGAATGTCTAAGGATTCATCAGGAGTAATACATCCTACATTTCTGATTAGTGGAAAGGAGAAATACTGTACCAATCACCCAGTTAATTCACTGAGGTGCTTTATTATACGTGCAGATATTTGGTATCGAGATGTCATTTTCCCATAATGAACACAATAAAGGATGAATGACTGGTAAAGCTTTCAGCTCACAATACCTATAAAACCTAAGTGTTCACAAGGTGTTATGTACAGATTAATTTATAGATTCTTATTAACATGCTGCATGCTCTCCTTTTTGTGGCTACAGCTTCTCAGCTGTGGAAGATGACTTTGGCCATGCAACATCTGGGAGATTTGGGGTGTGTGGCTCCCAAATGGGGACCCTGTGTGGGACAGGCTCATGAGCATGAACAAGGGAGACTCTGCAGGTGTGGATTTCACAAAATAAAGAAAGCAGCCCTCTTGTTAATAGAAACCTGCCAGCTTTTGTCACTGGCTTGGGATCTGGAGTTAACATATCTTTGAGGGCCACAGATACACATCCACAGTCCAGCTGCTTTTGGTTTAGAGCAACTACCAGAGGGCAAAAGCAAAGCCTGGGCTTGGAGCTAAAACACCAAATTGTGGTCTTAATCACAGTCTTTCTTTATAGGGGGGAGGGGGGAAATGAGTAGTTTTATTCTGGTCATCACATTAATCCAACCTGCATCTAAACAAAGAACTGACAAAGATTTTTTTGGTAATAATAGATGCTAAAACATGAGTCCAAACAAAGGGAACATACCTACAGAACGACTGCTCTGGAGTGCAATGTGTATCACTAACCATTACACGTGTCTGTTCTGAGACCAGAACTACAAAAGGATGGATTCTCTTAAAAGCATGTTAAAATATTAATAGATATCTGAAACAGTTTTATTGCGCGGGCTGTCAGTCTCATGAACCATTACATCACACGGGGAGGGAGGGTAGGAGAAACCACCCAGGCACTGGTGACCTGAGCAGCACCATGAAAACCTAATGGCAGACAGTGAGACTGAACATTAGAGCTGGCAGCAAGACCTGAGTGGGAGTGAAGGGGCTTTACTGGGAGTGCTGGCAATAAATTTGATGACATCAAACTTGCTAAGGCTAATTATGTAAGTCTAAGGAGGACGTAGGTGCAGTCCTACACATTTTCAGACTCCAAACAACAGCACAGTAGAGTCACAGCAGGGGCAAAGAGATCTGTTATCCTTTTTATTTTGGTCATAATTATCATGAAATGACTCTATCCCTCTATCCCTTATAAAGGCAAGCCACACTGAAGTTAGCTCAGAAGTCAGTCTCTTTCTCGAAATTACCCTTCTTCCCCTGCTCACCCTCACCATGTTGTTTTTGTGTGGTTACTTGTGAGTGCTAAGGCTGCTTTCATTAATTTTTAACTTGAATCAGTAAAGCCTCAAAGTATCTATTTGGGGGAGATGAGATGCAACATATTACAGTTAGGAGGAGCAAAATGCGATAGCGGGTTTGATCCTTTGCCCATGTGTTTCATTCAAAGGTTAGTCAATGACAACAGGGATGAGAATACAGGCACATTTTGGGCAAATCTAACTACAGACTTGATCCCAAGTCCACTCACACATATTAATTAAGTTCTGATTAAATATAAAAGATCCCAACATCCTGATTTTGTTTCAATTGAGCAGTTTTACTCTTCCATTTAAGAGAGAGCCAGCCTCTCAAACTGCACACATCCTGAGGAGACAGTCAAAGAAATTTCAATCAGTTTTGAAACAGTTCTGCAAACTGAGTTGGAGAAGCTGCTGGCAAGACTATGGATTCATACTTCACCTGAAAAATATTCTGGAAAAATATTTGAGTTGAAGCTGGAGTCCTGAGGTACCTTGCAGTCCCAGCCAGCCCTTGTGACTAGGACAGAGAACCAAATTTAAGTACTGTTCAAAGGGAAATATCCTATTATGCCTTAATTTTCTGCATTGCAGAGACATGGTAAAGCAAATGGATCTGCCACTTCACCTTGGTTTTGCAGAAGATTGTCTGCATCCAAATGGCAGTGCCAGAGGAACAGCAGTAACCTCCCCCTGGCACTGCTCACCAAAATCCTCTCAGCCAAAAATATCTCACCCAAATGAGCCAAGTTTAGACAGCAGTGTTTCAAAGCAGAGAAAACTAGTCCTGCATTGTTTATGCACTGCTTCTTCCTTCCATTAGGTGAAGTCATTCCAAGCCTGGGTACATATAAGAACTAATAACCTGTGCAGGCTTTCCTGCACTCATCTGCTTTGAACTTGAAGACAATGTTAAAACAAATTCAGGAGAAAATCTCAGAGCTCAGAAGTACAAGACAGTCCTGATTTTGAAAGCATATGGCAAGGTAGCAGGGAACTCTCACACTGCCCCTGCCTAAGGAAAAGTTTGGGATTATGACTATCCAGCTGTAAAAATACCTTTAGCAGGAACTCATGCTGGATTAGACACCAGTTTTAAGACATACAGCATCCATTCCACTCCTTCCTGAATTTGTAATCACAACAGCTTACTCCTGCACAGACTGAAAAAGGCTGAGGAACCTGCCCAGGGCAGAGCTGAGATGCTCTGGTGGTGAACACCATGCCAGGACTGATGCTCTCCCAATGGAGGCACTGATGTACTGACCCCTTCTAATTTTTAGGGGCATGGTGATGGATAACTCAGGAGCACAAGTGAAGAGTCTGCCTCAAGCTGCAGTATTTGTGTAATTTCCCTTGTGTTCCTCTCCCTAGCATGAATAGTTCTCAATTTACTTTTTGAAATAATTATTATTATTGTGTGAAAACACTTCATCTCAGCAATTGCACTGTAGCTGTTATTTTATTATGTTTGTAGAATAATAATAATAATAATAATAATAATAAAATCAGTTCTAGTATTCCCTGGTGACACTTTAACCAATTCCAGCACCATGTGTGCTGAAAAGAGTCACTTGCTTTGGGCTGTGGCTCTGTTTCCAAGTTTAATAAGGGAGAGCTGCCTTGTGACTTTGTGTCAGATGGGCTGGACACTGAAGTTGTCAGCAGTAAAACCCCTGTGGTCTCCCTGGCTATAGGACACACTGGAAAATGGGGAGGCTTCTAAAGCCATTACATTCCACAGGCAGTCTGCAGCTAATTCTCAGGACTGACCAAGTCAACATTTCAAAAAGATTGCACAGGAGAGAGCAGGGACAGCAATGTCCCAGCCTGGTTGGGAGGGGAGAGTGAGGTAGGGACCCCACACTTGAGTGCCAATCCAGGCACTTGATGACCCCCCCAAGAGACTCCAAGACACTCTATGAGCAAAGAGCATGGACAAAAATATCAGTGTTTTCTCCAAATGTGAAGTAAAAATTAATTTTCAATGGTTGAAACAGTTTGGAAGATGAAAAATACCCTAAAAACATCAATCTGTTAATTGCTGTCTTCATTGATGTGCCTGCAGCTGGCAAGGAGAGATCTGTGTACCTTCATGCTACAAGCAGGTTATGGATGAGCCACGTGATTTCCTATTTTATCCATCCTTATTGGGCTCATGTTTCCTGTAAAGGGTTTTGACTAATTGTGGTTTTGACAAGAATGGCATCATGTGCTGCTTTGTGAGAGAACAAGCTCAGGTCAGTAAGCCAGACGGTCAGTCTGGAAAACAAATCCATATTCCTAATCCTTCAGGCTGATATAAAGCAGAGATAAGTGTGTTTGTGATGTGGAGGTTACCCTGAGTAAATATTGTTTGAGAGAAAAGGACTGTCTCAAGAACTCTTGAGATAGAAAAACTGGAAACAAGATGTCCTAGTAACAAGGGTTTTTAACAAGTGGATCTGATTTTTTTCTTCTTCTTTTATACTTTCAGACTTTTGAAAGCAACTATTTCACCTCTCAATTTGTGATCAGATTTATGGCCCTTGAGTTGCAAGAGGGATTTTTTCTTTATTTACTCTTCTGTCCATTTCTCCACAGAAAGCTGGAACTGAATAAGTTTCTAGCAGGAACCACAAAAAAATTGATTATATCTGATGCTTTTCTTGCCCAGCCTGTGAAAAGCCTCCAACCAAAGCAGAAGAACCTCCTCCCTTAGAAGAAATATCTTTCCAATTCAGCTTGTTATTCAAGCCCAAAGTGGATAAGCTGTGTTTGAACTTGGAAACACCTGAGCCTGAACTAAGCTTAGGAAGTTGTGAAGAGCTTGCAGCTCACTAGTCTAACTCATTTTTGGCTCAGACATTTTCCAGTTAAGGCATCAAATACCATATGACAACATATAATCTATCTTTCAGGCATCTTCAGCAGCAGCACTCACTCATTCCTCTGCTTCCTCTGGTCATTTTAGACCTTAAGTACATCTTTCATCAAAGCACTTAATGGCAGAGAGATTTTCCAATAACTCACAACATGCAAACTCAAGACTCTTGTTCAAACAACTGCAGGCAGTTACAGCAGCCCTGTGATCATTGTGCAGCTATTAAACTTTAGGTCTGATTAGCAGCAGAGGTATTTTGTCTCTGTTTTTATTTCCCTTATTTTCCCCTCAGAATAAAACAGACATCCTGTTCAGCCACTCAGCTTCATTATTAATATTGATCAGCTATAGGAAAGGTTTATTTTATTTATTTATTTAAGTGCAGCTGGCCCTTCTTGCTCCCACCCACCTGTCTGGGGTGTTGGGAATGCTCTCTACAGCAGTGCTTTCAAACCTGCATCAGCATCCTGCTCCTGAGCAACCTGGTACCCACAGCACACACCCCACCATGAGCAAGAGCCCCAGAAAATCTGTATTATTGTTTCATGGGAAAAAAAACAAAAAACAAACAAACCAAAAAAAACCCTTTATGTGATGAGGATACTAAGGAATTGAGAGAGGAAAACTAAAAGTCCACAATGAGCTATTTTGCAGCCAGCTTTGGTAATTTTGCTGTTCATAGTTACAGCAGTTCTGCCACCTTAGTGCTTCCTCAAAACAAATCAAACAGACCTAGAGGAAAGTCCACCAAATACTGAGTCAGCAAACCAGATTTCTTGAGGGATCCATCTCTGCAGCTAATTGAGCTCCCTAACCAGCCCAAAGGGTCAGGAGGATCCCAGTTTCAGCTTTGGAAATAGACACAGGTACTGCCCCCAGGATGGAGTACCTGGATGATGCTCTGGGCAGGGAAGTGCTGGAAGTGCAAACAACAAGGAAAATTAGTTGAAAGTAGCTGACAAAAAAAAAAAATGAATTGCACAGATCACATCCACAGCAGACAAGGTGTTACAGGCCTATTTGTACATGACTTGGGGGAGCACAGTCATAAAAGCCTGTGTAGGACTTAGCCCTCTCTGACAGTTCAGAGAAACCCTGCAGAGAATCAGTCTCTGCCCTTAGGAACTGAAATACTCATTTTAGAAACACAGATTCAGCTTGGATGCCTAAAAAACCCAGCTCTGGCTTTGCAGTGGGCCAGGTGCTGCTCAGCCCCTCCTGCCTGTGCCACCCATCTCACCCACTGCAATCACAGTGTCACTTGCCATCAGACAGTTTCTCTAGAGGATCAGGGATGTAAACCCCAAACTTTCCCTTTATTTGGACAGTTTGAGTCCAAGAATTGCAGACACTCAGTGTTTGTTTCTAGGTAACTCAAGTTTAATTACTAAATGAGTCTTCAGCCTGCAGATTTGGTTCTCATGCAGAACACCACCTCCCACAGCTGTTTTAACCTTTTTTTTGAGGCAGCAACTAACTGCAGATGTATAATTTATTAATAAGTGCTTTTCTTACCAGGGAGAGCTAATCCAGGTAATCAAGGCTCTCCCAGGGAAGAGCTCAACCAGAGGCACTTCCAAGCACAAGCCCCATTTATGTAAAGTATCACACAATATTATTTTATACTTCCAGTTTCGGAAGGCTGTGTACGCTTTCCCATTAGACTAACAAATTACAGCAATTGTGGTCAGCAGTGTGGAGGTTTCTCTGCAGAGCATTTGCCCCCTGGGAGGAAGGAAATCAGAGGGGTGTTAAAGCAATATTGTGCCTTCCACTCTGTGCATGGAGTGGCCTGATAATGGTTAGGTAAGGCAAGCTGTAAAACTGCCATTACTGCCACCACTGGATCTTACTGTGTCTCAGTAACCCTCCTGCAAAGGGACAGAAAAAAGGAAAATCAGAATAGCAAAAAGAAATTAAGTGAGTAGATAGAGGATATTTAACAACCTGAACTTACTGTTCCTATGGATGTTTTTAGAAATACATTGCTTTGACATTAAATTCAGGTGCTGTTGAATCCATTCAGGAGGAAACATTTCCCCAAGTCTTTTCCACTGAGGTCCCAAGCAGATCCCAACCCCTCTGAAGAGGTTGTAGAGCCTCTTGTACTTTGATCTTTGGCTGGATTACAGTGTAAGAGACAAAACAGCATCAAGGGGTTGCTCTTGATTTTCCCAGGAATCACTCAGAGCAAGTAGCCAGAAGCAGATGAGAAATCCTGTTCTGACAAGACTGCTGGTTCCCTTTTCCAGATTCATGGTGCAGTCTGGACAGCTTAGCTATTAGCTGAAGAACACAACCAAAAAATTTTGTGCTGCTCTTAAGGTTCAGTTTGGGGCCCCTTGTGTGTTTTGCAATACAGGGGCTTTGTTTTTACACCTTCCTGTCACAATGTAGAAAAGCTTGGGATTTTCTACTGGATAGCACAGAGATAAATGCACATGATACACAATATTTGAGAACTGTTATATATTTACACAACCTACAACACACACACATTGAATATGAACACAGTATTGGTTATAGCAGGTACCTGAGTGTCTCAAAGACAGCAGCTGGAGATGCTCATCTGTCTAAACACTAAACAGGTTCAATTCCAAAGTGCTGCAGGTCTCAGGTGCATGCAGATGTGTGGTTTCTCTTCTGCTGGATCTCATTGCAAAGGCAGTGTTACAGAACAGGTGTGAATCAATAATGTTATTGAATTGCCTCAAGTGTTAGAAAATGAGAGCATTCAGAATGACAGAAGTAAATGGGACGTTTTCATTACATGCCTCACTATGTGCTCCCTTGTTGAGCTATAAATTAAACTTTGTAAACTTTTATGTTGGGATTTGGGGTTTTTTTAAGTACACTGAATATGTAAAAAAAGTGCCTGCAGCATTGAACCATTGCAGTCTGACATGTAAATGAGAGAACATGTTTTGAACATGTAAATTATCCAGCTATAATCCATATTTATCAGAGCTGTTCCAGGACTTTACATGAAATATGCATTATGAGTTTTTGTGAACACTTGCCCTTTAAAACATATCAAAGCATCATTTAACCACAGAAAGTTTCTTTTGAACAAAAAAATGTACTAAAATATACTTAACAGACTACACCAAAATATACTGGCACATACTCCTTAACATATGCACAACACAGGCAAACACATTCAACATGTCACACAAACACACAGAAAATGTCTTGCACACTGAATATTCCATGTAAAAAATGTTAACAGGACAAGCTTACTCACAATAAAAACTTACAATGAAATTCATGAAGGAGAGGCTGTCTTTGGATAATGTGGATAACTTTAGGAGTCTAATAAACCAGGAGAGGTCAGAAGCTACAAACTTTGTTAGTCTGGGTGCTGTGTGCACACAGTGCAACCTCACCTGGACACCACTGCCTAGACAGGTAGAGGAAAGAAAAACATCTCCTCTTCTACTGCATTCCCTGAGTTCCTGGTCCCAGGAGTTCAAACAACAACCCCAGTCTAACTCAAGGAACCTGAGATGCAGCCAGGAGCTAAACACAGCTTTGCTGGACCCAGTTTAGCAGTGACTGAGCTACACATAGGCTCAGGTTCTGCTGCTGCTTTTGAAGTCCTTGCACAGCCATCAAAGATCATGACTTTACCCACCACCTACAGGTGGATGGCAGCTCCAGAATAGCAAAACTCGGCTCTTCCTCTCATTTCAGTGCCACCCAGCAGATATGCTGGCAGGGCAGGAGGGATTCCCTCAGCCTGCTGACAGCAGAAGTGCTTTGCAATTCCAGCTCCTGCTTCATGAAATTTACATTATATCCACATTTGTTTTTTGGCCCCATTTTGACATCTCTGAAATTCTGAAACTAAAAATTGCTTTTTATTACCCAGTGCTCACAGGACAATGTGAAATGCCATTCCTTACCTTACAGCCTTTTAAACATGATCTGCTTGATCTGTTCTTTTTTTTTTTTTTTTTTTTAATCTGAACATAATGAAAAGCAATATTTTAAAGAATGTGTCCAAACTGTGTGGTAAAATTGTCAAAGTCACAATATTTTAATGGACTGGGAATCTGAATGTCTGCACTTGAAAGCCTGGTTTATTTTGACAATATTGCTTTTTCTCCATAGTTACCTCTGACCTCCAGTATTACTCTCAGTGGATTATTTTTTCACTGAGGGAGATGCTTAAGCATGGACCAGAGTAGATAAGTGATATGGTCAAATCGCTGCTGGCAAAGCCTGGAATTACTGACCACTTTAATAGCTCCTGCTGACCTTCAGATGAAACTTCACCTTTGGTTATTAACATGCCTCTCCACTTTTATGATTTTTTTGGAACATAATTTGTCACAGTTTTTATCTGCACAGAGCAAGCGTTAGGCTTTTAAAAATGTGAGTTATCTTTTTACAACTGCTAACAATTACACATCGCAGAACAGACCAGCCCAAAAACCAATCATGAAAAGACCTGCACGGGAAATGCGTTCGCTCCTGAAGTTTGAATTACAGATTTCTGAACTAAAACCATGCCACATGCATGGTTTTCATGTTTTCATGCATGGTTTAGTTCAGTTTTCTGAACTAAAACCAGCCTGCATGCAGGAGCTACAAACAAGAAACAGAACTTTGAAAATGTAAGATCAGCGAGATATGATAAGGGCGTAGAAATTAATCACCCTCGTTCTGTATTAAAATCTGATAAAGGGCTGGCAGCGCTGCTCAAGATCAGAGCAGCGAGGGCTGGCTGAGTTTGGGCATCCTGTGTCCCAAACTGGGCTTTGGGATGCTGCTGGTCCCTGGCTCTGCGTGCCGCAGCCTCCGGAGCCGCATCCTGCGCTCCCAGCCTGGCAGCGCCGCCCGGCTCCAGCCCAGCTCCGCAGCGCTCGGGGAGCCCTTCCCACGGCCACCGGAGGGCTTGGCGCTGGCCCCGGTGATTCAGAGCGATGACATTTTGCGAGCAGATTGTACAAGTACGGGCAGCAAACCTGAGCCGGGGGAACGGTGCCAAAAGGCTTTCAGATGATCAGAGCAATATGCCAGTCACTTAGAGGTCGATTGACCAATTAACAATTAGATTTGGAGAGCAGGCATGTCATTTCGGATCATTATTTGCCAAAAGATCAACTATGTGGAAAGTTTTAATTTAAAAGCACTTTCTTTTTTCTATTTTCTTTCTTATTTTTTTTTTTTTTAACTATATCCTGGGTTCTCTAACCCCAGCTTCATACGGTGAGGTGCTGGCAGTAGGTGACAGCCCTGGGGACCGATTGCAGCTGGCAGAGTGACAAAAGCACTTCAACAAAGCCTCCAGGAAACCAGCCTGGGCTTCCAGTTTCATTTGAACACCACTCGTGCTGAACTAAAGGCATGAGAGCAAAATAGGAGCAGAGAAAGGTTCTGCAAAGGGTTGGGGATGAAGGCTTACAAAGAGAGAACTCATCTGCAGTTAGTGATGAGAGGCACCTCAGAGCAGGGTGTCTTTTCTAGTGATGCAGGTTCAAAGCAGATGGTGGGAATTTCCAACCTGGTCCATGTCTAATTATAACCAATTGAAAAAGAACTAAAATATCTCAACTCAGCCCCTGGAGACCTGCACTTGCTCAGTCTCCTGTAGCAGTATTGTTGGACTGAACTCCCAACTTCTCTAGGCAGGAAAAGGCATCTCACCTGTCCTGCTGGACAGATGGAGGAGGATGGGACTGGCACCAGCTCAAGGTACCTTCACAACAAACCCTGGCTGCAGAGCTGCCTGAGCCTCTCCCAAGGGCTTGGGTAACCCTCTCTGCCTTCATTTAGGGTAAAAAAAAAAGTGCTTTGTTAGCTGAAAAAAAAAAAATACAGTAAAAACAGGTTTAGTAGAACTAGAGGTATTGCTATTATGACAAATTTGCCCAGAATTTCCTTATTTGGAGCCAGGAGGTATTCTGGGAGAAAAGTGCTTTTAGGGTTCAAGGCCACACAAATTAAGGAGGACTTGGGATTTGAAGATATTTGATTCCATCTGCAGTGGAGAAGGACTGTTTCTTTGCTTAGAAATGTTATTTTATGATCTGCATATGTACTGCAAAGGCATCTTGAGTGATGCTGTGATGAAACAGCACACAAATGGTACTACATGCAGTAACCCATAGCTGTAGCAGCTTTGTATTTTTTCCAAAACTGTACTGATTCAGAGCTGCATCAATTTCAGGAGAAACAGAGGGGAAAAGGCAAATGAAATAAAGACTCATGAAAGCATTTCATGTTTGAAACTGAAATTTGTGAGTAACCTTTGAAAATCTCTGATGATGTTATAACATTCTTGGAAGAGTGAGAGAACACAAGCTGAACTCTGAAAAATCAGAGTTGTTTTTGGATGTCTGATCTTCCTCCAGCTTAGACCCACCCTCAGCAAGGACAACAGCCTGGACCCTTCAGAGCACCAGGACATCTCACTGTCCTACATAAACTGGATCACTCCAAAGATGATCTCAGGGCTGCCAAGGCAAGGCATTTCCCAAGGAAGCTCTGCACATGGCCTCACATCACTCTCTGCAGCACACCCAGGCCACAGTGAACTAGATAACAGAAGTCTTACCAGCAATCTGGCCCTGCACACAGAATAAATGTCACCTCTTTTACAGTCCAGAAAAAGAATTACTAGAAAAACCTCCATGGGAAGCTACCAAACATAATGGAAACAGCAATTTGCTTGAGAATATTCTAATTGTCCTGTTCACCCAAAACTCCCTGACTTCAGCCTGAACTTTGCATCTGCCAGATGATTAGGAACAGCTCTTCTGTGAAACAATTATACAGCATGTGTACAGAGAATAATTTCTAGGAATTATATTAAATCATAATAAATCACAACAGGTTGTGACAGGCTACACTTGTAAGTGCCTGAGCACGATTCACCCTGGATGTTTCTGTCTCACACATGAGGTCTCACTAAGCCATGGCGAGGCAATAACCTCCACCACACTTCTCCAGGAGGCAAAATGTCAGCATTAAATAGAATATTTGAGGCTGGTGCATGTGCTGCAGCACTGTCTTTGCCAGCAGTGTGTGCTGGCACAAGCATGGCCAGGGACAGGCCAGGAGCCCAGGAAATGTCACTGTGCTCGAGTAGGTGGCACTCTTCATTTGAGTCAACACTGAAACCCATGTGCTCTTAACACTTCTGAAGGTGTCATTTTGTGGATACAAAGCTGACATCCTGATCACCTCCAATCCTGAAAGGTTTCAGGTGGGAGGCTTTTCTCTTGTTCTCTTCAAATATACAGCTGCTTAACACGAGTGTTTCACTGAAGTTCTGATCTGGAGGGCAGCACTTTCTCCGTGGTCCTTCCTGCCGCAATGTTGGATGCACAAGGTGCAGCTGGTGTTTGTCCAGTGGGGTTTTGATTCTCTGTCCTGCCACATTGCCTTACCCTGGACAGGTTTGCACTCAGATATGAAGGACC
The DNA here is from genome assembly GCA_013400575.1 of Peucedramus taeniatus. NCBI lineage: Eukaryota > Metazoa > Chordata > Aves > Passeriformes > Fringillidae > Peucedramus > Peucedramus taeniatus. The sequence goes on along the minus strand of WBNO01025885.1, from coordinate 1,240,137 downwards.
ACGACCCCTGATCCCCTTCCAGCAGCTCAAATACTTATTACAGACATTTTTATTGCCATCAGGGTAGATGCTGTCCCTTAACCCAAGCCAAGGGACCTGATGTTTATATTAACAATTTCTGATATGCTGGGAAGTAACTTAACTAACCAGGGTGGCCTCAAGGTTTCAGTGACTCACAAGGTCCTCCAAGAACTTCTTCTAGGACAAGGTTTTGGCAAGGGCCCCAGGCTGCCCCTGCCACCAAGTCTTAGCAGCCTCCCACAAACATTCAGGAGTTTCAGTGCCCAGTGTCCTCTGCATCATTTCCGCCAGACATCTACAGCACACCCTTGGCTTCTTTTGCAGAATAGCAATGGGACAAGACAGGAAACGAGACAGAGGAACAGAATGGAGGCGTTGAGAGAAAATGATTGAAAAAATACAGACAGATTAAATTTCATTCCTCCTAACAGACAAGTGAAGCTAGAAAGTGAGGATTACTTAACCAATACATTTCTGTCTAACTGTTGATGTCTCTCCAAGTCATTCTGAACTGGAAATCATTGAGAAACTGTGCTGCTCATCTTCACTTTTGAAACACTTGACATTTCTATGAGGTACCCTTGGCTTTTGAGAGAAAAAAATAAACTTAGAGAACTGAACTGTCTGGTACTGCCATTCATAGAGAGATACAAAAATGGTGTTGAGGAGCCTTTACAACATACTCTGACATCAAGAGCATAATCAGAAACTTCTCAGCAAGCTCTGAGGAGCAGAGATGGTCCCCTGAGCCCATGTCCCAATCAGTCTGGGCTGAAAACAGCCTCCCATCCTGGAGCAGGGGGCTCTGCCCAGTGCCAGGCAGCAGCACCCACCCGAGGCCAGGATCTGATCTCCTTTGCAGCTCTATAAATCAATGGGAACTTCAACCACTTCAATGGAAGCCCTCTGGATTTACGCCAGAGCAACTGAAATTAGAAGCTTGCCCTAAGTGGGCGGGAGCTCATTATAAGACTAAATAAGGAGTGAGTCATTTTCAGAATTTTAAACTGAAAGGAGCCGCATTTGGCTGACCTCCTTTTTTTCCACACTGACGGCTTATTAGATTACAGCAGATAAGAACTGGGCTTTCCTGTTGGTTTTTCATGGCAACGTGTCTGTGTCACTGACAAAGGTGGAAACACTGGTACAAAAAGGAAAAAAAATCCAAAGCAATATGTTTAAACAGCACAGTGTTTTTAACTGGGAGTCAATTTTGATATCTGAGGAGACAAACACTGGCTCAACTTACTTGTAAGTATTCCCATTTCATCCAGAATACATCAAGGGCCAAGTGACCTGAGAGGAACCGAGCATGAAGAGACAGGAAACCTCTTTTTGGGTTGGGAGAAGCTGGTTGCTGATTGGAGGAATGACTGCCAGTCCTGATGATCAAGTTTGATAATAATTTCTTGTTAGTAACACTATTAGGAAGACACTTTACTAAACATAAAGTTTAAAACAAAGATGAGCACAGAACTACTCACCCTTCCCAGTTCCAAAGCCCCATTATGCGCCTATTCTGATCTCTCAGATCTTTAATCCTTCCATCCTCATCTTGCAACCCTTTCAAGGAGACTTTTTAGGCTCCTGCTGCCCAGGTATTTTAAAAAGAGTACTCTTACTGATGAGATTAGGCCTGAGTGTGAGATAGTCCCCTAAATCACTTTTGGCCTTGCATCACTCAGCAAAACAGACACCAAAATTTCCAAGCAGAAAATATTCCTGGGGTAACGATTCTGAGGCTGCCTCATTTGAAATTCCAGATCTAGTAAACCTTGTAATCTCTGTTTGAATACTCAGTCACCCAAAACATTAAAAAACATTCAAAACAGTGGTGAATGGAACAGGTAATTACAGCTGTACCACAAACAAAAACACCAGAGGCACATGAAGGAAGAGAGAAAGGACAGAAAATTTCTCTTCATCAGATCAGAAGGAGGAGACAACAGGGTATAGAAAGTTTGTTTGACCCTCTGAACCTTCCAGTACATTTTTATCCTACGTGTGGAGATCAGTCATGAGACAGAAAGCTATTGGATGGGATTGCTCTGTGTCAGGGGCCCATTTCCTGCAGTGGTGATTGACATAACCTGATACTGGCTCTGAGCTGACCACAACCAGCAGCAACCTGGGGAGGCACTGAGGGCAATGGGGCTGTTCTCATTCACTCTCACAACCACAATGCTAAACACTCATATCTGGCAAAGGCCGTCTTCTCACCTCCAGATCTTTGATCTTCAGATCAAAGATTGTCCTGTAGACCTGAAAGCCTAGATCCAGTCATTTAGCTCGAAGTTTAGGAGGCAATTTCATGATGACCTAGGAGGACCCACTGGGAGTGACATTACTAATACTCAGGAAAGAAAAGTAAAAATCAGCCTGTGAGGCCAAATGCATGTAGATTAGAAGGAAATTAAGTTTTTTAACATGATAGGACCGGAAACCTGCCTGGAATGTCTTCTCTGCTGAACCAGAAGGTTGAGGCCACCTGACATTACTCAGTGGCCCCTGCAAGGGCAGCCCAAGGGTCCCCAGGCCCTGGTGCTGTCCATGGGGAAGCTGCACCTGGCTGGGTGTGCAGGGGAGCCTCCATGGCCCACCAGATTGCCTGCAGAAACACCACAGGTGCCAGGAGCATTTTGTCAGCCAGCAGGAATTCCCCTAACACCATGTTCAGCTTTCTCATAGAAAGTTTGGGGTGTACCTTTAGAGGACATTCCAGTTGTTTCCTAAAACACCCAAAGGTGGGTGGTTTAGGAATCTCCTCCTGGTTTCTATATTTAACTGGTGGTGCAAGCGTTGCCCAAATCCTGATGCTGGGGAAGAGGGAACAGTGTAGGTGGGGAGAGCCATTCCTTGGAGATCTGGATTCCTTACAGCTGGTGCTTTCCAGTGAGCTTTTTGAGGTGCACAGCACTTGTGAGGAGAATGATTTCATCTTGAATCCCCAGCCCTTCATGGGTGTGCCCACCTCTGCAGGGCCATGGGGCTGCTCCAGAGTGATCCTTGGCTTTGTCCAAGTGATCACCAGATTTTGTCAGGGTATCAGGCAACATCACAGAGAATCATGGCCCTCAGCTCCTCTTCCAGTCTACTCCTTACTAATTATATGACACAGATCTATAGGCAGCATTTTCTTCCTCCTGCCTCCTCTGCCAAAGGGTTTTGGGGTCTCCCATTTTCTTGCAGGTTATAACTTTACCATTCTCTCTTGTTCTAAATGGGAAATTGCCTTTGAGGACAGGAAGCCAGCATACTCCATGTGTCTTCTCGCTGTAGCACCTAAAGTTCCTCATTCCTCTTGATCTTGACAACTGGTCCAAACCTCCCATTTTTTACACGAGCCTCCTCCAGGCACAGCAAAGCTCCTGCCCTGGCAGAGGCAGAGTGATGGGAGCCCAGGGTGCTGCCCACCAGCCAGCTCCATCCAGGGACACTCTGGTCCTTCCAAGCCAGGTGCTCTGGGCTCAGCCCTGCCCCAGGAACCTGCACAACTGGCCCGGCTGCCAGAGGAGCAGCTTGAGACAAACTTTTTACCTCATGGCATTGCTGCTTTTGGTTGAGGTTGGTTTTGTGAGCGAGCTTTGCTGCTGACTAATGGCCCTGGGCAATTGGCAGGGGAAATGAGACCTCATTGAATGGCAAGGTATGGTGAACCAAAATGGCAAGATTATACTAGCAGTTCATTAAAGCAGATGGGAGAGATTAGAATGCTTGTTACTATGATAAAGCAAAATTGCATGTGTATGAAACATGCCTAGACAGAAGTTTTTAAAACATTTACATCACAAAACGCTACCTTTTTAATTGAAAAAAATATCTGTACTGGTAGACATGATTTTGCCAAAGGAGGGAATTTTGTTATGAAATACACCTGGAGAATATAAAAGATACTTCTTTTATGCTTCTTCAGTTTATACTATTTCTCAAAAAAAAAAAAAAAAATAGCCCAGGATGGGACAAAACAAACTGGTTCTGCTCTCCCCTACTTTTTGATAACCTGATAACCTATGTCTTATTTCAAAGACAAGCAGCTTAAGTGAAGCTCCCCCATAAGTGGACTGAAACATGAAGAAAAATTCTTTATCATTTTCTGAAATATTCCATTGCTTTTACTTACAGGAAAAATGTGTCAAACATGGCAAACACAACCATTTCCCAATAGACAGATATCCAGTGGCCACTTCTTGGGTCTGAAATCCCAGCCAAAGGTTCTGACCTTTCCTTGTTGTAATACAATGCTGGCTCAATTTTTCTGGAGTTTAAGAGGCTTTAAAAATTGGCCCAAATCTGTATCTGATCTTTGTCTTGTGAACTGTCCTTCTTGTAGCATGAGGTAAACTGTAAGGCACAACCATGCTTTGGGGAAGTTTGAACAGAGACTTGATTTCAGATCTGAACTTTGTCATTCAGGCCTATCTCTTCCCTTTCTTCTCTCCCTTTGTGCTAGCAACATGCTCTGACTTTGTAGATCAATGCAGAAGGCTGTAAATGATGCATGAAATGAAAAATCCCTGTCCAGCCAGCGCACAGAGAGAATACAGACAGTGCTATACTGTCATTGCTGTGGTATTTGCTGCAATATTCACAGCTAGAAAAGCCCTCTAAGTCCCAGAACAATGCTGGACTATTTTAAAGTCTCAAGCTCTTTTTGGAGAGAGGGGAAAGAGGAAAGGAAAAATTAACTCCCCCTTACACCCACCTTCTTTCTTCCTTTGTTTCTGAGTTTTCACAAGAGCAAACTCTGCCCCTGCCATATGAATCTTTCATTATCCCTCAGCCCCCAAAAAATTCCTTCCTGTTCTCAAATGGGGGTGGCAGCAGATGAGAAAAGATGAAAATAAAGAGATTATATCAAATAAACAAACGCTCTAATTGAGCCAGCTCAGAATGAATCATCAGCTGTGCTGCACTGACACTGGGACTTGTCCCTCTCCAGCAAAACCCCTGAGCCCAGGCAGGGGCCACAGACCACCAGCCAAACAGCCCCACCAGCCAGTCCCAGCCCCTTGCCCTGAGCACCATTGTTACAGCTGGACTCTGTGATCTTAAAAGGTCTTTTCCAGCCTAAATGAGTCTGGTTCTGTGAAGGAGGATGACCATGCTCAGAGGTGCTTGAGCTCTCCCCGAGCGTGCTCGGCCCATTCCTCGCACCTCTAATGTCCTGTGCTGGCACTGGGGATGATGAGTGCTTGGCAGCACTATTCTTCATATGGAACATTAAGCTGAGGTCTTGCACACTCCTGAACATTAAATATCCCATGATAGTCATGAAGAAGAGCTACGGGTTTTATTAACCTCAGTGTCCTGGACACATTGCACTAGGAAAGTCATCATTAACCTACCTTAAGAATACAGGCAGGGGCCCTCTTTGCAAACTAATGCTCCAAGAGCTACAACCCTATGAAATACCTTTAATAATTTAAAGCAACTACCAAATGTTGCTATAAAGGATATAACCTCACCTCGACAAAGAAAATCTGTAAAGATTTTGACACAGTAAAGTGCTCACCAGTCCAAATCTGGATTCTTTTGCTAGTCAGTGCTCAACCATTGCATCCAAAAACTGATTCTTCCCTTTTCTCCCACCCTCTGCTGGTTCTTCTGGGCTTTCAGCTTTTTTTTAGATCTACCTTTCATTGCTAACCGGGGTAAAAACCATTAACAACACTTCAGCACATGTTGAGAATTCTTCTGAGAAGGCTTAGGACCAAATCAGATGATCCCCCACAAGATAAATAAATATAATTCTTTTTAAAGGTCAAATAAGGGTTTGTTTTGTTTCTGGGTTGTTTGTTTTTTTTTATAAAAAGAGCTAGGAGGAATTAGGTTTACTTGCTTGTGCAATATTAAATACAACCTGATTTAATCCAGCAACAAATAATACTTGAGTGATAACAGATTTCACTTGACAAATGTTAGAGTCACTGTTACATTGGTTGATGTATTTCTAATTTGTGCCTCTAACACCCAACTCCAATTTGCTGTCAGCGCACAGGGGAAATACAATTACTGGAGGAAGTGGAAGGAGGGAGAAATAAGAGGCTGGTGCAGTACCAGGTCTCTGATACTTCTGCTCAGTATTGTTTTCTCTGTGAACCAGCTTCTGCAAAGAAAAGTTTCAAAGAACAACCCTTTAGCTGAGTGCTGCTTGCCTTGCCTGAGCTGTGGTCAGGAGGCACCCACAGCACAGTGTTTGCCCCCACGACCCCCTCCACCAAACTCTGCAGGTGTGCACCCTCCAATTTCCCTACTCCTTCTCTCTTCATTGGAAAAAATTGTAGTAAAAAGTTGTTTTTGGCACTGAAGTCAGCAGCTGTGACTGAACAGATAAGGCAGCAGCCCTGGTGCAAAAGGAGGTTCCTTTGCAGAGCACATCACACTTCCAAGGGCCGTATTTTGTTTTTTCTTGCCCTGAAGCAGACAGGGAAGGTCTAACATTCAGTGGTCACACAGGTACCAGGTGCTCAGGGAGGCACTTCTTATCCCTGTGCTCCAAACTGCAGCCCCAGCCCAGGAATATCAGAACTTCAACTTCAGATCCCATTGGCATCAGCTGGAGCCAGACACCGAGAGAACACACTTGGTTTCAGTCAACCTTAAAATTTGCACTTCCAGGGGCACACCAAAGCAGAATTTGCCTTTTCCACTTTTGCAAAGTGCAAAGGGGAGATTTGTATGTTTACCAAGATCAGGAAATCTTTTCACTCTCCTGCATTAATTTACTGTTGCCCAGAGTGAAAGGGGGAATCTCTGATCTCTTACAGCAGCAAAGTATCCTCTGAACTCAGGGGTGAAGGAGGGAGACCCAGGCTGGCAGATGAGCTCTGGACCCTTGGACAGGTCATTTCACTCCCTCACCAGCACAGCCAGATGAAGCAGTGAGGGGATGAGCAAAAACCTGAGAGCAAAGGAAATTGCATCCCTGGGCTTAGAGGGTGGGCAGCAGGAAGAGAACACAACCTGCAGACCCCATTCTCCATCCCTGTCTCTCCCCACACCAGCTGAGGGCTTCCTGCAGCACCCAGCAGGGCTGAGGAGGAGGGAGGGGAGGGTCCCTCTGCAGGCACCGGGGGAAGGTGGTTCCAGCCCTGCGTGCAGGCAGGGACAACATCCCCTCTGTGATAAAGCTCCAGCGTTTCAGGCTGGAAGCATTAGCACTTTGAAATGGTAAATCACAGAGAGCCTCTGTTCAATCCTTACCCCACAGAGAATTATTGTAAAGTGTCGGCTGCATTTACTTNTTTTTTTTTTTTTTTGTGGACAAAGTCACAAAGGGAAGAGAATGACAATAAAAGCAGAGATACATCATAGGGGGAAAGCAATCCCAGCCTCAACCACTACATGCAAATGCAGAGCAAAGCCTGCTAACTTCACTTGGGTTTTGCTTGCTGCTGCTGGAACACTTCAGTTCCATTCATGAACAGAGATCTAAAACCTGGCAGGATTATTAGACAATAAGATTCCTTCCTGTGTCTCCTTTAATTTGCCTTGATAGATATGCAAAGCAGGGGAGGAAAAACCAAACCAGGTCTCTCTTACTGACAGAAGACAATCTCCAGACATAACCTACTTGCCTTTCTTTTAGGCTGCCTGGGAGAAAATCACTTGTGCTGGGTTTGGAGGTGGGAGGGGGAATGCTGGGTGGGGGAGATGGATGAAACTCGGGAGTACCTGGAGGTCTCCTCACAGCCTGCCAGCCTGTTGTCCTGTTGCAGCTGATGCAAAGGGGAAGTTAACAAATGATAGTGCTTTTTAATTAGTGCATGGGGAATTCTCACCATGCAATAGACGTGTCAATGTAACTCTAAGGTATTAAAAAAAGAAAAAAGGGAAAAGTAACACCACCAGCCCCAGCCCTCCCAAGACACAGCTTCAACTTCAGGCAATGTAAACAGCAGGAGAAGTTTTTCAACTGATTTTTTGTTTCTGGGGCTGTTGTTCACATCTGGTGAAGCTGTCCCTGGGCTACTGCCATATGTAAGGACACAAGGTTTTATGACTTATTGTCTGTAAGATTTATGGAGATGATCTATGATCAGCAATTTTTCATATTCTTATATCCCAAGCAAACACACAGAGGGCCATTCCCTGCAGAATAGGAAGCTGACACTGTCTCAGCACAGCGAGGCCACCAGCACAGATACCAAGCTCAGGGACTGTGGTAGCAGCAGGGATGGGCCAAGGCATACAGGGAAATTCATGGTTTCCATTCCCTTCCCAAGACAAACAAGGGGCAAGAAGAGGAGCAGGAAATTAAAGAATTAAGATGAGCTACTCCAGCTCTTTTGTGATACATTAATGAAACTGTATTATCTGCATTTATTAAGTTAAATTCCAGAGCATCCACAGCATTTCTCCAGGAAACACATAAGCTTTGGTGCTAACAAAAAGCCCAGCACCCCCGGGTGGCTTCTCCACATTTCCAGGGGAATCCCTGCAGGTTGGGGGGAGCAGAACTCCCCAGCCCATGGCTCTGGAGATAGCCCTGCCCCAGCCTTTGTGCATTTTAAAGGAAGGAAATGCCTTATCACAACGTTTTGCTGATAAGCTGCCACGGCTTTCAGAGTCACAAGCCTTCACCTTTCACTTACATCGGGACCACCACGAAGAAGGAGATTTAGTGAAAACAATAAGCAAGAGGAAGTGAAAAATCTGCCAAGAGTTTTGGCTGGGTCCAGCCGTGGATGTTGTCTTTGACAGGTGTTAATGAAGGACAAGGCCTTGTCACCATCAGCAGGACATCACAGGAAGGAAATAATCGTCTTCACTGACTGCTGTGATCATGCTCAGCACCCCTGTGCTCAAATTCTCCCCTCCCAGAGGTATTTTCCTCCATACATACTTTGCCTTTGCAATTGGCAATATTTTACTTTGCAGGGGAAAACCATTTCAACTTCCATCTGCTCTCCCAACCACCAATGTCAGCTCATACCACCCAACTCCTTGGGACAGGAAGGGGACAGCTAACAAGCACAAGTCATAATAATAATAAATAATTATCAGATTCTTGCAAAGTAAAACATAAGCCTTAAGTCCATAATCTCCACAGAAGAAGGTACAGAACTGGTAAAGGGCAGAAAGCAACTTTATTCCACCCATCGTTAACAGAACATTGAAATAAGTTGCTCAGTTGAGCTGTAACTTCGCAGTGTCATTCACAGATCCTTCTGTTCTAAAGGCCACTGAATCCACCACTGAATTACACCTGATGATAGCCCTCCCCTTGACTTAGACACCTGAACAATTATTTTAAAAGATCGAGTTACATAGGCTTCTGTTGTGTACAAACACATCAGTCCATTTGACAGATATAATCAATTCTTTGCTACCCAAACAGATTTTTTCCTTTTCCTAAAAAAAGTGAAATATATGCAGAGGACACCATTAAAAATAATTTTATAAGGAGGAGAGGTAGAGATACCAAAAGAATGTATTAGTCCAGTAGTGTACCTGCAGATTTGGAAAACAGTCTAGCACTGTGTGATCATTTTGACAGAGGCACTTGAAAGAAATCAATAAGATTGATCAGCCAGCTGCACCATCTATAGATGTGGATCAGAGTTCTGGGATGGCTGGCAGTGTTATTTTTACATAAAAGTATGAGAAAAATTAAAATGGCACAAAGGGGCACAGAAAAATAAAAATGGCACTTGGGGAGCTGGGGTGGAAGGGAGCCTGGGATAAGTAGCAGGATGTGCCAGGCAGCCACAGGAGCATGGCACTGCAACAAGCTTCCTGCAGCAAGAAATGGGCAATGAAATGGACACTGCTCCTGCCAGGGAGCTCTCGGTGTGAAAGGCTGTGTCAGGGTCTGGCAGTAAAAATCCTGAGCAGAAGTGTTAAACTTGCCAAATTAAGAGGAAACTCAAGGTCCGGGTCCTTTAACAAATGTAGGAATTGATACTCTAACTCTCAGAGGAGGTCCTTTCAGAAAGTTGTCAACCTAACCTTTGTTGAAACCAGACTATTTAGCTGATAGAAACTGATGCACTGCCTTTGAGATGAGCTAAGCCAGCCTGTACCCATTGAGGGTCTTACACAACTTTTTTAGCATTATATTTCATCTCTAGTGAATCAAGGCAGAGATTGTCCCACCTTTCTCATTGAAGATCCTCAATTCTGGACCTTGTGAAATGATGCTGTTTCTGAGTGGTCTCAATTTGTCTTTAGTCAGACTCCTCAAAAAGCAGTATTTTAGTAATTAATATTTCTGGTCACCCACATTGCCCCAACTCTGTTTTCTTTTGGGTCTAGGAGTCAGAGGCATTTAAATGAAAACAGAGAAGCTCAGAAGTACCAATCCTGTCACCTGCTACACAGGACAGTCACAAATAGTCCCTCCATTACGTTTGCTTACTCTGTAACATCACAAAGCTCTGCAATAACTCCTCTGTTCATGTGCATCTGTTTTCCCCTCTCCAGTCACTGCATCCTGCACTTCATGGGCTCCCTGCTCTTTATCAGCACTGAGGACTCCACATTTGCCATCTACAACAGCAACATTTAATGCAGCAATGCCCCATTCTAATGCTATGAAAGATTGTATCTGAACAGAAAATGCACATTTGAAGCACAGCTCACTTCATTCACTCTGGGTAACTGCCTACTACAATTATCAGGAAATGAAAAATATCACTTCACAGCCTTCTCTTTTCACGTGTTGAAAAAACATATAAAGATCAGCACAAACACTACAGGGTCATTCATGCACAAGGCAATGGTTTGCTCTGTTTCCATGATATATCACTAAACAGACAAAAGTCTGGGGCTTTACAAACCTAGGAGAGAATTTCTAATAATCACACATTGTGCAAACGTGTCCACACACCCTTTCAAAGCAAACAGAGTGAACATAAAATCTATAACAGTAATAGACTATCTTCACTTTATGGCAGAGTTCTGGAAAGTTTGAAGCAGATAGTGTCACCAAGTTGCTGTTTAAAGATGTGAAATGCAGAAAAATATGAAAAATCATCATCTCTGCTGTGGATTCTTTAGGAATGAAAAAATTATAATTGTGGGAGTCAATGCATTTACAAGTGCTCACGGGGTACTATACAGTGGATATACAGTGACCCACAAAGTGGGAGCACAGATACTAAAAGAGGAGTGTAAAACAGAATTATAAGAGGGGAGCATAAATAACACACAATGTAATAACCAAGGAATCAATTCTAGGGAGTCTATATATAATCCTCATTTCCCTCCCTCCCTCTTACAATGGTTTTAACATTGCTTTGACTTCAGCCTTCCTGGATAGATATTTAAACAGGAGAGGCTTCAGGTTTATTAAGCAGAAGTATTGAAATTGGCAAAATATCTGATTTGGTTCACGTTACATGCTTTATAATATTGTTAAGCTTAATTAGGATGCTGCAGCACTCGAATAAATGAAGACATAGTTATTATTTCATAGGCTGCTACCCATTAAAACTAATGCTTCCTCTGCTAAAAGGTGCAGACAGCAAAATCCACAATGCTCAGCCTTTCTACCAGATATATTGTGTGAAACAGCTGGACACCAGACTTACAGCCACCAAATTCCTGGACAGATCTCCATTTTACTCAGGGAATGAGAAAAACACACCAAGCCACTAAGCGAGGTCAGGCTTGAATTTACACTGCTGTAAATTAAAATAACTCTGAGGTGAAGGGAATCCCATCAGCACAAAGCTGGTGCAGGATCCAGCTCAGACTGTGTCAGTCGCAGCACTGGAGTGACACCCACATGGGCTGTGCCCTGGAGACCCCTTGTCACAGCCAGAACACCATTTTGCAAAGCTGGTCACGGTACAAAGCAGTTTAGTTGTCTTCATCCTCTTACAGCAAAAGAAGCAGCCAAAAATTGGTTTTACCCAGCAGTCTCTTGGCAGAGAGCACGTAGGAACCTGGCCACCACAGCAGCTCTGGAGACCTGCCCTGCCACACACAACACCTGCTTTGGGAACAGCAGCCCTGCCTTTACAGCCATGCCAGGTCTGCTGCAGTGTGTCACACCACACTGGGAATCAACAAAACATTTTTACTGAGGAACTGTTGGGAAGCCACCTTCCTCTGATTTGCATTTCTCTAAAAGAGTTTGGTACTGCAGGTTTCACGTGTCAGAACATTGGTTTGGTATTCCCACAGCTTCCTACCTTAGAGGAATGATTCCTGATGCCATCTGTCCTTCCTGGGCAAGCTGGGCTGGGAAGATCCTGGACCTCCAGGAGAGCCCACAATGTCCTGTGCTGAGCACACCCTGGGCTTCCCCACAGAGATGGAATGGAAACTTCGAGTGCTCGTCATACATTAAAATCCAGAAGTATTGCTGTCATGTTTGCCACAAAGTTCTCCCAACCCTTCAAGCTGATGACATGAAAATACTGAGGGCATTGTGTGCCAAAGCTCAGCTGTCACCCAAATTCAAGAAACCCCAGATACTTCAAAATCATGTATATATAGGAACAGCACCCATCAGCCTGAANTCACCCAAATTCAAGAAACCCCAGATGCTTCAAAATCAGCTCTGAGGGCACCTCCCTACAGGGATCTGATGAGTAGAAGGCAGAACCTGCACCCAACCACCCTACCCACTCATACCAGTTCCCTGCCTGAAAGAAAGTTTCTTAATTGATGCAAAATGCCACCAGTTTATACTGGACTTTAGCTGAACACAGCAAACCCCACTCCAATCCACAGTGACTTAAATTTTCTCTGTTCACTGTTCTTTTCCGGCCTGCAACAGGAAAAATGTGGCCTTGCCGCAATTGACTTAAATTTAAAACCATTGACTTATTATCTAACTCAATAAAAATCTTGCTAAAAAAAGGTGCATTGTACTCATTCTCCTTACACATGGTAGGGAGGAAAATGGGTATGGATTTCTTCTATGGCTTTTTAGTTAATTTGCTATCAATGCCCAGCTGCTTTAGAGTAAATACAGGAACAGGGTGTCATATGGGTATCCTGAAGTAAAAGAAGAGAGGTTTCCTATTTCTTTGTTAGCCAGCAAAGATGGTATGCATGTTATCCAAAGATAATACAGGGGAAGAAATCAATTCTCTGTGTTGTTACACATCCTTGCGTGCAAATGTAAACTTGGGGGAAAAGCAAAAAAAAAAAAAAAAAGGTCCTATTCTATTATGCTGAGGTCATATGAAATCATTAGTGCAGGCTGATATGAACATCAGAAAAAAATATATAAATAATGCTTCTCCGTGTAAAGAAAAGTGCATCAGCTAGAAGTTTTGGTGGGTGCAGGGGCGAGGAGTTTTCTCTATTCAGCCCTAGGACGGATGAGATATTTGGGGGTTGAAGCACTTGTTCACGGTAGATTTCAGACAAACTTTGAGGTTTAGAGCGTTGACCCCGCCGGTGCTCCGAGCCGAGCCGGGCTGGAATGGGCGAGCGCTGCGCCGGCGTTCCTTGGTAACGCCGAGGCGAGGAATACATCTCTGCCGCCGCAGCCCGGCATCCGGCGGCTGCCTCGCGAAGGAAATTCGGATTATTATATAATGAGTCAACACAAATACGATTATCGCGGCCGCGGTACCTGCTGGCAGCGCAGCGCTGCGATCGCGGCCGGCCCGGCGCGGCGGAATTGATGGAGCGGCGCTCGCTCGGCTCCGCCGCCCGCGGGGGTCCCGCGCTGCCGGGCCCTTGGCAGGAGGCATCCTCTCCGAACAGAGACTCCCTTCCTGACGCAACGAGATTAAACAATTTGCTTTTAATTAGTACCGCAGTCATTTCCAAGCTAAGCGGTGGGAAGGATAGGAAGCAGGCTGTCTCTTTAAAGTTTAAGTGGATTCAGTGCACACAGCGAATTGAGAGCCTGCTGTTGGAAAAGTTCAGCTTTCTGTCACCGGTACTGTGCTCTCTGCTAATTTTTACAAGAGTTCAAGTTGTATGCACCAGTTAGCAGAGACATTGCAGGGGGTACAATGAGAATAGAAAGCGTGACCCCTTGCTGCCTCTGTTTATAGTGCCTAAATTATATCCAGACAATGCTCCGGGTCCCCTCCCTGGCTCTGCCAGGGCCCCCTGTGAAAAGCCGTGTGCTGTTCCCCTCTGCTGCCTGCTGCCGCCCAGGAAAAGGGGCCACTGGCATTTGGGAGCACCCACCCGGGAATTCTCTGCAAAGGGCTCTGGAGTTAGGAAGGGAAGAAAGGTTTCTGGTGCAGAAATGCAAATGCAGCGGAAGAATGCAAAGAGTGAGAATCCTGAAGGGAATCAGGGATCCCAAAATTAGATACCTCAGTTTCAACATCCTTTTTGTCCAAGAGCATAGAACAGCAGCCAGGGTACTCCCAGCTCCCGACCCCACACCGCAGACTCCTGATGTGCACTGGCAGGAGGGAAGGAGGGAGGGAAGGAGGAGATGCAGCTTCATCTGCAAACCAGCTAACACATATGAATAATTGAATACAAAATAAAAACCCCTTCCTAGCCAGGAGATGTACTTTTGACCACTGTTTTCCACTCCAAAGAACCTCCCTCCTGATGAACAGCTACCCTTCAGTCTCTAAAGAGACAACATGATTACCCTGCTCCTTTGTCCGTGTCTCTGCAACATTAACATTGCTTCTTTCCAAACATGCTCCAGCAAGAGCCCTCTAAACAGAGTGGAAGGAACCATTCCAAAAAAAACAGTCCATCCAAACTCCTGCCCTGCCTGTCCTTCCCCCAGGCAAAAAAGCATTTATACACACAGGAGCCACGGGGCGCTCCGTGGGGCTCACATCAGCCTGCCAGAGCCAGGGCTTGTGTGGCCCAAGCATCATGCAAAGAAAATGGGATTTTACTGCACATTTCTCAACAATGACGAGGGTGGGGGGAGACCCCGTGGCCAGGGCTGGTGCTGTCTGGATGATTAGTATCTGGCATTCCTCTACCTTCAGCCACAGCTGGTTTAGATTTGAGCTACTGGTTCATTTAGATTTATGCCGTTGGTTCAATAAACAAACACAGTACATAGTCCATCACGCTAACTGTATAATAAAGCTGCTTACCTACTTCCAAACAAGTAGCTTTTATTAATCTGTTCCTCCTTCATTTCCCTCTTTCTCTCTTTTCTCCCTCAGATCAAACCCAAGAAGAGCATTTGCTTTCTTTCCAAAACCAGACACTATCAAAGATCCAATAATGTCTGAAGTCTCTCCAACAGCCCTTCAAACTGCACGTTGCTGGAGAATACTTGCAGAAGTTGTCTGAGAAATTACTGCAAATACTTCACCTTCCCAAAGGAAGCCAGGTTATATTCCTACCCCAGGGGTTCCTGTGGAAAAGCCCCATATTCCTCCCCCAGCTGCTCGGCTTCTGTGAAGGGCCATCCAAGCTGGAGTTCGTGGGGGTTTTCAGGATCACTGGGGCACAACAAGAGGCAAGTTTCTTCCCATTCTCACTTGTTGGAAGGAATAACCACGAGGCTGGGAAACAGTTAACCTGCCCACAAACCTTGATTTCAAGACTTGCTGCTGTCTGCCAGCACCATCCACAGAGTCTCTGCTTTCATCCAGAACGAAAAACACCCTGGGATTTTTGCAAAATCCTTTTAAGTTGTTCTAATGGTAGCAGCTCTGGATCTGGTGAACTGCTTTGTTATCAATGCCGTGCAAATTGTTCATCTATTTCTCTCCTACCCTGTTTGCCTCCACTCACTCGCCTCTCTAATAAATTGGTCTGACCGCAAAGGGTGCTTTATGACTCTTGTTTAAAACAGCTTCCTAATGATGCTTGACAACATCTCCTGCCTTTGAAAGAGCCTGGCTATGCTAGGCTCTAATCCCACAAAAGGAGGGATTCTTGTTAACCTGTGCCTCAGTCCTTTCTGTTGAGTCACCACCTTTAATGAAGCACTGAAGAGGAACCAAAAGGCAGCTGGGAAATTATGGCTTTACATGATCATCTCTTGCTACAAGAGAATTATTGCCCAAGCCTTAATCCCGTGACTCAGCCCTCTCCTTGGACCCTCTTTAATTGTCAGAACCTGAGGAAATCCGGGCCGAGGTAAATAACACTTCAGCAGCAACAGAATAGATTCACTTTAGGCAATGAATTTTTAATGAGCTGAGACTGCAGAGGGAACAGGGCCGAGATCTGTGCTGCTTATCTGATGGGGAAGGTCAGGGTCTGAACGGAGGGAGGGCATGGATGAGAGAACAGATCTGACAGGGCTCTTCAGCTGAGATTTCAGCTTGTCACAGCCTGGCATACCTTAACATATTAGGACCTTCTCTTCAAAGGAGCAACTTACACATGCCCATGCTAACAGAAACGGCACAGTATTTTCCCCTGGTAAAGGCAACCCAAGGGTTGTACTCTTGCTTCCTTAAAAAAAAAAAAAAAAAAAGGCAGACAGAGTGAAAATAAAAAGAAACCAAACCAAGAAAGATCCATGCAGATGGGTCATGCTCTTCACATAAAATCAGGTAACTCTACAGATAACCTGGAAACAGAAATATGCGTAAGTCTCTCAGCAGTCCACTGGCATAATATCATGTATTAATTAGGTCAGCAGGCCCTGCTGAAGTCCTCACCAACATAACCATCAACATAACCACCATAACCAGCTGGTTCAATAAATCTCAGCCATGGGAACTTCTATTTACTGGGCGCTTGGACTTCATACAGCTCCCATCCAGTTTGAGTCTACCTCTACCCACCAACAGCTGTGACTGCTCAAAAGCAGCACCTACCCCTGCTGTTGAGACTGACTAATCTCAGGCCATTCTTCTGTTTTAGGAAACTCAAAAAAAGGACTAAAATGTATCCAAATCCAAGAATGGGTTTAGCAGTGCTGTAACTCAGAGCTCTGAGTCCAGGCAGCTGCTATCTCAGCCTGCCTTGGCTGGGGTAGTGGGTTGCCCACCTGGGCTCAGCCCACCCAAAATGGCCTCACCCCTGTCCCCTGCAATCCACACACCCCTGGAGAGCACTGTTGGGTGGTCACAGAGCCAAATGCTCCACTTCTGCCAAAGACTCTGCTCAGCAGGGCATGGAGAAGTTGGGCAGGACAAAGTCAATGTCCCTGGAGTCCACCTCCAAGTGCACCTGAAGCTTGGGCAAGGATGAAAAAGAGCAAACCCTTGAGCCAGAGATGTTACTGCTAAGCAATCTTGAGTCAGATCAGTGCTTCTGAGATTTCCTCAAAGTAATGAATGTTTATAAAGAGCATCTTTCTTGTACCCCTAATATTTTTTTAGGGTTTGTTAGAAACAAGACCCACCAGAACATTTCTACCCTCAGATCCAGTCTTTTTCACTTGCTAGGATTTCTGTTTCTGATGGAAAAAGAAAGTGTATAAACTCCTCTCTGGGGAAAGACTTGTGTGTGGAAAAAAATAAATTAAAATTGAGCAGAAAGTACCTGAGCAGTCAAAGCCTGTATGAGAAATTACTGAAGTAAAACTGCTGGGGGGAGACTGATCACACTGTCACGCTCAGGAGGAAGGAAAAACTGACAGTCATTCCAAAGCATCCCCCCCAACTTGTCATCTCCCTGATGTTTTGACCTGTATAAAGTGGGAAAGGGCCTGCTCTCACTCTGGGCTGCTTGCCCTCAGGTGTGTCCACCACGTCATGGCCCTGTGACATGTGAACCAGGACACTTAAAGGACATACCAGCAGGAGACAGGATAATTTATGGGGAGCCAGGTCAATGCAAATTTATTGTGAGTAATGGACAATGGAAGGGGGGAAAAAAGCTCCCATAGGAACAAAGGCAAAAGGGTGCTGGCTCTCTGCTCTCACAGACATCCACTGTGCTAATAAAAACCTTGGTGGACAAGGAAAAGCAAATACCAGTTCTGGCAAGCAGATTTACCGCAGTGGTGGAACAGGTCAGTGCAGAGGGAAGTGGTTTGATCAGAAAGTCGATGAAATTCTGATGATAATTATGCTCAGCAAGAGGCAAAATAATCTTTTCATTTGCTGGAAGGTTTCAGTCATGCACTTTGACCTTCATCCTGGTGTTTCATTAATAGTTTATATTAACAATTAATGGTTACTTTCATTGGTGTTGTGTGCAACTCACATTAGAGTTAATTTTCAAGTTGGATATAATAATACATAAGTCTCATGGGCTACTCCTATCATGTGACAGCACATTTATTTCAACCAGGAGACAGGAGATGAAAATCAGGGCAAACACCAGTCTCGGGTGTTTATTACTTGTGTCCAGTCATCCCACAGAGAAGTGAGATGTTGCAGCAGTATTCCCTGCAAGGCCCTGATGGAAAACTGCCCAGAACAACTGAAGTCCCTTGATCATAAAGATAATTTGCCTTTGGGATGACTTTCAATGCATGGTTGGTCTGGTTTACTGAAGAATCATAAAAAAGCCTCTCAGCTTCTCTGTGGCAGTTACTTGCAGAGGCCCCATAGCTATGCTAATTTTGGCTTTGACAACACTTGTGGGAATTATTCTAAAGAAAAGCTTGACCTAAGAGTCACAGCTCAGGTTTAGGGTTATAGTCACAGTCTCACTGCTATGGTAAGGACCATAAAGAAATATTACATCCAGGGAACACCAAGGACCTCAGCACAGAGCTCTTGCTGAGGCAGTCACACAGACTTTTGTGAAGGTTGGTTTTAATCACCTGATTTGCTCTGTGTAGTTTGGTTTGGTCTAGGCTGGGGTGCTGGCTCTGAAGGAGATGCATTGCTTGAGAAACCTGGTCTAGTGGAAGGTGTCCCTGCCCGTGGCAGGGGGTTGGGACTGGATGATCTTTAAGGTCCTTTCCAACCCAAACCAGCCTATAATTCCATTTCAGGTTGTTGTCTCCTGCACATCCATCACCTGTTCTGCAAGAGGGACTGGAGGACAGGCTGGGCTGAGGGCTACACTCAGCCCTGCAACAGCCCCGGTTGCAAAGTCCAGCTGAACTTAGGCCTAAAACTTCCAGATATCCCCTTGACATATTTACCTGTAAGTGAGGTACACATCCTATTATAGTTTTAAGGATAGTTTTAATGTTGTCCTTCTCATTCCCCCATAAATTTATACCACTGAAGCATTGTGACTGTACTATTTTTAAACTTGACACAAAGAGAGAATTGGGTCCATAATATTTGGCCTGAAAACTCAACTAGCTATTTGCTTTAGAAGTAGTTGGAGGGAATGCATGCTGTTTTGTCTAAAAATGCATTTTTAAAAAAATCATGAAATCAAAATTCAATTATAATTGAATATTTGTCACACCACAGTTTGATGATACTAATGTTACTGTGTCAGGAAAATATTAGGCAGTTCACTGTGACAAAGTTTCTGGAGACACTATATTTCTTCCTATTTAAGAGACTTTAGATTTGGTGGTAGTTAAACTGCGAGGAAATAGGTGTTCAGCTCCCTTGAGCCTTCCCCTGCAAATAGCTCAATTAAGGGGCTAATTGAAGTGTAGAAATGTCCCCCGCAGGGTTGGAAAATGCCTATCTGGCATGGGATCGTCGTCCCTGGGAGCTTCCTTCACCATGGACATCATTTCTGGAGAAGACCAGGACAAAAGCAGAGGAGGGAGCCGGCTCTGCAGAGCATCCCCGGGCATCTCTGCCCCGGGGCCAGCGCGATGCCCGCTCCTCGCCCGGCCCCGCTGCTGGCACTGCGCTGCTGCACCTGGCAGTGCCCGCCAGAGGTAATTTTACAGAACAGTGATGAATCAAGTCATCAATCACTGTCACGTCTGGTGGCTGGAGCGTGTGCTCGGAGCCCGGAAAAGCCTGTGCATGCTCAGGATTAGGTTGCAAGTAAACTCAGCAGCGCTAAAATGCTTCCTTAAGTAAGTACTGGCAATGTCCCTGCTGAAACGTGTCAGGGTTTGTGCACCGACTCGGGCAGAGCTTAAATCAGGCCCTATGACTTAAAGTCTGCTGACACTTTAGTGCACAGTTACTGCCAGCAGAAATACTCCTGGCAGTGAAGTTATCCATGTGCATAAGTATTTGCCGGATCAGGGCATAGCTGCATCATCCTTTGTTCCTTTCATCACGCTTGCGATGCTGAATTAAGCCTTCAGCTTTGTCTTTGTCTTGTACACAAGCCCTGTTGTATAGTTACATCACTGTAATAAATGATGAAAGAGAGGACCTGTACGGCAGAGGGAATATGATGGAAATAATTATAACAATAAAATGTTAATTAGTGCCTTTTCTTGAACAATCTTCTTTCTGATTGCAACATGATTCTGCTGAAGAACTGAAAAAAAAAAAAGTGAAAAAAACCCCAAGAAACAGAACAGTTTATTAAATCTTAAGGCTGTATGGGCTTGGGAGTTTTTCTTTTTGTGAAAAAGCCTGAAAACCTGGCAAGAAAACAAAAAAATTATCTGTCAAAAATGTGAATAGCATGAAGAAGTTTTTGACCAACCCGAATCACCACGAAGCAGGGGAAAGAGCATTAGGAGAACAAAGGTGTGGTTTCGTTCTCACACTTGCAGCTCATTCCTACCTCTCTTTGTGCCAACTCTTTCTTTTAAATATATATTAAAAACCCACTTTGCTGCCCAAGCACCACTGCTGAGCCCTCTGCTCGACAGTGGCCCAAGGGTTTTGGTGAGGGAGGGGACTCCCCTGCTAAGTGCTGGCCACGCACCAGGTGTGCCCATCTCCCTCTCCCCACAGCCCTCACCTGCTCTGGGACTGCCAGATGTGCACATCTGGACTGGGTGTGGGGCAGGACAGATCTCCCTGGGTCCTCCTCCTGTTCTGCCACTTCCCTTCTCCCCAGTTCCTCAGCCTGAAGATTAAGAGACAACAACAGAGACTGGAACCAGGACTGCTTAAAACATATAAATGTGTGTGTGAGTGTGTGTGTGTGTGTAACCACACATTTTTCACACTACAATTGAGTGAATCTGCTTGAGAAAGAAATTTCTGCCAATTCAGGTTTCCCTGAGCACATGAACCCATTGAATACCCTTTTGCATGCCCCCATGCAGCTTCAGAAGCTCATCTCTGCAGAGGGAGAGAAAGCCTGCTCCGATATTGGAGTCGTGACACACAGAGGATTTGAAATTGCTCATCTGCCTGTACCATTTGCATTTCATCACCTAGTGCTGGAACAAATAAAACCAAATGAGTAATGATCTGAGTCTGTGGCCTCACTGTTGCTGCTTTGCCAGGAATTATCCTGGCTCGGTGGATACAGTCCTGGGCAGACGAGCAGAGTCTGTTTTTGCCTCTGCCACTTACCTGCTGGATGGCCTTAGGCAAGTCATTTAACTCACTGCTTCCCTTCCTGTGCTCCATCCACCACCTCTGACTATCTTTGTAAGAGTTTTGAGTTGTGTTAATGGCAAAGGGGATTTTAGTGCTATTCTGAGAGCAGAATGGCCCAGCAATGGTCCCACAGTATTTAAAGTCCCTCTAAGAAAATTATTACACATTTCTCAGATCCATGGCAGCCTCTATGGATGACTCTCTGCTTGGGGTGCCTTCTATTTGCAAAGGAAAAAAGGTAAAATCATCGAGCTCCTCAGAAGCAGAGTGGAGCAATGAGTGCATGTGAGAATAGTACCATTTGCTCATGAGCAAACAGCAGCGAGAAAGAAATAAAAGTCAATATAAGAGGCACCAGTGCCTATTCACCCAGCCCTCGTTTACATACACAGCAACTGTACTCAGGAAATGAGTGCAGCACTTGGAAACAGCGATTTCTGTCAGGCAGGGGTGGGTGAGCCTGTTTCTGATGGAGGCTGATCACTGAGGAAGTCATAAAAGCTATCGGAGGGACAAGAGATGCAGCCGACATGGGTGAGAAGGCAAATATTAAGGGGATGAAAGGGATTATAAAGCAAAGCTGAAAAGATGTAAAAAGCTGATTAGGAAACCAAATATGACAAAGAGAGATGAATGGCCCACGGGGTGAATAAAAACAATAAAATATTTCTTTTAAACAGGTAAAGGAGACAAGATTAACGGGGAGGCCTCCAGACCACTGAGAGGTGGTCAAGAGAGCTTAATAACACAGGGAGAGGGACTGAGAAGCAAAGTTTCCTGTGACAGCCAAGCTGGGAAATGCTGAGAGAATGAATAATCACCAGAGCAAACTCATACTGTGGGGAAGGAGGCAGGGCTGAGTGCAGAGTGTACTTTTAGCCCACACTGCTTAATGGAACAGCAGGAGACATTAAGTGCCCAGTAACAGGGGGTTTGAGTCAATTTTAGGAGTTAAAAAGTGGTAAAGAGAAACTGATACAAAGATCTTGGAGCATCTATGAGAAGAGATAGGTAGAAACCAAGACATATTTGCAATAGATATCAGCCAGTACAGATGCTCATGAAATCTGGTGCACACTCACACACACACACACAGACTCACTCCCACAAGCTTAAAGTCTGGCCCCAAACCTGCAAAATGTGATTTTTTTTTTTTAATCAGAGACAGGATTTTAGAGATGTTAACAGGAATGAGATCACCCAACATCTGGAGAAATATGAACTGATAAAAATGTATCTGCCCAGCTCCATAAAGGGTAAATCTTGTCTGACAAATCTGGCAGAATTTGTTTTAGGAGCTAAGGTGGAAAACATGCAGGATTGAAGCAGTGGAGCTAATCCACATAGATTTCAGAAAAGTCATTTAAACGCAGCCCAGGATGGTAGACTAATACCTAAGGTTAGCAAGTATGGCATAAAAACCATTGTCCTTGAAAGACTAAGGAAATGGTTAGGTGATTAAGGGCAGGTTGTAATGGTAAAACTTTATGGGTCAGAGAGGAGGACGGTGATGTGGTGAAGACAGCTATATTTGAGGTTATTATGATGACAGTTCAAGGCATCAGATGGAGACATACTTTTTACTCCACAGAAAAACTATTCTGAGGAAAGTGCTACTCTGGGCAGTTCTAATCCAAAAATCACACTGAAACCAAGACCAGTTCATCTTCTGGGGGGGCATTTGCCTTTGTGGAACATCAAATCTTCCTGGTTCAGCAAAGCATTCAGTGCACAGGAATGAAATCAGGCCCAATGAGCCCAATAAATGAGAAAAAAGCACCCCACCCTAGGCCAGGTTAAGGTCAGGTTGTCCAGAGGGATTTATATTACAGCAAAAGGGTTTGCTGAGCTAAAAGATCACAGAACAGGAAAGAAACTTCAAGCAGACCTTGAATGGGACTGTCAACACTTGGCATCCCTGGGTACTCCTGGATTATATTCCTATTTTATCTTAGTGTATGTGCAGTTGGATCCTGGTTCTCCAGGGTGATGGTGAGCAAGGTGCAAGAGAGGAGAACTCCCCCAAGAGTAGGAGGAAAGCAGAGAAAACCAGGAAGGATAGAATATGGATGATCCAGAGCATGTCACTGAACAAGGGGTAGTGCTTCAGAGGGCACTCAGACAGGTGACCCAGCACCTTGGTCATGCCACATTTACTGAAAAGCAGAGCATGAGCTATCACAGAGCTGGAAGAAACTCTGTGCATGCTGGAGATTGTGGTAAAGTCCCCCAGTATGTCCTCTATAAACTCTAGACCCTCTGAAAGGGGTTTATAGGGTCCCCTGTAAAGTCTGGACCCTCTGAAATTGCCCATCCTGTGCTGGAGGCTCCTGTACCTGCACTAGTTCTAATTCCTGCCCTCAGCAGAGCACAGCCCAGGGTCCTGCTGTGCTGCTCTGCCAGGTCCTCACCTCCTGCCACCAGGAAATGCAAAGTCTCAAACCTGGCAATTTAGCACAGTGCCATGTCTCCCTGCTTTGCCTGTAATATCCTCCCTCTGTCCCCAAATAAGGGCTCCAGGCAGTGGGAACACCCAAAGGTGCTCAATCCCTCATGAAACATGATCCAGCTCCCCAGCCTCTGTGAATTTCAGCAACAGTTCAGGAGCTTTAAAAAGTTATTGAGTCCCTGAGCTCAGGGCTGGGATTTATCTGCTGCCCACTCAGCAAGTCTGGCATTTCTAAAAGAACTTATTTCTACCTGAACTTCACATGACTTACCTGCATCCTTGAACCAGCAAAATCAAGTTGGGAACACCACCAAAAGCCTGCCATAAAGAGTTCACCCACTTTTGGCAACTCTTTCCTGCTGTGTCCCCTCCAGGCACAGGCAAAATGAGACATTGCCTGGAGCATGACTGCTGAGGGGACCAGGACAGCCCTGGCCCCACCAGCCCATTTGCCCAGGGGGCTCACTGGGGCCACCACACTCCACCTAGGGGCATCCTCCTGCCCCCAGCACCATGGCAAGGCACTGCCATCACAACTCTTTAGGGGACAAGGGCAGCAATGTCTCCACTCAAGGGGTTTGGCTGTGCTCTCTGGGCACTTTGCACTGCAAGAGTCACCCATGGGTGACTGCAGACCTTGACCTGGGGTCAGGGGTGCCCCTGCAGTGGGGAGGTGTTTGGGGGATCTCTGCTCCCAGTGTCCCCTCCGAGCACAGCTGTTTGTGCTGCAGATAGGAATCGCAGATTGATTAATTGATTAATCACACCTGCTAATTACATTGAACAAATAGGCAAAATTAATATTTGATGTAGGTCTCTAAAGAGACTGTATGGATCAATTTTCCACAGATAAGGCAGGAAAGCTCCTGCAGATAATACACAAACCCTCCTGCCTACAGATGACTCTGTCACACTGAGGCGATGGAGTGACGCCATCCCACCAAGAGCTCCTCGTTATTTGCTCCTGATTATTCAGAGCCCTGACTGGAACATCATACATGAGTCGTGTTTGCTAAGGCATGCACACATGCACATGTTCAAAGCTGGTTTCAGTGCCACTTGGCTGCTGTTCTCCGGGGAACTGAACATCAAAAACGCATCAAGATAATAAAAATAACAGATCAGCTGCATTTAATACATAAATCATTATTAGAAGCACTGTTCTGCAACTCAAGCTGACTTCAAGTCAAGCTTCCATTAACATTTAGCAAAAATGTTGGTGTTTTTCAGAGGGCTGTAAAAATCCCCTCACAGAACTACTCTGCACCCAAAGCCAGGGCAGCCTCACGCAGCAGGACAGCCACGGGCTGAAGCAGCACTTTCATCCTGTTTATGACCTTAAAAGGGGAAACTGCTCTCTTTTTGTTGTGCAGCCCTTTGCAAAAAGAGGCAAAGTTCAGCCCTCATTCACGTGCGTGCTGACCACAGGCACAGCAGTTCAGCTGGAAGCATAACTCACATTTCCTGCGGTGTGGGGGTCTTTCAGATGAAGGCAAGTTTGTTCCAGTGACCTTGTGAGGGCTGCTCCAGAACCTCTGTGACACTCCTTGGATCTGTCCACCCCAGAGCCACCTCCCACATGCTTCTGCAGGTTCTGGATTCCTTGGGGTGAAAGTTGCTACATAAATATACATTATTGTTATATACTTGTCATTGGGTTTCTGCAGTGATTTGATTGCTTTGAAAATGGATTTTAAAATGGATTTGTTATTGTGACAGTGCATTTCTTTTGTCTTGGTTTAATGTCCATTATCTAGTATAAATAACAGACTTTCTGCAAATCTAATTCCAGGTTTTTGCTTCCTATACCTTTACTAATCTAGAAAATCTGCTTGTATTAAGAAACTACATCAGAAAGGAGTTAAAGTAGCATATCCTCATAAAGCTGCAATAGACATGAAATGTAATGAGAAATCCTACTGCAAACAGACAGTGTTTTCAGTCTTGACTCTTTATTTATTAAACCTACTTTAGGAAATTCAGGCAATCTACAAACATTTTGGGCCCTGATGTGTTGTAGCCTTATAAAGTAATATTTGGAGAACAAAGAACACCTTGTGTTTTTGTAGCAAATATTTCCTGATCTTAAAAGAGGGGGTGTTTGATGCACAAAAAACCCAAAGTGCCATTATTTTCAGGAGAGGTAACAGCACTGGAGGAACCTGGTACCAGACCAGCCAGCAGATGCATGGAGGAAGAGTGAAATTGGGTGGTGGTCAAACCAGATTTTGGCTTAGGCAGAGATTTCCCAGGACCTTTTAAAAACTGGACCTTACCCACTGGAAGATGAAATCAATGTATTTAAGGTGCTCATGTTTCACATGGTCCTGGAACTGAAGTGCCCCAATTTCAAGACTCTTTAGCTCCTCAGAATGCCTCTGAGGCAGGCAGTGCCACTGTTGCTGTGCACTGACACAGCCTGAGACCAGGCTCATGAGAGGATGGAGGTGCTCGCTGTGGGAACAGGGTGGAATAAAGGTGTCCGACTTCAAAATTGAAATCCAGAAAACTTTAGTTCAGGTGCCAGCAACTGTGAATCATCTACTGTCCAGACACATTTCCCATTTCCTCTGAGTGTCCTGGGTGCCTCAGTCCAGCTGCATTACAGATCAGCAGCTCAGTGCCAGGAGCAAAGGGCTCAGCAGGGAGTGGGGCTGCTGACTCAGTCCTGTCTCCAAACTGGGACCAGTTTTACCTGACCAGACCCTGCTGAGAAGACCTAGCTCCACTTCTGTAGAACGTTTCTTTTGGTGCAGGATTCTTGGGTTGCACTGTGTGCTCTGACCTGCCCTGGGTGGGACAGGAGTTCCCAGATGTGTCCAGAGCTCTGCTCAATGCCTTCTCACCAATGTACAGATCAGAACCTGTGACACTAAAATATCTCAAGCTGCTTTTTTTTCAGGGGAATTTTAAAGGTAGTTTCTCACCAACCCTAATAAATCAATTCACAAAGTGTTATTATCACCTGAATCACTACTGTGCCTGAGGGTCAAATGCCACTTGGTCCCCTCTCAGAGCAGATATGGACAAACCCACTGGAAGAAACCCTCTCTGCTGGCTCTGCCCACTGGGCACAAAGCACACCTGGCTCTGAGCAGTTTGGCACAAAACAAAACAAGCTGAATGAAAGACCACATTTAGGAAATAAAATCATGCATAAATTCCCAGGTATCTTGCTAAAAATCATCCTCGGATGGATGTGGCTGACTCTTGGCCACACTCAGCACTTGCAGCTCAGGTCAAGCTAAGAAACTCTGCACCCCTGGCTGCCCAGGCAGAGCAGAAAGGAGCAGGGCTGGTGTCTGCTGCAGCATCAGGGCAGTTTGTGTGCAAGGGTGCAATCACTTTGTCCCAGGAATGCAAACTTCTTGTGGATAGGAAATTCCTGGAATTCATGCTCTTATGATGCAAGGAGGAATGTGCCTTTAAAAATTCTCTCAGTCACTTTATTTTCATAGCCTGGCAAGGAGTTTCATACACTAATCGGGAAGGGAAGCACAGCACACCTTTAAATGAATATGGATAATATTTTTCTATTACTCTGATGATTATCACCTAAATTGCCTTATAAAATGTTTAACACTTTATCCTGGCAGTGTTTTAACACTGGAGAACTTTTTCCACTAGGGCCAAGTGAAGGATGACCTGGCAGCAAAGCAGTCGGTATCAGAGAATGGTGGGTCCCAGTGGAGCTGCTGGATGACACCAATCCCAGACCTCACTCCAGAGCTTGTGTGCAAGCTGAAGGATTTGACAGCAGGCCTAGAGCTTTATCAGAAGGTGGCTCACAGCTGGTGCTTGTTCCTGACCCCGTTGTATGACGTGTCCCCTTGTGGGACCCCATCAGCTGCCCATAACAACAGGTCCAAAGGCAGATGCCACATCTTCATACCAAGGTAAGTGAAAAGGACACCACAGCTGCTCAGCTGCTCAGAGTCATGGCACATGGGACAGGGGTATTTTATTTATCATCAGGGCATCCTTTGCCAGTCAGCTCCTATAAACCTTACAGTGACACAAGATTCTTACTGGCAGGCAAAATAGTTAGGTGTATACACAGTTCTCGGGGGAATAATGTGATTTCTTGTTCTTTTTACCAGCATTGTTTAACCAGGTCTGACAAACGTGTTTCTGAGAGAATGGAGTGCAGCTGGGTCGAGCAGAAGTGCTTGCCTGAGCAGGCACCTGCATCGTGCACTGGCTGGGTGTGCATCCCTGCCTGCAGATGCTGCTGCCTCCCAGGATTTCCTACAAAGTGTCTAAAAATCTGTGTTAGAGTTAAATGACATTTTGCTCATCTGAGATTTCTTTCTGTAACTGGCACAGAGAGCAAGAAAGAGAGAGAAAACCTGAATAATTGAAAGAAGAGGATGGAGCAAATTTTTTTTTTTAAAGAAAAGATCAGTTCTCAGTTGGCAAGAGGAAATCCTACCAAGAATATAGAGAGATAATACTGAGCTACTATTATACCACTGCATCCCTCTGAGGAAAAAGTTATCTCTCAATGGATCTGAAGGGATGTTTTAAGTGAATCAGTAAATGAACTAGTCTGGGGACGTGAACAAAATATGTGTGTTTTCCAGTCTCTGAATATAAACAAACAAAGCATAAATATTCAGAAATTACTCCAGTTAGTCCTCTCAAAAACTCTTTGAGCAATGAGATAAATAATGCGGATGTTTGCAGCTCAGAGCAGATGATCTCTGTGGGGGAAAAGGCAGGAGAGGAAGGAGCTGTACTCCTCCTGTCCCAATCTTTGGTGATTTACTCACCCATCACAGCAGCCCGGCACAGAGCGGTGTCCACACCACATAAAGCTCAGTGCTAACATACGACACACATAATGGACCTGCTTGGAAGTCTTCACTTGAGGATTTATGAAGAACAATCTAATTATTCAACTCAGTGCTGCTCACTACCATTATTGCTCCTATTTAAAGCCTCCATGGAACAGGCCGTTTGTCTCAGGGGACAGACCTTGTCATAGAGGTTTTCATTGATAGAAATACACTCCTCAGTTTTGATAGCAACCCAGCTAATCCTGGAGAGACTTGGTAAACATATCTCACACTTGATAGGCCCAAGGAATTAGGCCTTGACAGCCCCGATTTTCCAGGAACAGAAAAATGGGGTTGCTTTACCAATAAACTCTAATTAAAGAGGAGCAAAGACCGACCCAAAGCCTCTGTTTGCTGCAACAGCACCAGGGCTCTGTGGCTTCCTCCTGCCTGTAATTGCTTCAGCATCCCGAAGGAGGGAGGGGGGTTGTCAGCATCCCCCCCATCAAACAGAGGTTGCTCTGTTATTTATAACCCTGGGATATGTAACAGACGAGAGGAGTCACCTTGGCTAAGCAAGTCTCTCCTGTAGCCTCACCTTGGGTGAGCAGCAGCAAGAAGAGCAAGTGCAGTGGTGTCAGCATGGCAGGAGGCAAAAGGAGGCACATCCAGAATTCCCATTCAGTTCCAGCCACATGGCAAGGCCTCAGCAAAGTCCCTCATCTTCACTAGAAAGAGTTTTCCTTTTTTTAAATTTGCCTGAATATTTATTGGTTCTATTTGTATGCAGAAGAATAAGGTAAACATCCTTTGTTGCACCTCTCCTACCAAGAATTAGTGAAGGTTTGAGTTTTTCCTGTAAAATTAACATTTCCTAAAAAGCATCTGGGGACAGTCACCAAATTCCTGTCACTAGCTGCTGGTGGTCACACACTGCCTGCAGCCAAAGAGATGCTGAAGGATAAGAGTGTGTGGCTCTTATCAGACAACCCTAAATGAACAATTTTTCAGCCCTTCACATTACAAACCAAATGCTGTCCTGAGCACATCCCTCTGCTTTGCACAGGCTGAGCAATGCCAGCACATCCTCCAGGATTTAAGGCTGTGATATTCAGGGGGGGCCTCAGGGAACAACTGATCAGGTTTTTAAAGGTATTTAGATACCAAACTCCCATTGATTTTGAGACTGGCTACATGTGTGGAAATCTTGCTATTGCTTTGCTCTTTTATCTTTCTTTGCTCAAGGCAGTGCTAAGAATGATAGATGTGCCATAATTAAAAATATACATGGAAAGCTCAACCCACATATATCTGGACTTCTTTATTTCTCTTCCACCTAGGAAGTCCAGACAACTTGCCTCAGTGTCAAAACCAGACCATTTCTTTCCCTTGGAGAAATTACTTTTTTTTTTTTTTCCCCATCATTCCCACCACTTTTTGAGGTTCCTGATGTGAACCTAATTCCTAAGTTTTTGTCTTTTGAGTATGGGACTTGAATTCCACTCTGCTGGGGCTTTCTCCTCAGCTTCATTTTTGCTTTTATCTCTCCCAGTTTTTGAAGGAAAATGAGCAAAACCTGCTCAGAGCCCAACATCAGCCTTGGCAGGTAGCTCAGAGGTGCCTGGTGGTTTACACAAAAGTGGAGGGCGCACAGCTCCTCAAAACTTTATTTTTGAGGGCATGATCACAAAAGCAATGACTTTATGGCAACTCCTGAACATAAAGGCTAAAACCATGGGCTTTCCCTGCAGACAGGATAGATGCTTGCAAATGGGTTTGACCTACTTTTCTTTACCCATAATGCAGATCCCAAATGCTTTGGCTACTCATGGCCAGTATTCAAGTGCTAAATGCTGCTGTATGCTCCCACACACATGCTGTGGCCTGAGACAGAGCAGGAAAATAATGGTATAAAAGTAATCATCTGGGTTCTAATTGTTGACTGGTACATGAATATTTGAACTGGAGAAGGTCCTTTCTCATGCTGAATATGGTAAAAGGTACAGGAGCTCTCTTCCTCTGAGGGTTAGAAAGACTCAGTTTGAACAGAAACTTGTAGACAAGGCTTGCTCAGCATCCCTGAGGAATATTTTATAAGGGATGAAATGGGCCTGATTCTCCTGGCTATCAGAGTGGCACCAGCATGTGCTTCAGTAATTTTTTATGTGCATCATTGTTACGGGAGGCTCGGGGCTGTGTTTCTGTGCTTCTGTGGTTTTAGTTATTTGTGGAAAACGTGTGATGAGATCCACAACCAGCCACCTGTTAAGCCCATTTCCATGCTGGAGCTGAGACCCAAAAGCACTCAGTACCTGAGGAACAGTCAGGGAAGGGAGCAGAAAAACTGTGATGGTTATAATACAACACACTTGTGATGACATTTGTTGATCATCTAAAGATTAGGCACCAAGTCCAATTCCACTTGCAGTCAACAAGAAGAACAAACTACCTCAAAAGGGTACCTCAGTCACCCAAAGATGGAGGGAGGCTGGATGAGTTGGGTGCAGGAGATTGCTGATTTCTGAACAGGTCTCAAAGCTATGCCAGAAGCCACCCTGATCCTACTCATGCCTAAATTACTGGAAGCTCATGCAGTTGGTGAAATAGCGTGACTTGACTGTAAACATTGCAAGTAGAAATCGGTGATTTCTTTTTAAACACACTGCATGGAAACAAGATGAATGCAAGCCAAAAGCCCATGTGGCTCTGTGACAGATCACACTGTATCACAGCTAGGAAGAAGAGGCTCATTCCTGGCTTCAGCACGAATGCTTGCTGCTGAAGGTAGTAAAAGTCCAGCTAAAGTTATTTTACTAGCTTGTAAGTAACAGCCCTCCCAGATCATAAATTACTTTCCTATAGGAATTTACTGTTCAGGGTAAGATGAACAACTCTAAAAAGTAGCCTGATGATGCTGTCCAAATGAATTTCATTGCAGGATGAGGATTGTGGGATTTATGGTGTGGCTTTTTTCTGTACTCCCACGTTACTGACAGGTTAAATCACCAAGTAGCCAACTGGCCAGAGCCTGCTCCAGCCTGCTCTGGTGAGCAAGGTGGTGTGGTGAGCTATAATGGGAATTCTAGACCCCAAACACTCAATGGTTGAACATGGCAAAGGCTTGGGCTGCTCTTTTTCTCAGGGCTCGTGTTTTTGGAGTGTGAAACAGTTTAGCTGGAACCAGCAAAGACATGAGCTGGTAGAGCTTGGGCCTGGGAGGTGGAGAGAGCAGCCCTGGCTCCTTCAAATAAAATTCTTGCATTAAATCCCTTTCTTTTAATGAGCAGGGCACAGCAAACCCCAAACAGCCAGGAGTGCCCATTCTAACAATGTCCTGGGGTGCTTCTCCCTGTGCGGGAGGGAGGGAGGGAGGGAGGAAGGAAGGAAGGAAGGAAGGAAGGAAGGAAGGAAGGAAGGAAGGAAGGAAGGAAGGAAGGATCAGTAATCAAAGTGAACCAGTTTACAGCAGTTGTACCTATGAAAGCCAGCCTTGAAGAACATGTTATACCAGGGACTGAGCATAAAAATGTTGATCTACTACAAAAATCACTGATTTAGCAGATTATTTCCCTTTCTTCCAAGGAACAAATTCCTTTTTCCTTTGCCTTCCCCACACACCTGCACACAGAGAGAGACACTGACATTCTCTTACCCTTCAACCATTCCCACCCCAAGCATGGGTGGGTACCTGGGTACCCTGGGCATGCTGCCCTTTCACCCAGAGTGGTGGGGTCTGGTGGAGTTAACAACAGAGGGCAAAACAAAACCCACTGCATGCAGTCGATTTCAGGGGAAGAAACTCTTGCACTGAAGAGTATTTAGATAGTGAGACACAAATATGTGAAGCTTTCCCTTGGGGGAAAAAAAAATTAGCTTCATTGCATCCTCCAGCCTGCCTAAATCTTTTGGCACATTTCTGAATATTGCTGTGCTAATGAGGTAAGGAGCAGCCGACGTCCAAATAAATTCCAGCAAGAAGTTCCAGTTTACTTTAAAGTCATTGACTCTCTTAGGAGGAGGTCAAGGCAAAGTTATTTGGTCGTGGTTTTTCTTTTGCTTCCTGTTTTAAGTTACCAAGTTCTTGTACCGTCAAAAAAACTGCTGACTTCTACCCCTCAGGTGTCTGTGCTAAAGTGGAAAATGAGCTGCTCTTTCTTTCCCCCTCCTCCTCTCTCTCTCTGTCTTCCTCCCTCTGTGTGTTCCTTTGGGGTTGTCTGAGGGACAGGTACACAGCAAACAGCCCCCAGAACATCCTTAAGGGACAGAACATACTGACTTTACAGATTTTAAAATACAGTTGGGAAAGAAATTGGCCCTTTTAAGGCTCCCTTGAATACAACAAGAATACAAGCACCCCAAATAGCAGAGGGCCAGCTCTGGAGATGGACCTGGAGACCAGAGATGGACACTGGAGCCTTCAGACCTCAGCCAGGTGGGATTGTGGGATTTCTCACTGTCCAAGTTTTGATGGTGTTAAGATCTGACAAATTACTTTGACTTATTGTGACTGTAGCCATACCTGAGACTCAGATGAAATTTGGGTTCACATTTTTACAAGATTGAAAATGTGGATTACTTTTTTTTCTTGAGTCATAAGTTTTTAAATGACTTTCTAAGACTCACAGAAAAGTCAGTGCAGAATAACTCCCCTGAATAAGTTAAAACCTCTCCTGACTTCACTACTAAAGTATTTGAGGCACTAAATGAAACAAGGCATAAGAGAAAAAAAAAAAAAGGTTCTGTGGACATGCTACAGCATCTCTTTATCTTCACAGCCTGAAGAGGGTGGAGCACAATTAGCTCATCTGTGAGAAATTTGGGCAGGCAAGAAGCTTCAATAAGTATTGCATTCAGCTCCAGACCAGGATCCTGCTGTCCCATGCATGGCAGCTTAGAAAGCAGCAGTTGAGCAGGGGAGCTCATTGCTGCAAGAGGCTGTGGTGGCCAGAGAAATGAGTGGGATCCAGAAGGGATAAGGACACATGGAGAATAGATGCCCTGGTGGTGATCAGGTTCAAATCCCCAGGTGCAGCCTCAGCAGTGACAACTTCCTGAACAAGGAGCAGGTAGCAAAGGGAACTGTCACATCTGCAATGGCTCGTTCTTCAAACTTTCTCCTATATTGAACATCACAGAGAAAATATACAGAGCCACACAGACTTTGCACAAGGCCAGGTTTCAGCTGCCTGCAAGTCTGTCTCTCCAAGAAGTGACACTGCTCCTGAATGACTCCCTCACCCTCTGCTAGAATGGGGCAAAGCTTCCAGCCTTGGGGTAGATTCATGGCAAGCCTCAGAGTGCATTCTCACCCAAAATGGGTTTTTTGAGGAATGGAAGCAGAAACAGATATTCCCAGGCAGCTGGATGTGAGAGTATTTCAATATCCGCTCATCCAAGCTTTAATCTCTAAATTGCAAAAACATTAACATTATTGATTGATCAGACATCAATCCAACAGGAAATTTAATTAAATTAAAATGTGTCACTGAGCAGTCCTCACACTGTCACGTATAAATCTTTGGAAATAAGTAGACAAAGACAGAAGCGATTGATACCATGTTCCCAGTTCAATTTATCCCTCTCCATTTCATTTCCCCACTGATCTCCAGTGTGCTCACAGACTCACAGGGGGCCAGCCTCATCTGCAGGGTGTCCATCTGATGCACTCCAGCACCAGAGCCCTTCATGTCCACTGCATGTGGGTATTTACAGCTGAAGAGGCTCAAACCAGATGGCTCTGGGGAAACAACCTTATTTCAAGGCACTGTTATGGGGCTGCCCTTAACTCAACACTGCTCCTCCTCATAGCAGATTTGTCCCCATAGGCAGGAGGGTCCCAGAGAAAGGCTGAGAGGTCCCTTTACATTAAATCATTTATTTCTGGGCTGAGCATTTTGCAGCATCCAGCAGTGCCAGAGTCCCCACCAAAGCAGAGATGTGTGGGTAATAGCAAGGTGCTGAAGTGGATGATTAAAAAACAACTCTGTACCACAACTTCTTTGGAGTACTATAAATCATTACAGCTGACTGAATAACAGAAAAAGAGATTAAGAAATATTTTCTCCAATTCATTTCTGAACAGCAGTGGGTTTGGTTTGCTGTCACTTATGACAGGATGATATTTACTGTAATTTATTATTACCATTGCTGCTATTCCAGCGGCCACTGGCTATTCATGAGAAAGTTTGAGAAGCCGGGAAGTTCACATACTTGGTTTTTTTTTTGCTAAAGTGTTTTTTTCTACCTGACAGGGTGTTGTTTTTTCCCCAACATCTGTTATTCTCCTTCCCAAGTGCCAGTGTCCTGAGGGGAAACCAAGGGGCTGCACGTGACTGCGCTCACGCACTGGGGGACAGAGAAGAGCAGAAGGGAAGGAGTCAGCAAATGGTGCTGGGTGAGATGTCTTTGCTTTCAATGCAGCATGGGGAAGGAAGGAAGGGAAATTCAAATCACTATCTACAGACATAAAAATCCAGCACTAAGCATTTTGCAGAAAGAAGACAAACATTCATTTGATTACCCAGGTGAGTGGTACCCACCACACCCACCATGGAGTGTACAGACTCCTATAGATCCTCTCCCTCTCTGTCTGTCCAGCATCAAGCTGTGTGAGTGCTGCTGCCTTCAGAAACCACTTGAATTATTTCAGGGTTTACTTCCTCTAATCTTACCAAATCCAAACTCCAATTCCATTTCTTGAGAGCCGTCCTCAAAACAAATACTGAGGTAATACCAATTGGCTTGTGACTAGATGTGAAAATAGAGCTGTCTCAGCATGGAGTCCCACAGACAGGGCACAGATTTTCGCTGTCTCCACCTCCCACTTGCAGCACAAGTACAATTTTCATGCCTCTGTCAGAAGTGCCAACCTGGGGAAGTTGCAATGAGCAAGCAAGGAGAGGAGCGATGAATTAACTTGACAACAGGAATTGCTGCTGATAAATCTCTTAAGAATTTGATCCATAAAGGTTTGCTTCTCTGTGGTCCATGATAGGGATGGCAGTTTTTGGGGTCTCCAGCAGCATGTGGTGTGTGTTTCAGCTCAGATGCATATCTGCTTTGCAAAGGAAAATCCCCACTGCACAGAACAGACAAAGTGAGCTCAGCTGCATGGGGAAATGGATCTGGAACTACATTTAGAGGCAGTGATTTATATATAAATTATAAAGTGTGTCAATTCCGGACACCCATTTATATGGAGTTTGTCAGATCCAGCTCTGGAACGTGTATTGCCTGCAGAAACCATCCGGAAAACCTAAGAGGCTGCTTTAAACCCTGGCGTGTGAAAGGCCCCAAACCAGGATTTAATGGATTAGTAAGGCTGAAAAGGACCATCACAGTCATCTGGTTTTGCTTCCTATGTAACACAGCTGAAGAACTTCACCCACTCATTTCAGCATCAAAGCCATAACTTCTGCTGAAGCTATTGCATAGCTTTAGAAAGACACTCACTCTTGATTTAGAGACTGAAAGCAATGCTCAATCCACCACATTCCTAAGCCAAATGTTCCAGCCATTAACTACTCTCACTATTAAAAAGGCACACTTTCAGGGCAATTTTATCTAGCACCAACTTCATACAGTCAGATCCTGCTCCATCCTTCCTCACTGTATTAAAGAGCAGGTTACAGTCAGGTTTAAGTTGTGTGGACTGTCCTATGAATCACTGCATGTTTTCTCAGACAGTCTTGGAAATACACCACCTGAGAAGATTTAAGAATACACAAATTAATTGTCAATATCATTTGCAAGAGAATAACCAGAATAATCCCCTCTCTTCTGAAGAAAAACTTCTGTGCATTTTTGTGTGTATATCTGTGTTTTATTTTGCTTTTAATCTGATGACTCTGAGATTATATGGACAAAGAGATACAGGTAAATATGTGTCACACAGATCTCTCCCCCAGAACATTAGTAGAGGCATAATTCTGTGCATCAAAGCACAGTCTGTGTCACATCCAGCACAGACACTGAACAATGTCCCTTTAGAAAGGGCAGAGGGTGAGAGTAGCTTTATGACACTATTGATTTATTCTGTGCCTGCAGTTAAAAACTATACCCAGACAGACAATAAAAATAACTGCTCTAACCATATAACAGCTTCCTGCTACTAAAATGGATTTTACACTTAAAGGCATGGAGGGCTTTTCTTTTTTTCCTTAAGTCTCAATTATGACTTTTTTTCTGAATAAATGGAAATGAGAAATTGTCAGAACTGGTTTAATTCTGATGTGCTTTTTTTTTTTCTGCTTGCCTCTGTGTTTAAAAAGGCCAGGATTATTTTCCCATTGCCAAGTTGTGTTGTAAATGCACTAGTAGGCACAGTAACCTGGTATTAATCAGACCAGATAATTTGGTGCACAACTTCTACATGAAGAAATGGGCAATGGTAGTTTGGAATGTATGTATAATAGGAAATAAAATTGATTATGGTCTGTGTGGTCAACTAGATGAGCTAGGACTGAGGTTGTGACCTTAGATTTGAATGATAAAATAATATCTAGAGCAGCAGAATCATCTCCTAGAAAATCTATTTTCATCCCAAGGACTCCATATCTTTGCACACTGAGATTTGCACCTGATAAGCAGGTTCCTAACAGGCTTCTATTGTAATTAACCAGTTTCCATGATAATATGGAAGGAATCTTAAAAATGGAAGCCCTGAACTGTGTGGACATGAATGGATCAATTAAATACTTTAAGACCATATAAGCCTCCCTTGAGGTCTTTATCAAGATCCCTGAAGCTGCTAAAAGAAATGAAGATGGCAGGACAATGGGTCTCTGAGTTGGCACCAGAGGCAGCTGGAGAGGTCCTATCTCTCTGTTAGGACAGTTTTGGTTAGAAATGAAATTATTCAGACCAGGGAATTATTGATCTGAAACTTGCGCTTTTTCAGATTTTTGTCAGCAGGGCCAGTTCTCTGCTCCAGTTCATCAGTTCACAAAACAGAACCCATAGGCATGAAACACAGACAGTGAGGTGACACAAATGAAAGCCCAGAACAGAAGGGAAAATCCCAAACTATAGGACAGACAGAGTGAGACAGGATGAGGTGGTCAGGTAGAGCAAGGAGAGATGTGCACCACAGCCTGTTTCTCTGCAGAATGGAGATGAGCAGCCTGGGTGCATGAGGTCAGACAGTATAGGGAAGAGAGCATTGAGCTGCAAAAAAAAAGTGCTCAGAAAAGGAAAAAAGAAAAGAAGGAAGAATCTGCTATTCAAGTGTCATTACCTTTCCATAGGTTTTATGATTTGGGAGATACTGCCTGAATGACACATAATGTGAGATTTTGTAATGTGATCTCCTGTCCCTGGAGATGCTCTCAGAAATTAGATTATTACATGAGCATGGCTTTTATAAAAGTGAGCAAACATTGTAATAAATGAATTCAAAGAGTGAGAAAATCAAGATTAGACTCTTCACATTTGGCTGGGGGATTTTTTCCACTTACTTATGCTCTGTGATAAAGCTTAGATATATTAATTAACTTGCTTTAAAATTGACTTATTGAATATGTTTGGAAGATACGTTTTTGTTTTAATCTGTAAAACATACAAATAGGAATGTTTACGCAGAAAATGACCCTGTGGAAATTGTATACTTCCACCCTAGAGAGAGAAGACTTTTTTCAGCTTTGTTTTCACATGTCCTTTTTGTGGTTCTGGCATTGGAAACTTCATTTCTTGCCGTGGGGGTCATTGTCTGCTGAAAACCTTATGGGACATGACACTGAAAACATGGGTCTGGTTTCTCTGATTTTCATGTAATGGTCAACAGAGAATATCTAAGATGGAAGTTAAAATTTTCCTTTCAGCTACAGGGTCCATTGTTAATCTTCATTGGATCTTCAACTCCTCTGGACAAGCCAGGATCTGGCTCTTAAATGCTTACACACAGCTCCTCCCTCACCCAGGATTTGTCACACAATTTCAAGAGTACAATTTCCCGATGAATCACTCCTCTCTGTTCCTTACACCTCACTTTTATTTTTATTACTTTTTGGGAGCATGATTGTTTTACAGCCTTTCAATCATCAGCCTCTTCTGAGGGTTCCAAATGTTTAAGCAGTTTTAAACCCACATGGTTTTAGCACTCAGTTCTCAGACCAGGGTGCTGTTTTTCCACACAGTGCTGTGGCACTCCTGTGCAAAAACATCATGGATGGCTCCCAAATCCCACCTGCATGGATGGCTGCTCTCCACCTCCCTCCATGCCTGCATGGCTCAAGAGCAGCTCAGACAGGACCCAGCTTTAAATGGGGGTTCATGGCCCATTGAAGAAGGTTGTACCAGAGCTTTGTCAGCCTGTGGTGAAATCTTCACCCCTCTGGCTGGGATGCTTAACTGGGAGAAGAATTTCTCTCTGAAAGTCCCAACAGCTCTGCAATGTTGGAAAAAATCTTTATGGGGGAGTGATCCCTTCTGGTGCTTTTCAAAGCCTGCTCTTCAGAGTAGCAGATATATTTATATTGGAGGTGGGTTGCTAAGTACAGTAACTACTCCACAGGAGCCAGGCACAACAAACCAGCTCCTCAGGTTTGATGCTGTGCTTGAGCTCAGCTTCATGAGTGTGGATGGCTCCACAGCTCAATAATTGTGACAAAACATGAATCCTGAGTAGGGAATTATTTGAGGTAGCTGTGGCACCTGAGGGTTTGTGCAGTGAAGGTGCTCTGCAGGAGCTGGTCTCTCCCAGAAGTAATGAACAGACTGATGAGTTTTATCAGGGAAAGGAACGATCCTTGCTGTCTGCTGGTACAGGTCAGAACACTGGGTATGTCTTTGGTGACACAACAGATAATGAGTCATGGAATAATGAGTCATGGCCTAACCAAAGGGGAAAAGGCCATGTCTTACCTGGTGTGGCCCCATATTGTAGATTTACTACACTTATGCAATGTGAGCACTCCAAAAACTTGTGCCAGAACCAAATCCTAGAATTTGTCTGGTTATGGGATTTTATGCTACATCTAGGAGCTTGTTTCAGCATAGCTTTCTGGGGGGGTGAAGCAAATGCATTCTGCCTCATCCATTCCCCCCAAAACAGTGAAAGAGAAGCAGATATGTTGCATCTTTCTGCACTTCTAGCCAAAAGTTTCATTTGGGAAAGTAACAGGCTGAACAGAAAAAATAGGAGATAAAGCTGAAAGATCTGAGTGGCTGTGACTGTTTGTAACTTAGCAAGCTGGTCTTTGAGAAGTACTCTGTCCACTAGCTGGATGCCAATTGCCAAGAGATGCTATCAGTTGATTAAAACACAGCCTGCCAGCTTCCTGCCTGATAAAACTAAGTACAATCTGATTGGGAATTCTCAAATCCATTACAGAATGGCTAGTCCATCACTTAAATCAGCGTACACCACTTCCCCATGAATCATCAACATACTTTGGTAATATATTTGCAGCAGCTAAACCCTGACAAAAACACTGACAGTTGGTCAAAAAGGTCCCTGAGCTCCGGATCCTGGGGGTGGGAAATGGCAGGACCGTGAGGGTTTCCTGTTGTTCCCTGCTCAGCTGGGTGAAGGTCATTTCCTCTCCTCTCTCACGCAGAAGAAGCTGAACCCTCAACCTTTGAAGGTGTGTCTGTGAGCTCCCAGAAACAACAGGCAGCCCATGCAAGGAGCCCTCTCCTGTAGGGCCATGCTGACAAAGGTCACTCCCCAAAGAGGAGTGCTGCTCACTATATTTACCTCCTAGCAGGTAAATAAGTTAATCCCAGGCTGAAGAGGAAAAAAAAAAACAACCTGTCGTGAACTATTAAAAATCAGTCTTACACTTTATTTCTTCTGCATGCTGTAACACAGGAAAAAAAAATAAAACCACCAAAAACCCAAACCCAGAGCTGCAGAGCCAGGCCAGCATTCCTGCAGAGGAAGAAAGGAGCATGCTGCCAACCCATTAAGGATAATCCACTAACGGGTTGGAGTGTTTAAAAAAAGCCCTCTTTTGCTGGCTTTTTGGAGAGTTTTGTATCTGCTGAGTTGGAGGTGGGTGCCCAACCCCAATACACAACAGGGTTTGAACATCAGCTGCAATGTATGCTTGATCATCCCAATGTGATAGATGGAAGTGTTATCCAAGGAATTGCTGTGGGACACTTGCTAGCTAAGTAACAACACTGAAATACCAGAGGAACAAGTCAACCCCTGTAGAACCATAAAATCATCATTCCTTAACAGAAGTAAGATCTTAAGAGGGGAACAAACTGATGCAAAATCTGAAGAAAGTGACCAAATGCAATAAAATTTGGAGGCCATTTATTACTTATCAGGTAAACAGCAGATTATAATGAAATAATGAAGCCAGAAAGATAAGTCCTAATCATAGGAATTCTCAGATAATGCCTCGATAGGTGCTGTTATCCTCCAACTCCACCACTTATCCATGTCCTTTTGCATTCTCTCTCCATGTCCCTCCCTTGATTCTCCTTCCACTTCTTTTTTTTTCTTTTTAATATAATTAAACATTGTAAGATCTACTTGTGAAATGGATGGATAATACAACACTCTTGTAAAATGTCAATACATTATCTGGTGTAAAGTTAGTGTAACTCCATCTCTGGTCTCAACACATTTTATTTACAAGGAAATGCATAAACAGGAGAAAAATATCTATTGTTTGCACAGTTTCAGAAACATAAACTATAACATAAGGGGTTGTTTGTGCTCTCCCTTAAACTGCTGGGAGTCAGGGATGTCTCTCCAGAACTGAGACTGACTTGGAACAGGTGAAGTAAAGCAGAGATTCACAGGCACAGTTTCCTCATTTAAATTAACACAAAGTGAGAGGACAAAGAGGCTCCCAAAATTCTGTCCTTGTGGTTCAAATTTGAATATATGTTTTTAAAGCTGGCCAAGCAACTGAAATTAAACCTCATGTAATTAAGTTCCAGTAATTTGAGCAGAAAGTAGTCCTGGGAAAGTTAGCAGGCTGGAAAACATTATGGTGAAGAAGATACATTGGATTTTTTTTGTGCCATTCCTATCACATCAGAAGTCCATAAAGAGGAAATTTAGGGTAAGTCAAAGAGTTTTCAGTCTCTGGTTTGCAGACCCCAAAGGTCCATGGGCCAAACCACACAAGCAGCTGGTTGGGTGGTGTGTTCCCACCTGAAGTTTTCAGTGTCTCTTCAAGTTTTCTGTACAGGACCGTGACACTGCCCCAAAGTCTCTGTCCTCAGGGTTCCTGCTGCCTTCTTCTCAAACTCACGTGGCTTTTCTCTCTGCTCCTTACACCCACCAGCAGTCCTGGCTTACCTCCTGCTGCTGCAGAAACTTTTGGCCTCCTCTTGGTGCAGATCTATAAGCAGTGTGATCTCCTCTGCATCCAGGCGTCACCACTCCGGGTCTTCTGGGAGACTAAGGTTGGAAATTGGAAAAGGGATCACAAAAAGTGATAAAAGTAGAAGTAAAAAAGATCAGCAGCAAGGAGGAACAGCTACAGAAGACCAGGCAGTTACTAAACAAAAAGGAAAATGAACCAGGAGAAGCCTTGGTGGAAGAAAGAGAAGTAGTGGTTCAGGAGCTGCCAGACACCAGCAAAAAGGGTGCCACATAAAGCAGATGACCCTCTCTAAAGCACAAGCCCCACTCCAGGCTGGTATTGGAGCTCTGGGAAGTTTGACATCCTTCCTCTTGCAAAGCAGGATAACAGACACCCTGGAGGACTTTGTGGTGGTGTGGCTGCCCCTTGGATTAGAGCAGTGTGTCCCACCAAGCCCTGGCTTGCTTTTGGAGAGAACTCCCCACTGGCTCTCCTCTGGAAGGGATATGTGTGTGCATTGAAGCTGTTCTGCAGCTGGACCAGCGCCCAACAAAAGGAGAGACTCAGGAGATCACTACAAAACCACCCCAAATGGAGACAAAAATGTGAACACAACTGAGGCATAACCCAAGAGAAACAAGGCTGTTGCCAGCTGCCTTAAATTCACTCAATATACCTGGGGGCAAACTGTTGGGGATTTAGAACATAAAAATGTTGAAAACAGATTTTTTTGTAACATGCTGCTATTTTAGGTCATATTGTACCTTCAACTTTTGCACACACTTCAGCTAACATCACTGTGATCTGTACTTAACAGTGAAACACACAGTGTGCCCAATGATGACTGAATTACTCAGGAGGAACTACAATTGATAAGACAATGATTTATGGACCTATTGTTTTCTTGGTTCTTGTAAATAATCCTAATTGGTGTTAATCATCCACCCTCTTCTTTGTGTTATCACCAAGCAAAGTACACTTCCTAAAGAAGCTATTTAGGGGCACAATCCTTCTGAAAGGCAAGACAGCTATTGACTTCCACAGGACCTGCACTGAGGTGCTCGACCAGGGAAAACAACTCTGGAATATGAGCAAAACACATCACACTGTCTTTCCATGCTTGCACTGAAATTTTCCAATAAACCCACCATAAGTTTAGCGTGTCCCAGTAATCCTTTCCACGTGGGCTTCATGCAGTGGCTCTCCAGCCTTTTTCCCAGCTCAGAAATGCACCACACAGGATGTTCATTTGCTGATGTTTATTTACT
The DNA here is from genome assembly GCA_013400575.1 of Peucedramus taeniatus. Classification (NCBI taxonomy): domain Eukaryota; kingdom Metazoa; phylum Chordata; class Aves; order Passeriformes; family Fringillidae; genus Peucedramus; species Peucedramus taeniatus. Next base: position 1,197,159 of record WBNO01025885.1, on the reverse strand, counting down.
GCCAATGTGCAGCTCCTGCCTGCCTCCCCTTGGCATGGGCTGGCTGTGTCAAAACTGACAAAGGCTGCTTTGGAAGAGTAGACATCTGCACCAGGACTTGGTGTTTTTCTGTCTCTGATTTTATTGTTGTGACTGAAAAAGTGCTTTGATCTTTTGGTGCTTCACTGTTTGTCATGCCATGCCCTTGCCACGAGGGAGCCATGGAACTCGAGACCCCCTTCCCTGCTGGTTTTAGGTGTAAGGTTTGGTGGGCTCAGTTTGAGCATATGGATGAGCTTGCTTGGCTTTAACAGGTCTGCACTTTAAATAACACTTAAATAGCATTCTAGAGGGTGCAGTCACACACTGCTTGCTTATGGAAACTACAAGGAAACCAGACAGCTTTTCAATTTGTGTATCAAAGAGAAGGAGATTTACACATAAAAGGGTGAATTATTTTGATTTGTAGTTTTCAAGCCACTATACATTCTCCAACATAAGTGCTCCCTTGTCTCTGCTTTCTGATAGTTCATATCAGGTTCAGTGGCCTAGATTTTCAAAAGTGGTAATTTTGGAGGCAAATATTCCTCAGTGCCAACTCAAGATGCCTTAAAGAGACCAGATATTGTTAAGATACTCTGTATCTTTGGCAAATAGGGCCATTTTAGCACCTCTCAAACTTGACACCCCAAAGTGACAGTGTGAACAATCCTCATGGGTGGGTTGGCCTGAGGAATAAAGCTTTCCCTCACCACACCATCCCTTCCCCTGACACCATTCCTCACAGCATCATACCCCCAGCACCATTAAAGATTCCTGCAGAGTCAACATCACCAGTCCTTTTTGACATTCTCAACCACCAAACGTCCTAAATAACCTGCAAAAAGAGCTCACTTCCTCAGCTATTTCATCTTTTAAGTAGCTATAAGAGAAAAGTCTTCCAAGCCATGAGGCTGGATAGCCAAAATCTAGCTATATGGTATTTGAGGGAGAGGAGGGGAGAAACCCTATCCCATTATCTGCATTATCCAGTTACCCTTGGATGTCTTCCATGTACTTGGAAAAGCAATGCCCCATTCTTGAGGCTTCACATTGCAGCCACTGCCTTTTTGGCAGAAGAAGGGTGGATGTGGCTCCCTTCAAAGTCAATCAATGTCACATCTTTAATCAATCTAGAAGGTCACCACTGCATTTCCATCAAAAAAAGTTGGGTACAATTCTCGCTGAGTCCTGATTGTTTGTGGGGAACTCAGGTTGCAGTGGGTGTTGGAAGAAGTCTCTTCTGGCTCTTACCTCAGCACAACTTCTATTCCTAGGCTCTTTGTAAGAGTTTAAGATCAAATGAGAATTATACCCAGGACTCTGAGATACAATGGTGCAGAAGGATGTGTAGTGAAACCTCAAAATACACCAAAGTGACTTAGCTTTGTGTTTCTTTACAACTGTGAACACATCCAGTTTTGCTGTGAGGTTCAGAAAGCTTAGGGAGCTTTTGTGTGAAGGCAGGTCACATTTTGAGCAAGCTTACAACGATTTTGAGTTTCACATCACAATCATCTATGAAATGCCATTGTTCATCTGGGATGTCTGTGAGGGCTCACAAAACAGAAGTCTATTGCATTTCAGGGAACTGTGACTAGGAGGGAGGATCGTGGCAAGGCACGTGTCAAAAACACTCAAACCTGAAGTCAGGACCCTTTACACAAACACACTCATCAGTTCAAAATACTGAATCTATTAAGCCATAAAATTCTTCCCCCAAGCTGGAGTAATTTCATTTCCATCCTGGTACAATAGGAGCAGGATCCAAAGCCCAGTAAAGTCAAGGGTAGAATTTCCATTGATTTCCAAGGAGCCTGGATCTGATCCTAGATCACATTGTCACTGCAGCAAAACCCAGCCGTGTTGCAGTGTACCCACCTGCTCTCCAAAGTCTCAGCTCTGGCTGTTCAAATCCATTGCAGCTACAATCTAGGTTATTCCAGCGTTTACTTGGTGCAAGGCTAAATAAATACTGTTTTATCAAAATCAGCAATACTTCTCCTTGTTAGTAAATTAGGCCAACTGATGCACACCTTTTATTAGGACGATTTGTCTCCTTAAGTCAAAACCAAGTGTCAAAATCTCTATTCTATCAATCAGTCCGGTGCCCTCCTGCACCAGCTGTGAACTAGGGCTGGCTAAAGACATACAGAAAAAGTGAATGAAGACCTTACAATGTTTTTTAATGAGGTACTTACGCTTCTTTTACAATAATTCAACAAAATCTGGCTAGGTAAGGGATCAACAGCTTTTATGCACACAAGAAAGAAAGAAGAGAAGAAGGAAAGCAAAAAGGAAGGCAGGCAAGAAGGGAGGAAGGAAGAAAGGAGGGGACGAAGACCCTCTGTTTCATTTATTAATATTTCATATTGACAAGTCACAAAACCACAAAAACACAAAAACCTTCTTTAACCTTTGCCTGTTCTCAACAAAATCACCCACCTACAAATTAAAATCCCCTCCAGACATTGCTGAAATTACTTTCTTAGGCAGTTCTGTAATGTAAATTGTTCTGCACACTAAGAAATTATTTCAAAAATAAGATGCAGAGATTTTTTCCTTGTGTGCAAATCAAATGAGAGGTCTATATCTGAGAGGAATTTCTGGGAAGAACAAACAATCTTCCACAGCCAGTACTAGAATAGGTGCCCTAAACAAACCTCCAGAAGGAGCATAATGAGGCAATGATTTATGGTGTGCTATGCAAGTCTCACTGCTGTGAGTGTGTTGTAAGAACCAGAGAAAGGGAGAGGCAGTAATCATGCAGCCTCCTCCTCATGTGTTTCTGGATATTACCTGCTCAGGATATGAGTGTGAGACAGGGCTGCAGCCTCCCTGAGCTGCAGGATTGGCAAATGATCTTTGTGCTGCAACATCTTGTCTTGTATTTACGGCACCATCTCCCACTGCCTAAAAAAAAATTTTAAAAATCTGCATATGGATATTCTGAGATTTTGCACAAATATAAAATGTTGTTCGTGTTGGACATGTTATTGCTTGGTGTGTTCCAAAAAGGATTTTCAGGAATGTTGCCATCAGCAGGTAGAATCCTGGATATTTCCGAATGAAGGGTAAAACTTCCCTTGGCTGCAAAAGGGGCAGCATTTTACCTATGAATTAGGGACTAAATACAGACAACAAATTCTGCCCACAGAAATATTTGAAAGAATATCTTGGTCCTGAAGTACTAGAATCAATTAAATGAAGAGCAGAAATATGCAATGTAACCAGCATTGCACCAATCAATACAAATCAACAAGAGCCTGACCCTGTATGTGTTGTATTTGCAATTAGCTGGGCTTTTTTTACAATTTAAAATTCATTTGGGTTCTTGTACTGACTGGCAGGTTGCTTGCACTTATGCCCATATTCCTCCCAATTCCTCCAATTTAAAATACAAAAAAACCAAAAAAATCCCCACAACTAAGAATTAGTCTTCAAATGTGTTTGGTAAGTTATTTATCATAAATAAACATGGAAAAGATTACCTGCAGACTACTTGTGCTCAACTTCCCCCCTGCCTTCTCCCCACCCCAAAAGGCTAAATCAGTGAAATAAATTAATTGTTATGAATTATTCAGCTCTACCTGTGGCAATGAAAAATAGCAAGAGCATTAGGATTCTTCTTTGTGTACTAAGCCTCTAATTTATAGAGAATGCATATTAATAAAACACAGGATATTCATCAATATTCAAGTCACTGGCTGCCTGACTATTTAATCTAAAATTACCAGCCAGCTCAAAACTCTTACTAGTTAATCATGTAATCTAAGCCATTCTGATATTGATGGTTAACATTAATTGCCCAACTGCCACTTATAAAAACCTCTCCTACATCTTCCCTTTGCCTGGCAGGGAGCCTTTGACATGTTTAACTTTTCAGACAAGCTGGAGTAGGTCAGCTCATCCAGCCTGTTCTCCAGCCCAAAATGTTTGTTTGCTTCGTTCTCATGAAAGGGATATTGTCTCCTGTTGTGGTTTTGCTTTTGAACATGAACAGTAAAAACTGTCCTTCATTATAAGGATCTTTGATACGTTCCCCTCCTTCTGCAGATGTTCTGCAGGTGGAGAGAATAACCAGCTGGATTTTGTTGCCTGCACAGATTGTGTCATCCTTTACAATAGAAACAAAAGTGTTCAGATCAGGGAGGCCAAAACAGTCTCATCTGCCAGCCACGTACTCTACAAAAAGCCACCGACCACAGATTTCCTCCCCCAAACCTGACTTCACACTCCAAAGGGGATGGCTGGCAAAGAGCAGTGACAGCTTCAGACATTGCCAACTTCTGCTGCATGACCTGCTCTGCACAAATCAAGGTGAAATGTAAGAACTGGGGGGAAATTCTCATGTGATAAAACTTAGCTAAGGTTTAGGCTCAAACTCCCAAACTTTATCACACCAGTAAGAAATGACAATGAAGAGGGTGGCAGTGACATCTTCCTAAAGCAATGCACTTGAGCTGGTCTTAGTACTTATCATATGATTTTTTTTCTTATCTTCTTTTTTCTTTTTATAAACTTAATCAAATTAAAATTTAAAAAAATACAGGAAAAAAATACACAAGCAAACAGAAACCTTTCAGTTTTTTCTAACCAAAAAGTTAGGATCCTTGAAGTTAATTGCAAATCAGCAAACCTGCAAAGAACTCACTGTAGCAGAAACTTCAAACTGCAAATATATAGTCATGTAAGTGCTACTGGATAATTAAAAAAGGATTTTTAAAAAACAACAGTCTTACCCCTTTCAAATGACACCCTTAGGTAATTTAAACTGAAATTTAAGTATCACAGACAAATTTTGCAAAAAAATTAGGGGTTTTTTTGCATAAAGAACATACTGGATGCAGTAATTCTCTGGATTGAGAGAAATTGCTTGCATTTTATGATTTTGCCCCTCTGGAATCCAGGAACTACCAGGAAGTTACCAAGTGTATGTTCCCATGAAGTGAGGGCTGCTGAGCAATGCCTGATCAGATAAGATACACGGTGTTGCTTCTACTACTCCAGAGCAAAATCACCCTCCTGGCCTTACAACTTATGTAAGGGACCCCAAAACCCATCCCAGCCGTGTCAACTTGAACTTGAACCTGGACGTTGGCAGAAAGCAAACACTCAGTGTGCAATGGCAGCGTCTCCCAGCCCGTTTCAAAACTCCAGTAAATATTTGTGGAGGATGTTTTGTGGCCCTTGCGCAGGTCCCGTCGGCGGCTCGGCTCGGCGCGGCTTCCCCGCGGTGAGCTCCGAGCTGCTGAGAGGGAACAACGAGCTGACAGCAAGGAGAAAATGATGACTGCATGGTGAAACACGGCCTCAGAACAAGCAAAGACTAAATAAACTCTCAGCATACCTCGGTAATTCTTTGTGGCACAAAAACTGGCTTGGGCCTTGTCTGAACTGGGCTTTTACCTAAGTTGGAAAACCATGTTTAAATTAAATTTAAAGACCATTCTTCTTAAAAGCACTTCTACGATGCTTTGGCTGGACAATGTATTTTTCTAACCAGTGTTTACATAGTTTGACCCATTTTCACTTCTTTGCTTTAACTGAAACTATTAATTAAGCTATTTAAAAATTAAATTGAGTATATGCCTGCTTTGGACTGGATCTCAGGCTTCATTTAATTGTTGGCTCTTGTCCTGAGTTTGGCTGTGAGGGTGTGTGAATCTGTCTCTGTTTGGAAATGAACATAAAATTACAAATATATTTCATACAGACTACGAGATTGAGAAAAATACTGAAGACATGCCCTGCTTTAATTGTTTTAATTGTTTGGAATATAACCCCATGATATTGAAAAATTACATCTGCAAGAAGCACAGTGACATGAGTCCAGTGTGGCTCACTGTGGAAAACTGTGCAATTTTAAATGGCTGAGCTGGTGTTAGAGATAGAAACCAAAGTTCAATTTTCGTGAGCACAAAAACAGCCACACATCATATTTCTTGTGATTTATATGCCACAATCATGCTGGATTTTCAAGTGGAAGAGATGCCTAGAAATTAATGAAAAGGGGTCATCTCTATTTTTCTATTTGCAACTAAAATAATTCAGGGCTTTCTCTCATAGAGAGGCCAATGTGCAAGCTGAAGTCTGATTTAGATTTTCCCATTGAATGGCTTTTCTGTACAGAAATCTCATGAAGACACACTGATTCTTTAAACTTCACTGTTGATGCTGAAATTATGCTGTGTGTCAAAATTACATCAAACAACTGCACTTATTTCCACCAGAAAAATTTGATTATTTCACTCTCATTTACATTACATTTTTTCCCCACTATAATGCTGACTTTGTAATTCCCTTAGGTCTGGACACCTCCAAGTAGACTTTTTCAGTAGAAAGAAACCTTTCATTATATTTCATAATTTTTTTCCTACTTGATTTGAATGTTATAATTGGATTGGAGAGATATTTGTTGCGAACTTCATGTTTTGCCAGGCTCCATGAACAGCATCTTTTAATTTCTCTCTTTTCAATGAACCTTTTGACTTGATAAAAGTGGCTCTAAGGTATTTTTACAAAAGAGGCCAACAGAGCCAGTTCATTTTAAACCCTTCTCTTTAAAGTATCTCATTTCCTTACTATTTCTTAATAGAGGCACTATCCTGCAATGTCATAAAGAATGTTGCAGTTGACTTCAGTGGGACCAGGATCACTCTGTACTGTAATTAGTTCTATATTTCAAAATATTAGAGGTCATTTTCTTCTTTTTTTTAATTTGAGAAAAGAAAACATTTAGAAAAAAAGGCTTTCAAGTGTGACTGTCAGTAGAATACTAAAAATAAGTTGCAGGCATTCCAGTTGCTACAATTTATGTTTCTAATGAAATTTTCCTCTTCTCATTTACTGCAAATTTTTAATGTAAGCTTTTACAGCCATTGATTCAGTATCTTTAATCTTCCACCAATATTAGATAGAAATGGAACTAACTAGGGAAAATCTATCTGGTTATAAAGCACAGTGTCTATAAAGTTGTTCAGTTCATCCAAAACTGCTTTTTTTTTCCCAGCGGGTCAGATAGAATAAAATTATATTTTGAAATACTGTTAATACTATTCTGAGATTAATGCACTTGTAATTAATAATAAGTTTAAAATATTATGATGTCTCTGGAGAAATCAAAGGATTCAGTGTCAATCATCCTGACTACCAGCACTGGGCAATATCCCACAGCGCCAAGTTCTGGTTCTTTTAATTGCATTCAGCAGCAAAAGCTACTCCCTGAGACTGGTAGCAGAATTCAGCTCCAGCCCAGACCAGGGAGGGAGCACATAATTTCCAACTACTCATTTAGATGGGATCTGTCAGGGTTTGCATGAGCAAAAGCCTGGGAGCCAGTCTCACAGGGAGAAAATAGCTGAGCACCCACACCCCGGGTCACGGCCTCTCCGTCCTTCCCTGTGCCGAGGGCTTGCCGCAGGCTCTGCCAGCACCATGCTCCCTGTTTTGCAAAGAGGGCTGTGCTGCTTCACTGGGAGCTGTCAGGCTCCATCCCCTGCCCCAAGCTCCTCTCCTCAGCCCCATAAACACCCCAGAGCAGACACCCTTTTGTCCACACAGTCTATTTATAAAACCCCACTTCCAACATGTTTCGGCTGGTGTAGGTCAGATCCACGGCTCCAATTATGGCAGCCAAGCTGTGTAGCAGGAAGGTGCAGCACCCGAAGAAATGGTTCAGGGCCAGTAACAACTTGACCCCAAGCAGCCCCAGAAGAGCAGCATGTCTGACCATGCCCTTGGAGCAGGGCAAATACGTGCTTTTCCCTCATGACCATCATGCCAGTGCTAAAAATATAAAGCACTTCGACCCTGCAAAGAGCTCGAGTGTGCCTTATGGACAGTCCCTTTAAAATCCACAGGTCTGTAAGGCAGAATGAAATCCCGCACCCACTGAAGCAAATGGAAAAACTCTCCTGCCCTGCAGGGTGCCAGGAGCTTCCCAGGGCAGGAAAGTTAAGAACATGTGCAAGACTTTGGCAGGACAAGAGACCTATTTTTGGACACTGCTTATTCTAGTTATTTCTACCGTTCCCATTAACACTGTCCCCAAACACGTGGGAATCATTCATGCATTTGTTAATCTTGAAATGAGAAATGAAGGTTGCCCAAATTCCCTGGATGAGGAACAGCAGCAGAGGCAGGTCTGTCTGCTTGGGGGTTGCTCCCGCACGCAGAGTCTGGCTGGGACATGGATACACCATGCAGCCCACAGCAGCAGGGCATGGGGATACAGACTCTGGACACCTCCTCTGCCATAAATGCCCATGTATTTACCCTTCCCACACCCTCTGCACGGGCAGTGACAGATGAGCCCCATCAAACATCCAGTGGTGTCTCTGCAGCTGCCATGCATGGACAGGCACTTCCACTTTCCTGTGGGAAAGCAGTGTATATTCCTTCTTTGCTGCTGAGACCTGACTTGTGTGCTCCCCACTCCACTTACTTCTCATCATGCACAATTTCATGGCTGGGATGCACAGGAAGGTCCTGCCAGGATACGACTGGTTAGCTCCCACATTCCCAGGGCTTTATCCAGCGGCACATGCCAGTCTCCAGACAGAAAGGTCTCTGCTGTTTCCAACAATGGGTTAAAGTGTTTCCTCTACACTGGCCAGTGTGGTCCAGAGCAGTGAGGAGGTGAGTACCCCACATGGCCATGACCATGGCTTGGCACACAAAGCACCCCAGACATGCACAGCCATCCTCACCACATCCTCTGGGCACAAGGGAGACTTGGGGGCTACATGCACGTGCACGTGCATCTTTTCTCCTCCATCTCATCTATATCTGGCACAGGGAAGGGGTGTGATCTCCTGACAGTGTGAGAAAAAGTCTCTATTTATTCTGTCTGGAAGGGCGTTGTGTGCAGTGAGAGCATCTCAGCTCACGTGTGTGCTCACAGGAGACATCATTTGGGGTGCTGACAGAGGACCCCTGGTGCATCTCCCCAACCATGGGGGTTTACCTGCAGATCACAGCCAGCAGAAGGAGAAATTACTTCAAATCTACCCTGCCCTCTTCCAGCACCCTAATACTGTCCAGAAGAGCCAGTGCTGAGTTTCAGTGGGCTGGAGGTGTGGGCACAGGCTCCCTTCTGCTGACTCGACTGAGCCCCGGGGCCCCTCAGGGCTGGCGGTGACGGAGGCACTTCTGTCAGCACTCTGCGGAAACAAGTTAATTGACATATGCTAACACACTGTTAAACATAACACTGTCGTGTTTAAAAATATACTAGCTGGTTGGATCAAATGCATTTTAAAACATGCTTGCTTTTTTTTTTTTTTTTTCTGAAAAGGATGAGGTTTTGGTTAACATGTGCTAGTAAAAACATTTTTGAACATGGTTGAGATGCAGGAGATGTAAGAGGAAGAGCAAGTGTCCTTTGGCCGAGTACAGTCTGCAGGGAAAGTTAACTTAAAAAACAGGTTTTCCCTGATAATGTTAATTTGTTTACATTGTCCAGTTCACAGGATTTCAACATGAACATGCAGCAAAATGCCTGTGTGCAGCATAATACCCATGTAATCCATCCGCAGCGTTTGTAAATTCAGCCCTCAGGCACCACCGCAATAAACACCATAATCGTGTAATACGATAATAACAACTCCCCAAAAGCATTACAACTCTTCCTGTCAATACAGGTATCTCTTTAATGACATGCTAAAACTGAAACAAGAATTAAAATCAAGATGTTGTTTTGTGTCTTTAGCTATAGTTGTAATATACATCCAGGGGGAGGACTGTTCCCTCTGACTGAAAGGAAGCCAGTTTCTGACTCTGTCCACTTTTCTCTCTGTAAATTGCTACTGCTGGAAAACACACAAAGCATTCCTCTTTGCATGCTCTTCTGCTGCAGGCTGGTCCTCCAGCACTCTTCAGCCCAAGGATTCTACAAAGCTAAAAGCTGCAATAGCTTTTTACTTTTAGTTTGAAGCCAGGATCCTCAGCCACACAATCACTTCCAGTGAAGCTCTTCACACCATCACAGGGCAGTGAGTGTGATTTTTGGCTGGTGAATGAAATAGCGAGTGCAAGAGAACACTAAAAGACAAAAGACTTTCCTTCCATGCAAATGTACTGTGGGACAGTAAATGGAAAATGAAATAGCAAAATCTAGGTCAGTGAAAAGCTTATGGTATGAAGAGACAATAAGCAGAATTGCCTCTAAATATAACAAATACTTACTCAGGTTTTTACCAAAAGCTTGAGGGTTCTTTAAACAATAATGCTGGGGCCTGATATGTAAATCTGCATGTTCAAATATCATGGTGCAAAATGAAGTCAAGATTCAAGAATGAAACCATACATCAAATGCCTGGCAATGAAGGTACACAAATATATCCTGTGATTGTCCTTCATCTGTGCCCAAGTCAGTGTAATTGTAGAGCTGTACAAGGGGTTTTCAATCAGGCTTTGGGGATGAAGTGCAGAGCTGAGACCCATCTCTGGGCTGAAATCACAGGGGCTAGAGAGAATTTGCACAGATACTGCTCAGAGATGACATTTCTGTTAGAATAAGTGAGGGTGTTTTGAGGTTTACATTGCATTTTATGCTCAGGGTTTAAAGCAGGAGAAATTAAGACAAAGACGCCTATGGAGATGAAAGGAACCTGGAGGGCACTTAAAAGCAAACCTGTCATTACAGAGATGCCCAGGCCAGGGTATCCCCAGCCCCAAGCACTGCTGCCACATGCAATGGCATCCTCTGTGCTCAGGAATGTCTTGTCCTGGGACTCCAGGGATGGGCATTTCATCAGAGAGCTGGGGCCAAGATGACCCTGGTCATTTGAGCTTGGACTCGATGATGTGAGAGACCTTTTTCAACCCAAATGATTCTGGTATTCTGTGTGCTGCAGCCCAATACTGTATATTGGCCCTGTATATCTGTGAGATATGGAAGGGGAAGGAAGACTGAGGTTGGAGCTTAGAGAAGGTTCAACACATTCTCTCAGCACTAGCTGCTACCAGAAAGAGAAAGGAGAAAAAAGAAAGGAAAAAGCTGAGGCTGAACACTTATTCTAGGCTCCTGCCCTTACCACACTGAGCATAAGAGATCAGAGGGCTGTCCTGCCTCTGCCCTGGGGCAAATGCTCCTGGTGAGAGGATCTGGTGAAAATTTGTAAAGTCCTCTGGCTATGCTATTCTCCAGAGGAGATGATATTATAGGATTTTTTTAAAAGAGCAAGCAAGAAAAAAGCCTGTAAGCTTATGAACTTCCTTGATCTGAAGCTCTACAAATTCTTTCCATGGTTTTGGTACAGCACCTTATGTGCAGGGTGGAAGGGGAAGCTATTGAGTGTTGAATTACAGAGGGGAAAAACATCTCAAATTCCTTACTATTTATACTCACAACTTTCCCAAATCATTATACACAAATCTCCTAGCCTCAGCTGAACTTCTCATGGGTTACAGGGCCAAGAAAGAGGTGGAGCCTTCATGGCTCGCTCTAAGCCTTTCATAAACTTGAAGTTTCTAAAAAAAATGAAAGCAATGAAAGTTACCATGCCAGCCAGAGAAAATTCTACCTCTACAGCGCCCCACAAGAACAGAATTAATATACAAGACAGTAGGAGGTTGCTTTCATAACAGGGAGCATAGGTTGCTTATTTGTGAGAAGTTTTCTGGGACTACCTTCATTGTTAAGCTGAGGCTGACACTGGGTACAGAGAGACAGAAATTTCACAAAAGCATTGAGCGATTGGGGGTATTTGAGAAAAAAATCTATTCTGGTAGTCCAGACACTAGGCTGGGACTTGTTAAGTTGTGAACTTGTTAAATTCCGGCTCCACCAACGGCTTCCTGCATGACAAGAAACCAAGAGCCTATTTCTGCTGGTACAAATTCTCCTTGACTTTCAGAGACACCACGGCCTTCATGTGGCAGCTCCTTACCCATGAAGCTGTTTGAGGATCTGCTTCCTTGCTTGCACATGAGCTCCACCAAACATCCTTGGGATGTATCAGCAAACCAGGGGGCAAAGAGGGGCTGTAACCTCACAGGACACGTCCAGGTGCAAGCCCTGAGAGATTCATCTTTGCACAGTTCTTCTCCACACACAAGCCTGGTTTTGGGATGGCTTAAAGACTTATTTGACTTTTTAAAATTCCTCTCCCACAATCAGTGGATGGGGGAGAAGTGGATGGTTTTCAGATTTTAGTTTCCTTGTTATTATTTATGGTGTTTCCTTGTTTTGCCAAAGTTTCATTAATTGTTTCTAGCCCTAACAGTGAATTAAATTAGGAATACCCATTTCTGCTTTTGTTTCTGAACTATTTTCACTTCATGGCTTTCAAGTTTTAGCAAGTGCTCTTATTTTTGGATTTTCAACATTGAACAGGGCAATAGAGACATTAAAGTAAGAAATATGCTAATTGGACTATATAATAAATGTAAAAGTTATGAGAACTCTTTAATCACATGAGATTTGGAGGCTCCCACCTCTACCCTAATTAAAAATCTCAGTCCTATATGATTTAGCATGAGACTCACCAATACTGCTTACAAGAACCACGTGCCAGAATGAAGCACCCCATGGGCTCCTTCAGAGGGACAAGTGGCATCTTCCATGAGCAAATTTAAGGTCCTAAACTGCAACCATTTTACAAGAAGGACCCAGGAAACTCCAACAGAAACAAGGACGTGGACTCCAGGACTGTATCTGGGTCCCTAGGAGGACACATGAGATCCTCAAGAGGATCAAAAGGAAACTCCCCATGGAGTGATTCAGTGGGGCAGTTTCTGTCCTCATATCTCTCTGAGGGAATTCTTGGAGGGTAATGCACAGGTCCTACAGTCCAAATTCTTCACAATCTACTAACCAAAAAGTCTGCAGCCAAGAAGAGCACTGATGGCCAGGGAGATAGCTGCTCTCCCACCTTTTCCATGCAGGAGGGATGGACCTGAGCTCACAGCTTTGTTGCCATGCACAAGGTGCCAATGAAGCCAGCGGGGTTCAATGGAATGTGCAGCCATTGAACTCTGTTATGTTTATCCACGCCTAAGTGCTTTTTAAACACGGACTGTTGAATTACCTTAAAAGCACCTTAGCCAATACCCTCTCAGATTTCCAACTGATAGCCCTTAAATAAGAGTTTTGCCCCCGTTAAACAAGCAACTATAACATTACTAGAGGTCTGGACCCTTTTGCACTGAGCTTCGACCTACAGCAGTATTTCCCTGCTAGAAAAAAGCAGGCTGGAGTTGGTGACATAACACCAAATATACAGATGGGACCACACTATAATTAGCAAGGGAATGTCATTCCTGCCATCTTTGCTTCGTTTGTAACTGTGCCTGTAAGCTCTGGGGAATGGTGTGCATTTCACACAGTCTGCACAAGAACGAGGATTGCCAACTGTCCCAGTTCTGGTGGGATACCCTTGGTCTTCTGACCCGAGGCTTGCAGAGATGCCAGCAGTGCCGCGGAAGAGCAGTGCCCCTCGCCAGGCCACTGCCATGACCCCTGCTCCCAGGGCAGAGGGGAGGGATCTCTCTGCATGGAATCAACAACTCAGCTCCCTCTATAACACCTCATGCTCCCATCCAGAGGAGCACTACCCATTGTTCCTTGACAGGCTCCTTCACACAGACCCAAAAACATCCTTTTGCCCATCACCAAGCCAAATGAGCAGCCTGGGCCTAACAAGAGAGGCTAATAACTCTGTTCCTCTCCACACTCAGCCTGCTCCCAGGAGGGAGAGGATTTATTCAGAGCAAATATGGGGATTTTCACTGGAGCTGTGCTTTTCAGCATCTAACCAGTATTTTTAAATCTCTCTATTTGTTTCAGTAAAACACCAAATCAATGTTTAAGGTTTTACTGCTTACTTTAAACATTCTCAATAATGTTAAGTCCAGTTGTCTTTTGAACACTTTGTCATCCTCTGCAGGCACTTAGTTGAAAACCATACTGTTGGCTTTCCTCTGTCTGTGCAGTCAGGTGAATTTGTTTGGTTTTTCACCAGGCTGCACAAACTGGTGAAACGAGCCAGGGGAGCAAATAAATCCATAGCGTAACATGTTGCTTGTCTTATGTACAAAATTCAACTCAGCTTACTCAAGGAGGCCAATTCATCCTACTGGGTCCAAGGGGACCTTGCCTCTGAATGTCCCAAAGCATGTTAGGAACATTAAGTTGTACAGATTTTTAACCTTAGGGATTTTAAACAGAACAGACCCCTGTGATCAGCTCATCAGAGTCTTCTTCATGACACATAAATAATTTCCCTGTGTATTTCTTGCACAAACCCTGAATTTTGAGATGAAGTAGAGCACATTTTTCTGGTAAGGACTTCGGCCTTGATGAAAAACTTGAAATGATGCTCAATGCACCACATCCTTACGTAAGATTTCCTGATTTTTTTTATTTTATCATGAAAAGTCCACCACCACAACTCCTCCCACAGTGCCCCCATCTTAATTGTAGAGGTGAGTAAACTGAGGCATGGAGGAGTAACTTCCCCAAAGTTACAACAACATCCAAGTGTGGTTTCCCACTGTTATTTTTATAGAGGTTCAGGGTTCCCCTGAAAGGGCTGTCTGGTGTGAGCTGCCTGTCCCTGCTGCCACCTTCCCTCTGCCCCCCACCAGTGCCGTGTCACTGCTCCCTGTGCACCCCCAGGTGAGGGAGGCACCCCAGTGCCCCCAGCACCCACCTGCACCCCCAGGCTGTGCTCCCAGAGCCCCTGAGTCCTGCCCCATTTGTGACAGAGGAATCAGGCAGCTCCTGCTGTGAGCTGGAGCCAGAGTCCAGGAGACTGGAGACCTGGGGTCTGCTCCCAGCTCTGCCACTGAATTTTTGCAGATCTGCAGGGAAATCACTTATTTCCCTGGGATTTCCCCATAAATTTGACAGAGTGCCTTGAGATTCCCCAAGGAAAGGCACTGTTCAAGTACAAAGCTTAATTATGATTGTTATAATATAGTCATGCCACTAATTCCCACTAAGAACTGCAAATCGCTCCCATTCCTCTCCTCCATCCCCCATGCTTGTCAGTGCTGGTGGACAATTAATTCCTCAAAAAGGAATATATTAAACACATGTGAAATCTTTTTTATTCACAGGACATCTCTGAGCAGATTGCAGTTCCCTTCAAACATATTTGTGATTTGAATGCGTCAAGTGATGTATTTCCACATTTTTTTTTAACAGCTTGACAGAATTTATTCAAAATTCAAGTTGTGACTGGCCAAATAAATCTTGCAACATCCTTCTTACGCCTGTGATCAACCAAATTCTTCTGTCATGTAGAAATTTAAAATTCATTTTCTATAAAGCTTGCATAGTTGTCTTTAGAAATCGTATTGAATGAGCAGCTTTCCCCCCCCACCCAGTTAAATTTAGTCATTTTTAAATCCACAGGAAGCAATCTCAGGAGGAGTTTAGAAGGCTGAGGTGAGTCCATTGAAAACCTCAAATGAATTAAAATACATTGAAAATACCTTGCATTTTTGCCCTGCAATAAACACCAAGGCTGCCACAAGAAATGCATCAGCCTCTCCCAGCCAGGCTGAGTCACAACTACTGTGACTTTTCTTAAGCCAAGGGGTTAATGAAACCCCTGCCACAAGGGTTAAAGGATAAATTCAGCTGTATGGCCATTGCTTAAGGAACATTTGAAGGGCAGTTCAATATCCCACCTACAAAAATCAACCCCTCTGCTGTCAGCCCTGCAACCTGAACAAGGAGCTCTGAGATCTATTTGTGTAATATTAGACCTGAAAAAAATTACAAGTTGTGATGAAATTAAAGACATCCAAATTTTTAGCCATTCTCTGCTGATAAAGGCTCTATTATTACCATTTACAAAGGGGAAACACAGCCAATTATAAGCTACTTCTGGCACATGCCAGGCCTCGAGTAGAAGATAAGCCAACACAGCAGAGCTTGCAGCTGGAAGCCCAGAAACGTGAAAATGAGCTGACTCATGGAAATATCCTCATATAAAATATCGGTTGGTTATTTTTCTCTGCCTCCTTTCTGTGTGTCTTAGGAATGATATATGAATTGCCTTATTTACTTTGTCCCATAAAACTTACATTTTTTTATTAATGTGCTGCCAGCTCCAAGAGCAGTCGGTGTGGGAGCAGATGGAGGGAGGGAAGCAGGGGGGAGAACAGCTCTTTTGGGGGCACAGCATTGGAAAGGTCCCCTGCAACACTGCAGGTCCAAAAGCACAGTGGCCAATTTTCACTGAGCTTTGTCCTGCTCCCAGAAAGCAAACCTGATTTCACCAAAACCAGGAGGCTGCCTGCACTGACATTACACTGGGGAGAATTAGTGTCAAATGAGGTTCTCAGAATTTATGCTCCTACCTGAAACCAAATTGGGAGCAAAAGTGATTTCCTCTGATTTTTCCCAGTGCTGCCCATCCCAAAGCTCAGTCCCAGCAGCAAGCCTGATGCCCAGCCCTGCTGTTCCCCAGCAGGCAGGGGATGTCACTGGCCATGGGCTGCCATCAGTAGAGATAATGACTGAACTTACCTGCCTGGCACACCAATGTGGAGCTTTTCCCTGCACTCACCCCAATTTCCATGAGGAAATGTAACCTTTGAGATGTCTGCCCCCTTTCAAGCCCCCTTAGAAAGCATTCACACATTGTTAGGGGAGGCCTGGGTCCAGGTGGGTGGGTGGTGGGATGCTATATGCCTCATTTCCTAAGGAAATGAGGTTAAACAACCCTGCCTTTCCCCGTTATACTGCACTATTGAATTAAGGATGGTGAATGCTCATTATGAATATAATTAAAAGCAACAGCCTCATCTAACAATCTATTTTTATCCGTTCCTCACCTAGACAAGCAGCAGAAGGAATTAAAATCTGAAGGGAAGAGCCACAGTCGGGTAGAATTTTGCTCTCCACTGGATGTAACCATGTTGAAACACAATTTCAGTAACACAACCTTCCTTAAAAACTACTGTCCGAAAAAGACGTGCTTTGGATGCTTTTTTTTCCTGGGAAACCCATGTTTAACAACTGCAAGGGCACAGATTGGGAAGATATTTCCACTTTACGAGGGAAGAAGGCATGAGCTTTGCAGCATTTCTTGCACCAGCTGCCGGCCCCCGTGGCGGCAGGGTAGGTAATTAAAAAGGACATCATGTAACAGATAAATGCAGGATAGTAAGTAGTCATTACTTGATATATAGTATATCATCTATTATTAGAGGCTAATAATTCTCTAACCTATTCATGTTAGTCTTTTGTCCGAGGAGCTGGCTGCTTGGCACACTCTAAATTTCTCAGCATAAAATTTACTCGATGTTACAACTCATATCTAATCCCAAATTTCTGTGCATTTCACTGCAGTATATCATGTAGCGAGGTAAAAGCTCAGCACTAAATCCTTTGCAAAAGGAAGAATGAGCCAACAAAACTCCATGTTTTCACTTTCCTGCCAGAAATAAAAAAACGGTACTTTGAATATTTTTCTTAGTTGTAATTTTATTTCCTCCTTTAGAATGCTGCAATTCTAGACATGCTCAGCTGTACTTTACACAGCACTCAATAATGCACTTTTTACTTGATATTTTTATATTTGTGGAAATAACCTGGATTTTAAATACATTTCTACATACATTTAAATACATTTTTAAATGCATTCTAAAGGGAAGCAAAGGAAGTGCTATTGTGTTTAATCACAAGGAGCAAAATCCTCAAGTCATGTAAATCACCATTTCACAATCTGCTCTGCAGTATCCTAATTTGGAAAGTGTATCACAGCAAACCAAGCTGAATTTATAAAGCATTCTTTACACGTTCAAAACATTCATGAAACTTAAGAGTGTCAATCTCCATCAGCTGTCCTAGATTACTCCAAGAAATAGAAGTAGAATTTATTTATTTGTAACTTCATTTCTTTTCTTCTAACTACAGATGCTTACTTTTCTTTTTAATTTTATTTTATTTCACTTTTTTTTCCCTTTTAGTTCCTTTAACTTTCTGTTACTTTTCTTTCCTTTACTTGCTTTTATTTTGCTTTCTTTTGCCTTATTTTATTTTTATTTTTATTTCTAAAGCCCAGTCTAAAAACTTAACTTACACTATAAAAAAAAAAAGTGAAGCCACCCCAAAGTACCCAATTACAGTGTCTCCAGAAGGTTTAGAAGCCAGAACAGCACTGATAAAAAAAGCCACATGGGACGAAGCAATAACGCTGCACTCGCCCGCAGGATCTCTGCTGATGAGCAGCTCTACAAGGACTCCACTGATAAGGGCTCACAGCGAGAAACTGTAGTAGCTGCACCAAAAATGACACCAGATCTCTGCTCCTGTCTTCTGCAAATTGTTTTCCAGTGCAGCTCTCTCCTGGGAGACAGAAAACACTTGCGGCAGGCTATCGAAACCTCACACTTTCCGTTTACCTGGCCCTGCCACCAGCCAAGAGCTGGAGATGCAGCAGGAGGACAAAGTCTGCAAACTGCCAGGAGAGGCTGGAGCAGACTTAGGAGAGGAGCAATGGGACCCTCCCAGCAGCTTCAAATGCAAATCGCCCCAAAGAGCTCTGGATTATGGCTGGACCCAACTCCAGATTAAAATGAGAGTTGAGTAGTGGAGTTAGGAAGTGAGCCAGATGGGGAAAATACTCCCCTAGGGATTAGGAAGCATGTGGCATTCAAAATGTGTGATATAATTTTTATGTTGTTTGCCTTGTTTAGGTATCTTTCATAGAAAAGCAGTATTTTGTCCACCAAAGGCCCCTAAAACCTACGTGCATTTTTGCAGTACTGTGCTGCTCGTTTTTTGTCCATGAGCCACATCGCATCTGTGCTCATTTGAATCCCATTCCCCATAGTTTTGTCTGGAATTGGCACCAGCCTCTTTCTCCTATAGAGGGATTCTGCATGCTGCACTATAGCTGTTATACTCCACCCCAGAGATTGCTGCAGTTCGGCTCGGCAAGATTTACTTTCAGGCTCCCTGTAAGAGTACAAGCACTTGGGGTCCTTTCTGTGTTTTAGAAAGGGAATAAATACCCTTTGTTAGGACTCAGAACAGAAATACAAAGGTTCCCATGTTGAGAGGCTCTGCCCTGGCTCTTGGAAAAATGCAGGGAAGGTTGAGCAGGGAGAGGGACCAGTTCAGGCAGAGCACACAGCACTGGTGCAATTACAAAAGGCTCATATCTAGAAAGGAAAAGTTTGTGCTGATATTAAAGCGATAGTAAAGGAGGAAAAAGCCCTCTCAAGTGTGTTAAAAACACTTGACCCACTTCTATGTAAACTGACAACCCCTTGCTTTTTCCCTAAGATTAGCAGCCTCCACTCCACCTCGCTTGCAGTCCCTGAGGACTTTCAGTAACTTTCTCACTGTTACGTTTAGGAGATGGGAAATATTTTCCTATGGCTCAAATCCCTGTAAGACCAACTGAATTACAGGGAAAAAAAAATTACTTCACTTTCTAACAGATGCACGAGTGCACCTTGGGATGAATGTGTTATGGAGTCCAAGCTATTGCCACCTGCCTCCCAATTACATTTGCTGCATTGTCCCTTGTGGTGTGCACCTGTGACATGCTGGCACGGAGCGGGGACGACTGGAGCGTACAGGCGTGGACCAAGCCACACAGGATTTTGTTTTGCAAAAGTCTCCCAGCAATTAGTGCCATGCTTTCTTAAAGCATAAGGGATATTCTGCAGCAGCTGACTTTCTTTCCTCCCCTCGATATGGTGAATTAACACAGAGAAATTGTTGTCTTGTAAAGGGGCAAAGCCGTGAAACTATAATTTAAAAAACTCTTCACCTTAGGATACCAAATGTCCAGCTGGCCAGGGAGCAATCTAACAAGGGAAAAGGTCATTTATGGGCTCCCTGCTACCTCTCGTCACATATACACCTAGTCAGCCAATTAACTACCTCTAGAAATAATTCCCATCAAATTTCAATATGATTTTTACAGCTGAAATAATAGAGAAATCCACAAGACTGTGACTGTTTGCAGCAAGAATGATGAACAAAGGAAAGCTTCCAAGGTTTTAGGCTCATTATATTCGTTCCAGTATAACATACTGGTTTTTTTTTCTTCTTTCCCCTGGTAGTGTTACAGCTCTTTAAGTGGCTGAACAGCATCTGCACCAAGAGGACCACATGATGAGAAGCAGAAGCAAGGAGACATGGTATTATGCATATTGTAAGGGTACACTGAGCAATGCACTTGCAGTGACGTATGTACTGACAGGATTAATTTGACATTGGCAAGTGAAAACTTATTTTGTCATTAAGCTATCATAATTATACCATACCCAGAGCCACCGGAAGCCCTAGCTGAGAACCCTACATATGCTGCCTTTGCAGTGAGAGGCTAATACAGAATTTTAACATCCATCTATTTTTGATGGGGTTGGTACAGGAGAACAGATTGGGACACTGATGGTTTGTAAGTACCCCACGACTACCTACGGGTAGTCAAGGTGACAGCGGCACTGGAAAATGGCTGAGGGGCATTTGCAGCCTCTTAATGGGGGTCCTGCTTCCCACAGCCTAAAAAGGCAAGAAGACTTCATCAGACTCTAAATCTTTTTGTAATGCAGCTTGGCTAAACACTGCTTCTGATTCATATGTTTTCAGCAAAGAGGATATTTCCTTGTAAAACAAGGACATATAGGAAAAATAAAAACATGCAAGCTACATACAGGAAAAATGAGCTCTAGAAGCCAGAAAAACCATGAAGGTCTTTTGCATGTGACTAATATTCAGAAAAATCAGTCTTTTGTCTCTGCCCCCTGTTATTTATTTGGGCAATTAGATATGCTTAAGAATGGAAAACCAGAAAGATACCAGGACAGGAGAGCTGCTGCTCTCTTAAGGATGTGATATTGCAATATTTATTGTTGCTGAGATAAGAAAATCAATAGAGTATCCAAAAAAGTCTTAAAGTTTGCAGGGTTTAAGAACAGCAATTTTAGGTTACCTTGAGGTGACAATTTACAAACACAATCAAAATTGTGTAATAAGTTAAGTAAAAAAATTGGTTTTCTTCTTAGTTCATAAACATTTTGTTAAGGACAAAATATGCTATTAATGGCCTCAGTACAATTGTGAAAATATTACTCAGTTACAATTGAATGTACTGGGTGTTGGGGTTTTTTTCTTCAGTGTTGTGTGTTGTTGAGTTAAAAATGACAAAGCCCTGGATTTCTTCGTTCTTGCAATCTATTCTTTTCCCCTGACTTCCTGTTTTCATGAAATTTTAATCAGGCATTTAAAATAAATAGCTATGCAGAGCCTCTATGCCTCTTTGAATGCTTGGGATGGATGTTTTGGGTAAAGTGATAGTCCAGAGACCTTGAGAGCATTTAATCCCATTCTAACTTGGCAAGACAACAGAAAACTAAACCACTGAACTCTTCACTTCTAGCAGGTCTGGAGAGATTTTGGGGGAGGGATGTGGGAGATATTGGTGTGTGGGACAGGACAATGAAATTACAGGTCCATCTCTGTTCTCCCTGGTATGAATACTGGCAGCAATCAGACCAGTTCAGAAGGTCAGCTCTCTAAAACAGAAAATGTGCAGCCCCTCAGTGCACACCCTACACCTGGACAGGCAGGAGCCTGCTCAGTGCTCACCCTTGCATGGCCTCAGCCTGCAGCAGTTGTACAGTACCCACTACATGGCAAAATCTGGGGCAGATTACACCAACGTGAAAAATGCCAGGAACCAGATTAGAGCAGAAAAGATGAGAACCTGGGAGGAGGACAGAGCCAGCCAGTGGGAATCTCACACAGAGTTTGTGGTTGACAGGATAAAAACTTCAGGTTTTAGGAAATCATAAGAGAGCTCCTTGAATTTCAGGGTCAATGGTTCAGTTATTAATGAAGAGACATGATTTGGTATGAGAGTCAATGACCCCAGATCACAGCTAAGCCTGATCGCTGAGCCTTACGCTAATTTAAACTTCTGTGGGATTTTTATTATCAGGAATATTAAGAGATAAGTGCTCCATGGTACAGACAATAAAATAACAATGTACAAGTGGACCAACAAATTGTTATAGAGTCAAACTTCTCATCAGGGACAAGTCATTGTTACCTGGTCATGGTTTCCTGGAGAACTGTGTTTAAATTGGAGGCTTCTAAACACAGTCACATCTCCAGTTGCCTGTGTGTTTTGGAAACGTTTCACTTCTACTGGCATGGGGGTCAAGGTTTTTTGCCTGAGCCAGGAGGAAGATAGAAATGTTTACTCTGTAGTTGTATACACTGCTCAGTTTTAACAAGGACAAATCAGTTGCCACCTCCAAAAAAAAAGAAGTGAGAGCAACTAAATCATGAAGCAAACTTACAACAGCAGCTTAGAAAAATGAGGGAGATGGAGCCACTTTAGAGATGTGAATGAAAGAGGATTATGGAGTCCTCTTGAGGGGAGATGTACTTGGCAGGGCTCACAAGATGGCACAAGTAATATCTTCTGTTGAGAACAATGAAAAGTTCCAGGATTTCATGCCTAATGAGTACTTCCCAGTTTTGGGGGTCCCTTTACCCTGAATTCTGATTGACTCTTGTTTCACCCTGCTTACTCCCCTCACAGCCCCAGCAGCAATGTTTTCTGCTCTTGCCATGTCTTTGAACCCTGCTTGTAGGTGCAGGGAGCATCATTTACACAGTGGGGTACATCTTGCTTCTGTTCACCCTGTGAACATGGCCAGCTCGCCAGCCTCTCCTTGGCATGGCCCCTGACTTTGACATATCAAAAATAGCAATATGAAAATGAAATAGGAAATATTTTCATAGAAAAAATATTCCAAGCAAAGCAAAACAGAGCGACTCTTGGCTCCTTGTCCTTTAACATGCATATTCAATGTGCAGGAAGCTAGGAAGAGCTATTCATGGGGTTGGCTTGTTTTTGTTGGTTTAGGTTTGGGGGGAGGGGGAGCATTTTCAATGTATGTTGGATCCTTCACAAATTTTAATAAGTGGTTTAAACCACAGTGATCCCTTCCCCCCCCCCTTTTTTTTTTTTTAATGAAACAGTGTTTAATTTCTGCAAGGACATTTCACTTTAAAAGGAAGAAAGGGCTGCTCCATAAGAGCTGTGCAGTGCAAAGCTTTTTCTAGTCATTTCCAACAATATATTTTGGAACTGTTCCCAGTAAACAGGCCAGATTAGCTGCCTTTGGTTCACATTTTACATTGTTCATGAGATAGGGGAGCTCTGAATAGCAGACTCTGTCCATACTGTTTGGTTGCAATAAAGCTAATTCTATTCAGTATACTATAGCAGTATGATAGCACTTGTGTAGGATTTCCCTTCGCTTGCATATTTATAGGGTCTTGTAGAGCTCTGCTGTAGCTCAGTGCCAGCATGAAGAAATCAAGCTGTCAGTAGTTTCTATTTTTGTCCCTACCTATAGTTTCAGTAATGACAAGTGAGTGAGGCAACATATGCATTTCCCATCTACAGGAAAAAATTACTGTCTTCCTTCAGTGTCTTACATCTGTGCTACAACCTATTTTCCTAGGGCTTCAGATTATGTTAGCTGATAGTTAACATGTATAAGCACTGGTCAAGTGCAGTTGATTCACTGCATTAGTTGAACCACAAGAGGAAAAAGTTCCAGCAATTCAAAATTCCTGGTGCTTTTCCTTTCTGCCCTTAAAAAGAGGAGAAAAAAAAAAATCCTTCCTGGGAAATAGCTGTTCTTGTATCATATGCTGGCTCCTATCATGCTTTGATCAGCACACACATTCAAGCAAATGAGGATTCTCCTCTTAAGATTAAGGGAGCTGCTGATTATATTTAATGTCCTCTTCTTGACCTCAGATGGTTAACTCATCGCTGCAGCTTCTGGGGGAATTGTTTAAATGAGATCAGATAACCCCAAATCTGAGCTGTGGTCAGCAGCATGATGCCACACTGCTTCATCAGAGCAAATGGAAGGGATCTGGGACCAGGATCCAATGCTAACAGAGAGACAAGGTCTCCCAAAAGCCGCTTAATTATTCAGGCAATGCCTGCATCGTTCACAATATTCCCCCTTCTTCTTGTAAATACTAATCCTGGTTCACTAATGCTCCAACCCCACCAGGGCATGGCCACCCATGAATGCTGCCAAATCCAGGCCAAAATTTGGGAAATGCTGCTTGTGAGCCCCAGCAGCTGGAAGACACTGACTCTGAAGGCAGTGCCAGGGACGGCAGGCACGGCTTTGGCTTGACAGCATCAAGGCATTTACAGCCTCTGACATGACTGCATCAGATCTTCAATGACAGCTAATAAAACGGAACTACACCCCACTGCTTTGAAAAGCAGCAACTCAGAACTCCTTCAGAGATTAGACTTATTTAAATAAGAGAAAGACACTGGGCTTTAACAAAAGCTCATAAGGAAAATAGCTTGGCAAGTTTGATAACAAGGAAAACAATCTTTTTCATATTCTTTCTTCCTCCTCCCAGCTCCATCCTCTCCTTGCCTTCCCCATAGCCTAGAAAAGCAGGTATTTATCCTGCACTTAGTGCCTGAAGGGGAATGTGCTCACCTCAAAGTTCAACCTTTATCCATGCTGCTTCTCCACCTAAAATGATTTTTTTCCCTACCATTCTGGGGCTTCAACACACCACAAGGAGCAGACAGAATTAAGATAGGAGGACAGGGAGGCAGGGGACAAAGTAAGAACTGTTGGGCTGGGTTATAAATAAAAAGCAGTCAAAATATGTTAAAAAATACAAGGCAGTGCTATAAATCCCTTTCTCTTGTGTGAGCCAAGCTACTGTGTTACAGAGCTGGAGGGGCTGTGAGACTTCCCGTTACTTTATAGTCCATGACGATCACCCTCTTACAGTGCCACAGTATAACAAGCAAATGTCCCGACTCCCAGGAAGCCACTCATAAAAAGAGGCACTACAGCCTCTTACAATTCTCCAAGTAAGAAAAGCAAAAAGAAAGTATTCTTGGTCGTCTCCCCCCTCCCCCGCCATAAACTTGCACTTATTTTGCTAATTTTGTTTTAATTGTGTGTTACAACAGAGGGTGTTGTAAGCTGGGGAGAAGGAGAGAGAGAGGAAGAGAAGGAGGGAGCCTGGAGCCAGGGAGCCTTCTTGCTTGTTAATACACAGGCAAAATCATATGCACATATACAGCTCCAAAGGCTACCATGGGGAGGGAAAGAACACAAAGGAGCCATTTATTGCCTGAAAACTGTCTCTGAACAAACCCATTGTGTTAAAGTAATACAAATTCACAACACCTTCCTGCCTCTTTTTCCATCTGGATCTGGGCTAGTTTGGGTAAAGGGCCCTGCCACACAGCACAAGCCCTGTGGGGCTTCAGACCCTGGCATAGCTGGGATTGCTCAGCATCCTTGGAACGTCCCCTCTTAGGGCCAAATGCCATGCTGATAACACAGAGGTGAGAGAGAGGGAGGAAGAAAAGGAGAGAGGGAATAATTTGGCTTGGAGACTCTTAAAAATCCATCAACTCATTTCTGGTCAGGCTGTGGGTTTATCGAGAGGCAATTTAAATCCAAGAACCAGAACAAGGTATCTTTTGATGTAACATTTTGTTCTTTTTCTGAATACAAAGTTATTCCAGGCAATGCAGTTGGCCTGAAATAGTTACCAGTTACAAAACCGGGACTGCTCCTATCTCCCCTCCTTGTGCAATGCAAAGAAGATCCTCCCGCTGAGCTCCAAAGTAGGGGAAAAGCTATTAATTAAAAATAATTCTCCACGTTAAGGCTTGCTGCCTAAAGCTCAGCTAATATTAAGGAAATTCCAGCCGTTCACTCCCTGCTGCTGGAGGCTTTTCTTTCTCTATTTTGTTTTGCTAAGCTCTTTGAGAAGAAGGGGATATGAATATCGCCTTGATGGCTCCAGCCCCTTCCATCTCCTCCCTGAAATTCAGGCTCTGCTCTTTCCCTCTTTGGGAAGGACCCAACCCATCAGATTGGATCATCCTGGAAGGGAGAACAGGTTTACTTTCTTTACACCTTCTTTTCAACCTGAGGTGAGGAAGGGGAATGTCCCTGACCTTGGTCCCACCCAAGTGTTCAGCACCAGTCAGAAGAGCTTTCCCAGCTCACAGCAGGGCTGCCCCTCATCCCTGCTCCATCCCCATGCTCCCACTGAGCATCACAGCTCTGCTTCTCAAAATACCTGCCCCAAATTTTCAAGCCTCAACCACACTCTCCTCAGCCATGTTCAGGCGCTGCATCTTCACAAGAAACTGCTCATGTGCAAATCCAAACCTGCTTCCCTGGCTGGAGTCCCACAGATGCACTGTCCCCGACCCTGGGACACAGGACCTGCACGATAACAGCTAATATGGGAAAAGTATCTTTCAGTTCTGCTTTTTGATGGCAATGTATTTCATCTCACTGATGTTAAATATCATGGAAAACTTCCAAAAACACTTTAAGAAACCTTTTACATTTCATCAGGTGTTGTCACAGTACTTGAGAAATGTAGAAAGAGTACAAAAATGGAAATCTGAAGAAAAAAAAGAAACTAATCAAACTTCAAAAACATTCTTTTCTGTGCTGGGAAAGGGTTGAAATTCTATGTTTTCCTATGCCTAAACACTATAAAAATGCAGCAAATAGGCTGATTTTGACAGTGACAATACAATTGCAAAATTCCTGCCATTATATTATCTCAAAGAACATCTTGCACTATTATTTTCTTAACAGTTCCATACAGTCAAAAACATCCACTCTATTTCCATGATTTTCTTCTGGATTCATATTTCATGCAGTAATCTTTTAGAGAAAGGACCCCCAAAAGCTTGTTTTATCAAATTCTAACTTTTACCATTTCAAACCCACTAATGCTGAAATTTGATGTACAAGCTGTCAGAACAAAAGCCTCTCTTCAGTGCACATATTTTGAAGCCATTACTTTCATTTTTTAAGCAACAACAGCAACAAAAAAGGAATATCTTCAGTATTTTTTATTATTCCAAATTTCTTTTTGAAGTTCCTTAAGCCTCAAAAAGGTTTAGTTAAAACAATTTCTATGTTTTTGGGCAGTAAGTTTTTAGCACACATTTTTCAAGTGAGCTTTTCTAAATATTCTTTTCTACTGAGATAAAGGTTAAGAGAAGGTAGTGACAAAGACAGTATATGATGGGGAAAAGTATTTCATACGCCACTGTGAATTTACATAGAGCTGTCAAATGTGTTATACCAAAAAGGATTCCACTAGGACAAATAACCTCTTCATTCTTGAGCATTAGTCTTAGGAAGACGGGAATTTAGATCTTGATTCATTAAAGTGTTAAGTCCATACTTAAGCACACACAGCTGAGTCTGACTCAAATCAGAGAGTCTGGAGATCAAGTTAATTTTGTACTTACATGGGGATTTTGGTCCAAAAAACCTGCAGAGCTAGCACTGAAAGAACAAATCACCCGTCATATCCATGCTTTCTTTCAAAATCATCACTGCACCACAGATCCAACACACACACAGCAAGTCCAGATTAACATTCCCTTGGGAATTCCTGTAGGACTCTAAGCACAGATTACCTGGAGCATGCCATGAATCTCTATTCACCGGTGACACAGGATTCATACTGGATAGGGACCTCAGAGAAGGAAAGTGGTGCTTTAAACTGTCTCCTAAGCAAAACGTGGCACTTATTTCTGCTGAATTTCAGCAGTGGAGATGTTGTAACCCATTATGTTGATCCCTTATGCTACCACTGCCAGTGCCCCTTTTGCAGAGGAAATTACTCTCTGTACCACTGCTGCTGTGCAAATCTATTATAAATATTGCTAAATTAATCAATATAATTCAAACATATCTTTCAGCCTGTCATGTGAACTGTACTCTTGATTTTCTGAGTTCTCATCCTTCCCTTCAAACTGTTTACCCAGCCTGAATTCACACACATTCACATCGTCTCAGTGAGTAATTCAGGTTGTTCCATGGGCCACATCGATTCATCAGCAAAAACCTTAACGTGAGCTATTTTGAGCCAAAAAATACAGGATGTTTTACTTGAATTGCACAGGCAGCAACGTTCCAAAAATCCCAGCTGAAAGATGCAGTGCTCTCTGTGAGCAGAGGAGTAGCAGTCACACAGCTCCTTACTCACTTGTCTTTCATTGAAAGTTCATCCCAAATATCTGCAAGAAAAATTACTGAATACAATACTACTGCCTGCATCACATTATTTATACTGCAATAAATACAAATCAAACACCACTTTTGATGTAAAAGCTACCAATTGAGAATTTCACTTCCACGTGAGGCTGCTTCCATTTCCTATGGTGATATTAATTTCTAATTTTTCCTCCTGTCTCTGCAATTACTTTTTAAGCTTCTCTATTTCACTTCATAAATCCCACTCATAAGACTGCAAGTCACCCAGATGCCATCTGCTGAAAAACAGAGTGATGGAAAGTCTGAATAATACACTGAGTCAGGGTTATAGATGCTACATTTTGACACATTCAGAGGCATAAAGTTGGGGGGAAGAGATTAATAATTACTTTACCTGAAACTAAATCAGTTGTTCATTATAGGCCTGACCACAGGCTGAAGCTGGTTCTATAAATACCTTGGTTTGGTCTGATCTAATACAAACACAGTGGGTATGCAAATATTCCACACTCCAACGGCAAGATGCTTTTTCTGATAGTTCTTGCTTTAGCATGTCAATCTGAAGCCTTGATTGCTTTTCTCACACTTCTTTGGATGAAAGGACATAAACAGCTATGAAAACCAGTTCTTTAATATGCTACTCTTCAATTCAATTCAAACATACACTTATTGCAAAAAGAACAACATGAACCGAGAAAAAAAAACCCAGAATGGAGAGCACCATAATGTAATAGCAAATGCAAAGCAATTTTCATTTCTGGATCCTGGAGGATGCATGTACAGAGCAATTTTTCTACTATACAGCAAAAAAGGGATGAGGGGGAGGAGCACACAGAGACAGCTTATGAAGGACTGCTTTTTAACTCAAATACTACATTTTTGCAAGCTTTTAAAAATCACTGCTAATAATTTATATTTGGTGTGATAGAGAGTGTATACATAATATTGCAGAGGACAAAAAGGTCCTAAATCTTTCTGGCTTGAATTCTTTGACCTCGAGAAGTTTAGTCTGAAAACATTTGTTACATGATGAAAAGCTTTGTGAGAATGCTAATAACATTCTTAAAGGGTTAATGATGCCTAACTGATTGGCACTAAAAACTAGATTTCATTTGGTATAGTGACAGGGAAACTCTGCCACCAGGAGTATATGTTCATGCCCACATTATTATAGGACAATTTAGATCATCTTATTTTAAATTTCATGGCTCTGTAACATAGATGTAAATCAAAGTCAGTGAGGCAAATGATGATTTTTCCATAGTGAGATTTTTATAGTCTTGATCTTGAAAATATGCTTTGAGCCCAAGCTGTCTATCAAAATACTTTGAATTAGCCAAAGGAGTTTGTGTTACTGCTAGTGTACAATTAGAATCAGAAAACAAAAGCAGAAAGCTTTCAAAACAAGGCATGTCCCATCATTTTTAAACTGGGCTATACTAACAACTACTATTTATAAAAGAGCTGGAAACATGAGGTGTTCAGGTCCAGTAACATGAGAATATTGAAAAGGAGACATTTCAAACTGAAATCCTAGGTACACCTAGAATATCATAAGCTGTTACTGTGGCTGAAAGCACTGCAAAGGAATACGTGTGCTTATTTTGTGTATATGTATAGAGGCACATGTTTCTGTGTACACCTGCACATATAATTTGCTATTGAAGGATTTCACGTATTTAATTGCATGATTGTAGCACACAGATTCAGTCACATCCAAGCAATTCCTTACTTTAATAAACACACTGTGCACTTGACATATTGGTTCTCTGCTTTTTTAAACCTGATTTATCCATCACTTCTCTTTCCAGATTTGATGCATTGGTCAAATCCTTTCTAAAATTTGATGCATTGATTATTTTCTTTTTAAATTTGATTAAAGCACATTACACAAGTCTTTTCAGATCTGTTTATAAATGTTGCATATATATTTGGAATGTATATTTAAGATCTTAATTCCAAAACTTTCTTGATTAATAATTCATCCCTTCTAATCTTGGGATAGTCTTTCTTATATGCCAGTATAATCTGAACTAGATGAAACAAGCAATTACACTGGACATAAAATACAGTAAATGTAGCTTTACAATAAATTGCTATGTGTGAAGTTTTAAAGAGAGTCTGGAGATTTAGTAAAAAGCATTAACACAAAATAGGGAAAATTTGAGTTCTAGCTTCAACGTTTTTATGCTCTAGAGTTACACACTGCAAAGGCAAACAAAAGAGAATTCGTGCTGTGCATGTCCAAGTGCTCTGGGGATATCAGAGAGGGAATCTCAATGTAAAAACTTTGTCAGGAAAAAAGGCACAGGGGCAAATCTTTGTGGGAAAAAGACTGGTGCAGGGTTCCAGAAAGAGCTCCCTGGTCTGAGTTCAACTTCCACTCAAGCCAGAACCAGGTGCAAGATCAAACTTCAAATAGGATGAGAACCTGATGGAGACACAGACTCCACAGTTAAAGCAATGAAAGGAGGGGGGTGAGCCTCGACTTTCTGGCCAAGCTCCAGTACAGGTAATTAAATTTTACCGAACTAAATTCTCTCTGCACCCTTACTTAACAAGATACATGTTTGTTATCCACTTCCTAATCTGCCCCAAACTGGGGGCAGGGTTGTTTTACAGAGGCAGACAGCTGCTGGGTTCCACTGGTGAATGAAAGGAGCCATATCCATCCATCTCTTATCTGCCTCACAGGGCTGTTTTGAGGGCTATTTAATAAATATTTGGAAAGATGAAAGACACCCAGGAAGTGCAAAGCACTATTATTTCACACTCACCTCTGAGCAGATCTCTAGATAAACTGCACGACCTGGGAATTCAAACAGTTACACGAATGGATTTCAGAATTTGCCCCACAAATGGTCCCATCCTGCCCAGGGCTGAGCAGCTCCCAGGAGGAGTTGAGCACCAACCCTCCCCCTGAATGCCAGAGAAATGGAGAGTGCTCCTCATGAAGAAAGAGATGCTCACAAAACAGGGGTGCCTTTGAGGGATATTCATTTGTGCATTAAGACACTTCTATGGTGTTGATAAAAGTTCAGAACAACCACCACCAATGTCAAAAGAAGATTTTCCACTGGGTTTGGTGAAAGTCTGATTTAATCCTGAAAGGAGAAATGGAAGAAGAAGTGTGCAATGGGCAGGGCTGACTCTCAGGTTTTCACACAGTTTCCCTCTATCTACATGATTAAAAGTAAGAAGAAGGGAAGAGACAGAGAGGAATATGACTTGGAGATGCCAGGGTCAAAGTGAGGATGTATGTCCCACCTCTGGCCCTGCCAAATAAATAAAATAGTAGCAGTAAAACTGGCAGTATGCACCCTTAACCTGGCAGTTGTTATTACAATACCTTGTTGTTACAATGTAGGGAGATCTCCTTTCTGACCTCTCACAGGACATTTCATGGGAGGAACAGTTGGGGCTGCTGGCCTCAGGTGGAAGACAGAGCTCCATGTTAAGATCAATCTGTGCTGCACTTGGCAATTCATCTCTATCAATCATCGACATAAGGAAGGAAGCTGGCCCTGGATGGCCTGATCCCCTTGGTTTCTCTTGACATCTAAAAACCACCATGACACTTAAAAAAGTAAAACCACTATGACACTTAAAAAATAAAATGCCGGCTCTCTGCTTTAAATGAGCTTCCTTAAAAAGATCTGACCTCAGTGCTGCCAGAGCCCTGGTGGAAGAAGCTGCCAAGATGTCCCCATTGGGAGCAGCATGGCTGTTCCTTTAGTGGTCCCTGACCCTTCCCACAGCAGGCTCCTTCCCTGTGCTGGCTGCAGATCGCCATGGGTCAGTGCTCCCAGGAAACACTTCCTACAAAGATGAATCTGTGCATTGTCTTTGGGTGCACATCTCCTGCATATCATGAGTCCGACCATGATGATCACAGATCCTTCCAAAGCCCACTGAAACCATGGAAAAGAGGGGTTGAGCAGGAACCCCCATGTCATGACAGCCCATACCCCAGAAAGCTGCATCTTGGCTTGTTGACTCATCTGCTTCCTCCTTTGACTGACTGCAGCATCTCTTTATGTGGACAACAAGAAAGCAGAGAAAGCTATTTAAATTTATACTTTGCCATATTCAGTTGTTAAGCTGCAAATAGGCAGCAATTACCAAAGCATTCTTGAGATGGATTAAATGTTACCAATTCTTTTATCACCCAGAATTCATCAAGTTTTGGGCTTCAGTTCTGGTTGGTTGGTTGGTTGGTTAGAATTTTTTTGTGTTTTTAATTATGGTAATTACATTATTCATCCTTTGGAGAAAACAGAGATTTCGGAACTGCTCGATAAATCTATGTGCTTCTGTATGTTAAAATCTAGTGTAGCATAAGAGAAGCATGCAAAAAAAAAATTGTTAATTCTTTTCTAGAAAAATTATCAAAGGAGAAGTTGCCTGTTTCCCACAGCCAGGTACCTTGAATTTGGTGACATCTAATTACTCATTTCCCATAAAGTAGAGCAGCCCATTTCCTGGCCCCATAAGGTCTGAATGAGGGCAAACCATTCCCACCAAATGTCTTCAACCTGAGGGCTCAGAAGAAGACACCATGAGATAAAAGATATCCTACATCTCAGAAGATGGGGTTCATTACCACGTGTGAGTGAGCAGACAGATTTCAAAGGGTGAGATAGTTTCAGCAGCAAAGGCCTCTGGATGTTCACTGACATTTTTTAAAACATCTAAAATGATCTTGAGCTCCCTAATTTTCATATGAATCCAGTAATGACTTCCTGTCCTCCTCAACCATTCCAAAAGTCAATGCTACGCTGTCCAAGACAAACTACCCTCTCAAGAGGAATTAGGAAAAGACTTGTGCCCCAAGTGAATAATATTCAGCCCCCTCTCACTTTCCCAGCAGAGCTTCCCCTCTCTTTCCACCCTGCCAGCATTTCCCACACAGCACAAATCCACATGTGAACGTTTCACACAGCAGGGAGCCAGTTCTCACACCAGCAAATGCCAAACCCTCCAGAGCCCTTAAAACAAACACTGCACCGTTTGCATCCTGCACTGGTTGAAATGTAAAATGGACCTGATACCTTGGGTTTCACCTGCTGGCTTCTCTCTGAGACAATGTTTCAAGACAAAAAGGTTACATGCGGCTACAGCATGGAAGTGGTTTCAGTGAGGTTTTTACACAACCTAGTTCCCACCACGGCTCAGAGATCATCCCTCAGCTTCAGAGGTGTCTGCTGCTGGTGTGGGTGGCTCGGACATAAGACGGGATCTCATTTGTGCTGACTGGGTTTCCAAGAAGTGGTTCACCACTTACACTGCCCTGAAACAGCTTACTGTGCTTCCAGCAGAGAAATGCAGCATCAGAGCCCTCGGCTGTCACCGCTCACGTGTCAACGGAGCTCCGAACATGCTGCCACGGGAAACTACAACATTGCCCTTTCCAAAAGTGGACAGAGCTTATGGTGGTAAACAAACACTGTGTTGAAACAAACAAGGAAACAAAGAAACAAGCAAAAAACCCCAAATCCAGTGCTTACCATCCACAAAAAATATACAGAAAATCCCCCCCACCATTACAGCTATTGGCCCTCAGTCTCAGTCTGTTCACCTATTGCTGCACACAGGGCATCTACATCTAGAGGAAAACAAGGAACAGATGTTGGTTGATTGAAAAACTTGAGCCTTCCATTGTTTTATTGACTTGTCACCACAGAGAAATTTGCTTTAATTTACTTTAAAAGTAAATGACTTGATCTTCATAAAACTGGTGGTAAGTCACAGTTCTTAATGAGGACGTTAAACAAGGATTCTGTTTAACAACCAGAGGCACCAATTCCAAATGCAATGCCTATCTGAACAGACACATCTATCTTCTCTTTTGAAACACCCTGGTTTATTTTCAAGATGTTCAACATACCCAGGGAAAAAAAGAAGCCTTTGAGCTCTTGAAAGCCTATGCAAAAGCTTAAGGCTTTTTTTTTCCCTTCATGATACTTGATTGTACCAGATTGTACCAAGTAACTTCTTTTTTTTTTCTTCTTTATTCCTGAATGAAGTAATTCATATCTAAATAGAGACCTTTTGAACTCTACTGGCTTCAAGATAATCTACAATGTAACTGAGGAAAAACGTGAAAGAAGGAAAAAATGCCAGGAGTTCAGGGGCTTAAAATCAGGCAAAGACCTTCAACTTTTTTTAATATAAAGTACCAGCCACTGCCAGCCCCATATGCAAGGCTTGGTGTTTTTGAGACATTCGATTCATGTCCCCAGACCAAAACTCCGGTATTGCCACTCCAAATCAAACATCACTGATGACTGTCAGTGAGAATGGTGTCTCCTAGGTCATGGAAAGTGAAAGGTCTTCCCGACACCTCACAAGCTGCACAGAGGATCCCTTCCCACCATGGCCATGAATACATCCATTAAAGCAGGCAGCCTGTGAGGCAGGAGGTCTTCAGAGATGGGAAATGAAGATACCTCCTTCACAAAGAGATAATACAGAGTTTTCAGAGACTAGAGAACAGACTGATGCCTTTATCACCTTCATATGTCCTCACTACAAATACTTTACTCTGTAGCTCCTAATCCAAATACGTTGTTCCCAAAGTTTGGCTGCAACGGGTGCCAGCTGAAGACTGTATGAAGGTTCAGGATCTTTTCCTGGTCTTTCTTTATACTAAAAAATTCATACAACTATGCAAGAAATTTCAGCTGCACCTTTTTGGAAGCAGTTTGCAGTTTACAACTTAGAGCTCAGGTGACAGCTGAGTTTTCTACCAACTAAATAGGCCACATTCTCTGCCTTGGTCCCAAGTTTTGTGCAGAAGACCTGGAGGAAGACAAAACAATGGTGGACCAAGATGTACAAAGATGCCCGAGTGATCTCTGCTTCTGCAAAAGCAGCTGGTGCTGTTCTGAGGGAGAGACTGTGAGACATGGTGATGGGCAGGAGCCAGGGAGAGGGAAAGAGTAGAAAACCCAGCTCCCCTGCCACTAACACACCCTGCTATTGCCCTGCACTGGTTCCTTATGGCTGATGGGAAAAGAAGCGTCAAACGGACTTGGGAACTAGATCTCTTTCCACAGCACACCCTCCAAAGGTTGGGTGTTCTCACGAGAACGACGCTCACCACAGCATTCAGCTAGAACAGTCGTGAACCACTGCAGCACAGAGGTGCAGAGCTCTTTCACACATGTTCAGGGAGAGAGGGAAGGATAAAGAAAGAAACAACTGATCTCCATGATTGAAGTGACATAGCAGAGTGGAGCGTGGGCAGTGGGAAGTGCCTGTGTGGCCAAGAGATCTTTCCCAACCCCAGCACTTGCCCAGTCTCTGGCTCAGCACCAATAGTGGAGCACCACTTTCCCCATGGTTCAAAGAAAATGGCTCTCATTATCACAAGCCCTTCTTCCTGCAGCTCCCTGGAAGTCTCTCATCCAGGCATAGACAAACCCTCAGCAAACTCCAGTAGCCTGAGAAAAGCTGAGCCCGAGGTGTTAACAGCTGTGACTGTAATGCAGTTAATTTAATTGGGTTGTCCATCCTTGATATTTGCAAAGTCCCTTTTAAATGTTAAAACCTTTTTTAAACAACTGAGTTATTATTTTCTCCTGAACTTCATTTCCATTTTAATGCTGATGTTCACTTTCTTTTGCAAATTGAGTGAAGGTAAAACTCTTCCTATAATATACTGTCCTTTTGAAAAACTTATTTCCTTTTGGTGCAGTTTCAAACAGATAGAGCTGTAATGGCCAAAATAAATTTTATCCCAGAAATACAGAAAGCTAAAAGTTAAGCTTAACTTATAAACCTTTTTAAAGAGAGACAAAATCATGCCAGCCTTATCACCATGACAGTCACAGTTGTTTAGATTTATTAGGCAATGGTAATCAGGCTATACAATAAATTCGCTATAGTAATGCATTAATCACTTTGCAAAGAAAAATGAACTACTGAAAGGAAGACAATACATTTCCCTCTCTCTTCTTTCCCATGCTAAGAACTGGTCCCTAACTCCATTCTTTAAGGAAGGAAGCATATATTTTCTCTTCTGCTGCTACATCTGTGACTTGAGCCAATGGCTCAGCAAGGTCACTCTCATTTTGCTTTCTACATAACAGAGTTCTGTGAATATTTCTCAACAAGGTCTTCCTTTAGAGCTAGAAAATACTTGGGGTAAAATATTTACTTGACTTGATGGCTGCTTTCTCTGATTCTGCATACACTCTCATTGTATATAGAAAGTTCATACTTTTAGATGAGACAACTTTTAAGTTGATGAAGTGATCACTGGGGACATATGGATGTCCAAAGCAGTTTTATAAGAAAGGGGATGTATACAATGCAAAGCAGAGGTAGAACCTCAAAGAAGAAAGAGATTTTTGTATCATAAAGGGACATTCTCATCTTCCCCTCATAAAAGTACATTATGAGCATGAACATCCCAACTATCACCCTTCAAAATCTGTCAGATTTTACCTCCAGAAGTGGCACCTGGTCTGTCTTAGTGAGATGGCAGTGTGTGCACATCCGTTATCACTCTTCAAGACAGGGTTTGGTTAAGCCTTCAGTTAGAAAGCCAAAATCCTACAAAACTTAAATCCACCTCCAGGAGATGTTGCCTGGTATTCTGCCATGCAGATTAATCCCACTGCAGAGCAATTTGTGCCAACACATCTGAGAAGAAAAGTCCCTGGGGAATATTTACTCACAAGTAAATACTTTTGGTTCGCTCCAGCATATCTCCCTACCAACCTCCCAGGCAAGACACTGGAAGTCAATGAGAAAAACAGAATTAGCAGGTTCTGTTTTCCCTCTTTTTTTTCCCCCAAGGAGCAATGAGAATCTTCACTGAAAAAGTACAAAATACATTTTTCAACTTTTAAAAAAGCAACTTAGAGCCAAGAGCAAAGTCCACCCAGATGGCCAAGAAATCCTCTTTAGTTTACCTTCACCTGTGGCATTTTGGGGCAAACTTCCTTCTGTCACAATGGAAAATCTGGATCTACCCAAACTGAAGCTGAGCAGCAATACCAGCAGAGGCAAAGGTGGTGTGCAGATGGCTGTAGCTGCTCAGCTGCTTTTGAAATTCATGAAACCTGTGGGACAGATTATGCATGCAGCACCTTGAACACCCCGAGGTGTTACCTACAACCACAGAGGCAGAATCCTATCTCCCATTCTTACTTTCAAATATAAAATGTAAAATGTTAAAACATGTTTCCTAAAGCCTGTCATTACACTCTGGCTGTACATTGCACTACAATACTCCTGTTACCAGGTAAATTCGTGGGGAGGGTGCAGTTAACACTCCCAGGTAAAGAAATACTCCGTACCCTCCATCCTGCAAAAGACAGAATATCAGAGTGAGAATTAAATTATTCCTCTTTCAGATGCTGTAAAGCCTCCAGGCAGCATCCTCACAGTCCTTTTCAACACAGGTAAATTGAATTCCAGCAAGTTTACTGTATGCAGACTCTTCAGACAAGATATTAAATAACAATGTCATGACCATAACCTGTGAAGAAAGACTAGAAAATGTGGAGCTGTTTAGTCTAGAGAAAAGGAGACTGCTGCAAGCCATAACAACAGCCTTCAAATATGCAAAGTGTAAGAGGAAAGGAATGGGCTGTCCTTGGTGTGGGGACATGAGGTGAGCTGAGCTGAGCTGTGGGTTAGACAAGGAGAGATGCTTTTGAGAAGGGACAGTGGTGAAGGTCTGCCAGGGAGGCTCCATGGAGGTGTCATACTCTCCATGGGGGGCTGAAACAACAGGTTATGCAAATATCCATCAGGGATAATGTAAGCCTGCCTGACCCTGCCTCACAGCAAAGAGATGGATAACATCACCTCCTGAGATTCCTTGTAACCCTGTTTCACTTATGATTTTATATGGCCGAGCCCCCAAGGGTAATTTGCCCCACTGCCCAAGTTTTTCTTTGTCAGCTTAAGGCTGCTGCATCAGTTCTTCCCACCAGCCAATTACTTGATTTGGGATGTGCTCATGTAAGTGAAAAGGCTGATGTCTGCAGGGCAGCCAGGCAGCAGCATGTGCTTACACTGCTCAGATCCATCACCTTATGGAAATAAGCAAATGAATGGGAGGGTGGTTGGTGTAGGAATGCAAGAATTTGGGCCAAAGTTCGAGAGTTGCTTTTAGATAAATTGTGCTAAAAATATGCAAATAATTCTAAAATTTTGTGTGGATTTGCCCGCCATCCTCAAAGATATTTGTCTTTCTGCTGTTTGAGGGAAAGTCTGAACAGAGCCTGCTGCTTGGCTGCCCTGCATCTCCCCTCTTGGAAGGGATGGCATGGGCATGGGACAGGCAGCAGTCCCAGCCTGCATCCAGGTCCTTTCCCTGCTCACTCCCTCCTGTTACCATGTCTAAGGAATCAGTGCTGGCTGCATCCCTGCAACTTTGGGAAGAGGTGGGACTGCTCCACAGGACCCACAGTAAGGGATCCTGTTGGAAGCAAAGTGATCTGTTCCCCTGACAGCAGCACCCACGGGCATGGCGGGAGGAGCTGACCCCGGGCAGATCTGAACGCTGGTGCTGCTGGAGGAAAGCCTTGAACAAGGCAGCTCCTGAATGCAGGCAAGGCTGCAAAGACCCCAAAATGAGGCACGTGGGACACTGAGTGGGATGTGCTGCAGAGGAGCACTGAGTCTCCAGATGTGTAACAAACACCCTCTGACAAGCAGAGTTTGCTATGGTGGAGGAAGGGAGAATTTTGGGTTTGACTCTTGCTTTCTTGAATTAAATTAAATTTTAAAATGCATAAATCTTAAAAAAAGAAAAAAAAAGTAAAAATATGAACAAATTGCTCTTCCACTTTAGCCTTCCCAGTTTATTTTCTTGCAAAATTTTTTCTGCTATACATGCCATGACAACTCATAATCTAAAGCTTTTTGGTGCATTCTCTTGCCAAACTTGAATTTTGAGGCTGGAAATTAAATTAACTTTCTTGATTGCAAACTGGGAAAATTAAAAGTATATAATAAATTGCAAGAAATGCTTAAAGGGATAATATATCAATAAATAATCCTTGCACCTAATCTGAAAACCATTAGGTAGTTGGAGTGATGACTGATTTAACACTACCCATTTAGTGTACCTGTGATAATGTGTTATTTAAACTCAAGACTTTATATTAGATACAATTCAGACTGAAATATTCATTTGAAAATAATTGTGTAACTTGAGGGATTTTTTCCTACACTTTTTTAAAAAAAAGATTTAATTAAAAACACAAGATGAAATAAATATTTCAGGGCAACCAGCAACAAAATGGGAAAATACCATGTGTTTGGAGTTTTAGTGCCCTCTGAGTGCTGGAATTTATTTGCAGCAAGCAGAAAATAGACAGCAAGCATAAAAATTCAGCAGATTCCCGCTAGTAAAATTATTTATCAAGCTAACAAGGGAGGAACCCTTCTAGTAGCAACAAGCCAGCAAGGAAAAGACGTGCCTTTATATTTTACCTTTGGGTTAGCACACTAGTAAAAATGCCAACTGACAAGCACTTCACATAAACATTTCTTTCTAAATGAGCTGCCTTGTTAGAAAAAATCTAAGCAAAGGAGCAGTACAATCAACAGACAGAAAAAACCCCAGGATGAATACTACATTGCTTCACATTACAGGAAAATATAAATAAAGACATAAAAATAATGTTGATGCATAAATGACTTTAATGAATTAACACTTCATTTTGCATTTAAATTAACTACTTGGGCTATAAATCTATCTTAGCTTCAATCCTTCCAAGAAAGAATACATGTCAGTTATCTATTATTTACATCTTTCTTACCTTTGGAACTAAACGTATGCACACACACTCAAAAAAAAAAAAAAAAGTGTGAGATATGTGTGTGTGTATATTCATTCACGTGCTGTTGTTAGAGCTGTGCTACTCAAGCCCCACTGCAATATTTATCGTATACTTATTTTACGACTGAAGCCCTGAAGTAGGTTTTACAGTTTAGTTTAACGATACCAAACTTTGATTATAAATTATAAGTGGCTTTATTGCAGCCTGAAGAGGCAAAAAAATTTGGAGACACTTGATTGCCTGATCCCAATTAAATTTTAAAGAAATAGTAAAGCGACACACATTGGCTGAATAGCTGAGCTCCGAGGAGCACTGCAAATTACTCCTGCCGGCTGTGCAGCAGGGCTAGACCCTCCCAGGACTTCTTTGCTAGAATGAACATTTGACAATTGTCAGCAAGCTTTAAAATAAAACCAAACTAAACAAAAGAAAACAAAACAAAAAAAAAAAAAGCCAAGAATGGTTCTCAAGCATTATTATTTTCATTGCGGAAAAAATAGCTCGTGGGAGGGTAGGGGGCAAGATCAGACTCAGCATTTCAGCTGGTTCTGTAACTCAGGAAGTAAAACCTGCCACAACTGTTGACAAAGAGAGAAAAAAAAGAAAGTTTTACACTAAATGGAGCAGTCAGAGGGAAACACAGGTTGGAGCAGCATTTCTGACTGGTCTCAGATGGTTTTCTGGACACAGTTGTAAGACAGACCCTGTATTACTCACTCAGGACTCTGAAGGCAAGCAAGAAAGATGGGGAAAGGTAGAGGGAAAAAAAACCCCAAACTACTGGGGAAAAAAAAAAAAAAAGTCTGTTTAGAGCTTTTGCTTCCCTTAAAGCCTGACATTCGTCTCGCCTCTGCAGCAGCTCACAATGCAGGGAGGGAATGCAGTGTCTCCCACTCCCTGCTCCAGCACCCCAGGCTGCTGCTCCAGCCAACCTCGGGCATTGCAGGGGCTGAGGGAGAAAATCTCCAGCTCCCAAATTCCACCCCTGGACCCGATCCTGCATTCTTTGCACACCCAAGTCCTGCAAAAACAATGGGATTTTTCGATGTGCGGGAAATGCTGAAGTGAGCTGGCATTTGTTAGCTGCTGATGGATTACATTAATATGAATATTTGTCTGTAGGGGACAAACACTTTTGAGAAGTGAGCGCAACATTATGAGCAAAACATCAGCAATAATAACAAAAAAGGATAGGGAGAAGCATCATTGATGTAAACCATGAAATAAATAATATATGTCAACTTTTATGTTTCTTGCCTTTGATCTGGGTACAGCTGACATTAAGTCCAGGAACTGATACCTTTTTAGCTGAGAAGACACAAGATGTCAAGTTATATTTTTTAGTGCAAGGCCAACACATGAAAACAAAGCTAAAGGAGTCGAAGAAGTGAGCATAACAAAAAACACAGAGATTATCTCTTGTCATGGGAAAGAAAATTATGGGAGTTTCCATGGAAGCTGAGTGGTTAATATAATGCTGTCTTCAGTCTTATTATATTTGCCATTCTCTCCTTATTAGAATATAATTTGGGTCCAAGTAATATGGAAAGAGTTTGTTCCTGTGCACAGCAAGGGAGTGCCATGGGTAGAGCCTCAGCAGAATGAGGACTACAAATGTACTTACGAGCTTATTCCTCATTCCCTGCCTGCCTCTTGTTTTAACTCTCTTGTAAAGACGTTTGAAAGTGGAAGCTGTTTGGAAGCGCACATAAAAGCATCCATTAAAAGGCATTACATTACAACTCCATTGGATCCTGCCCAAGTGATCCAGAGGCAAGCTGGAGCATCACCACAGATCCCAGGGAGGTTACTCCTGCCTTGGCTTTGGTGGCACCAAGTAAATCTGATCTTTGTTTTACTTTCTTGCTTGCTTTTTACTAGCACCAGCCCTCTGGAATGGGACTAAGCCCAGAGCCTCTCCATCAGCTCCCCCATGCTCCTAAGCATTTACACCAGGTAATACGAAGTAGAATTTGGCCCTAGGTGTCTACACTGGAGCTGAAATTTGGTTAGTAGGTTGTTCCTATCCACACTTACAGTTGTTGCTGGCTAAAACCACAGCCAGAAGATTGCACAAATGCAGAATTGCCACCTCTGATTTTCTCCTCTTTAAAACGTGCACCTCTCCCCAGGAAAATCGCCCTTCCTCTGGGAGACTCAGGATGTGCTGCCAAGCACTCCTCTCCTTTAGAGCCTAGGCCCGTTAAGATTTACAGGGCTTCACA
The DNA here is from genome assembly GCA_013400575.1 of Peucedramus taeniatus. Taxonomy (NCBI): domain Eukaryota; kingdom Metazoa; phylum Chordata; class Aves; order Passeriformes; family Fringillidae; genus Peucedramus; species Peucedramus taeniatus. Next base: position 1,155,068 of record WBNO01025885.1, on the reverse strand, counting down.
CCCCCTTTCCTAAATTTATCCTGGGCCTGAATCTTGGTGCCTGCTCCGGGCTGTGCTGCCGCAGAAGGGCTGGGGAGCGCGGCTCTGCCGTCAATAACCCGGCACAAAGGCCCTGCACAACGCCAGCCGAGATTTAATTACCTATCACCGCTAACAAAAGCTCTCTTTATTTTGATTAACTTTGAGGGAACAAGGTTCCCCACCATCAGAGTATGTTTAAGTAATTACGCTGTACAGACTAATATGCCTGAAAACACAAAAAGAGGCAGAATAGGGAGAGGGGAGAGAAGAAAGGGAAGACATGAGCTCAGCCTTACTTCCCAATTTAAACTAGGAATGACCTCAGGGTCAATTTTTCAGAGTATCTCAGATCAATTCAATTCTCACCTCCGCTGCCTACCTGCTAGCAAATGAACTTACTGTGCCTTCCAATAGACAAAAATGACTAAAAGGAAATCGCATTTAGCTGCATCTGAATAACCATGGTTATTAGATGATGCGTGCAGAGGAAAAATTACCATTTCCCTTCTCCTTCTCCTCCTTGTGATTGTCATTCTCACCTCACTGGTGATTAAGATGTAGGATGCTCTCTCAGATTGTTAATTAGGTGTTAATATCTGCAAGGGGCCACAGCAAGCTCCTACACCTGAGGTCATTTCTCAGAAGTCAGGCTGTCTCCGGTGACAATACCTGTAATTCCCATAGCTAGTTTGATTCCCACTCAACAGCTGGAGCTAGTGTTTCTTTCATGTCTGGTTTCATTTCCTATCTGAAATTATATGAGTGCTAATATCTTTATTATCTTTCCCATAGAAGTGCAATGCTGGAGCATGGCACAGCGTGTTGTTCATAGGCTTTCTTTTCTTTTTCCTTTTTTTTTCTCACAGCATTTTCAAAACATTTCAAGCAAAAATCTTTATAGTTAGCAAATTTACAGCTGAGGACTCCATTATGGTTCGGGAGGGGTAGAAGGTAGGAGGGAAACAATAGTAATTTGGGGATGGAAGAAAAGCTGCACAACTGCTGAATGATAATGGCTTGAACCTTGGGAAAAAAAGGTAATGGCAGGAAGGGGAGGAATTACAAGGACAGTGTGACCTCTGCATGCCTTGCAGGTGCACAGAAGCTATTCTGTACATAGAGGTATTAAAGATATATTGTCTTTAAGAGAGAGAGGGGGCACATAACTGATTTTGCCTACATTTTGGCACGTTTGAAATCAGGATAAAGTTATGTTTAATTCAGAAAATGACCAGCTTCCAAAGCACCTGCCCAATGCACTCAGGAGACTAAATTCCCATCCCAGTAGAAATGGTGTGTGGGACCTGGGCAACACCAGTGATTTCTCATCCCAGAGTATGAGGTAAGGTAAATGACAAGTACTTCAATAAACCAGTTTTCATTAAAGGGCTTCAAGGAACATTATAGCTATTTTTTAACTCCCACAAAAGCCTAGAAGGTAAGAATTAATTATCTAGGTTTATAACTGTGTAAACTGAGATATAAAGAGATCAACGGTAACAGACCTTTAGAAGAAACCTCAGATAACAAGTTTAAAGTGCTTCAGTATTTTGCTGAATCTAGAATCAAATAAGTGGGTCAAAGTCTCACAAGTGAGTCAGACTATGACTCCCAACTCCCGTTTTCTTCACTCCCTAAACATTGTGACTATATGTGGAGCCTGAGAAGTAATTTTATATGTGGGATGTTAAATCAGTACTTTTCCTGTCTCATCAATCTCCTGTATTTTGGTACAGTGCGAATCATTTGGTAAGTGGCTCAAATTAGAAAACCCAGGAGAAATGTTAAAAATATTGCTTTTTTTTTTTTTTAGCACCTAAAATCCTTTATTAGAACTAAACAACAGCAAGAACTACATCACCAGAAAATATTTTAGAGCTTAGTCTAAACACAGGGAGAACTATTAAAATTACTTTCCTGGGAATTTTAGGGGAGTAAAAGCTGTTGCATATGGCATATACTTTCTCTTCACTCATAAAGATTTGAGACATTTTCATACTTCAAATTGATAGGAATGAGCTAGAAAGGCATTTGATGCATAGTAAAACCCTGCTTTTTATAAACACTTGAGAACTTATTTTTTACCTATGCAAAATGATCTGTAAATTGTACTAAATATGTTTGGGGAGAGGAAAGGGAGGTGGTGAGGTTACTCTGAATTTTTTAATCAAGAATAACATATTGCATCCCATTTGATAAAAAAAGATTCTCATTTAGGCTTAATACAGCACATCTGCTTGAAAAATACATACAAGGCTCCCATTGACTGCTGTGGGAAGTTTGCCAATAATATTTCATGGAAGTTATCTTGATATCAGCCTCGGAAAATAAAGACATTTTACAGGGAGTGCTAATTCAACAACGTAAAGTTAAAAATAACTTGCTCATGCACAAAGAAATTTGATTGTTTTTACAGTTCTTAGCTTTAATTTTCAATTTTATCAGATATACAGTCTAGGAATAAAAACAAGATCTAATTTGCAGTGAAGTTGGGTAGTTTGATATCCCAGGCCATGGCCATGGAGAGAGAAATGATGTCATGAACAGACAGACTCAACTGCACATCAAAACTACACATGAATAGTATGAGAATGCAAAAGGTCTTGCACAAAACACAAATCTCTTTTAAAAATGCATGTGCAAATGCAGGAATATCAGTGAAAAGTAAGTAAATGTGTATTTTCAGAGCACCATGATTTCCCCTGTGTGAAAGGTCTTAGAGGCAAACTGGAAAAGGAGCAGAAAATACATTTCTGTTCTTTACTGCTGCTTATTCTCCCCTTAGTTTAGGTCTCATCCATATGGGGAAATTAGGAAATAAACTATACTGCAGAGTTATTCATTGCCTGGGTGGACACTCCTGCTCTAGAATAAGAGTGGATTTTCCTGTTTAGTTTATTTTATTTTGAAAGCAGCTTAGCTGTACTAGGGAAGGGGGAAATCCACCCTTACTCCCAAATAAGAACATCCATCCTGGGAATTCACAGCTCAGCTACCTCCATGTAAGTTCAGATTTTGCTTTTTATTAGTACAACATCCCCTGTAGATATTCCATTGTAGTGGAAGTGAGGGCCCCAGGAATTAAAGGGTGAATTTACCAAAGGCTTCAGAACGGGTCAGAAGCCACCCAGGATCTCTCCTCTCACCTGGGATGTAGGTAGGATGCAATTCAGATCCCAGGGTCCATCATTGCCTCATCCTGCCCTTGGAGCTCTAAAAAAGTCCTTCAGAGCCTCTTTGAAAACTGAAACGTTACACACAGCGATAAAACACCAGGCATTTTTTCCTTGCCCTTTTTAAGAAAAAACCTGGCTACATTTTTTTATGTCAGAAGTAAATTCTACTTTCCAACATCATCATGCTGATCAGGAAGGAGAGGGATATTTTATTCCTGTTGGTTCCATGACACTGGAGGACGGAAAAGCTTTTCTGCACCAAATAAAATACACTGAAACAAAGTGAAACACACCTGGGGTTATGTATGTATTGTAAGGAATTTTAGTTGGTATTGCTGGGAGCTGGAATAAGACAAAACACAGCCCTTGGAAAATAACAGTTGCTTTGTAAAACACCACAATGGATCCTCAGTGGTATTTTATGGGGTAGCGACTAATTTTGTTGCTGGAATAATAGTGTATATCATAAACACAAAATTCATCCTGCAGTGCTTACTCTGAAAGCTGTCAGAAGTGGGAGGACATGGAGTGACACCAGCACTGGCCTCCACCACCCCTGCTGCTGCCTGACCTGCCAGGGACATCATGGTGAGAACCTCTTAACCAGCAACCACCAAATATTCCAGTCACAGTCAATAATAAATGGCCCTGAAATCCTTAAAGTTTGCCAGAAATAACATAATTCCTTCAAAGGAGCCAAGTTAGTAAGTCAGACTGTGGAGACTACTGTCCACTACTATAAATGTACAGTCTTAAATTCCCCCAACCAAGCCACCTCCATGAATATCAAGTGAGCTCTCCTCCAGACAGCATGGAGGATGGAGTTTTCATATCTAAGCTTATTATTCCTAATATCACAGAGACACTTCCCTGAATTGTCCTTCTCCTGCCCAAATTCCCCATCTGACCAGATGTCTTTCTCTCTCTTGCTTTCACCTGTCAATCATGTTCACAGCTGAAATTTGATTTCTCTCCCAACAGTAACCTTAGATGAAATATTACCATAGGGGTCAGAACTGCCTGAACCTTGCCGTAAAAGTTTGTTAACTCTTCCAAGACCCAAGAGCTATTTGTTTAAAACTAATAGATTTTGCTGCTGGTTTTTTTTTTTTTCTATAATATATGAAAATATAACCACAAAATACTGAGGGAAGACACAAGGAATTGTCCCAGAGAACAGCAGGCTAAGCGAGCCTTGAGATCACAAGTGTTGATAAGGGAAAAAGATTTCCTTTTTCATTATATGGATAAAATGAATAAATATCATAAATTTATATAAATCCAATAGTCACATATATGGATTACAGGAAGCATGGCAGATTTTCCTATGGGATTACTGAAATTAGAAATGTTTCCCTAGGAGCAAGTTGATGAAACATATGCTGCACCTTTGCAATACACACTTCATGTATTTACTGCAGCTGATAGCAACTTGGCTCTATTATTGCAAAAAAAAAAGCATATTGCTTTCTAAGTTTTCACCAAAAAAAAACCCCAAGTAGTCTGGTTTCCCTCTTATTTACAGTGGTGAAAAACAGGAAAAAAATGCAATGCAGGCAAAACCCTATCCAGGGTGCTCCTCAGGGAAGTAAGAGGAGCATCAGGCTTAAAATGAAGATCCTGCAGTGCTCTTTGAGAAACCTATTCCTACAGCCCATACACCATCAAAAACTCCTCTCAGTTCCTTTCAATGTACAGGCTACAGCACCAATTACATCCTCTCCATCCTCACTTAAATTTTAAATAATAAATCTGTTGCTTAAATTTATTTTAAGAATTAACAAATAAATCTATTATTTTAATTTATTATTTATATTTCTTTTAAAAGATAAAAATTAAATCTATTATTTAAACAAACTTAATTCCATGAGCTAATAAAATTCAGCTGTTTCTAACAGCACTTAACCGTTGATCAAAGCGTGGCAGGCTGTAAGGCAGGCTGTGTTCTTAACTAAAATAGGAGGTTTCATAAAAAAATTCACACAGGAATCTGTCATTGCAACCTTGATGCTCATTTAACCCACTTAGTATTTTTATAGTCAAGGTCAATAAAAGTCAGATTCCACGGAAAAAAAAATAAAGTGCCTGTTTGAGTCTAGCAGGGGAAGGGATTGAAAGTTTTAATTCCCACATTTTCATTAGCAGCATATTTTTTAGTCAATGTTGACAGATTGAATGAACATGAATTTCCAGAGGAAAGCAGTGCTGTGAATTAAACTCTACTGTAATTTGTAAGTACTGAAGTCATCTAACACAGACTCATGATTTTCATCAAGATCTGAGGGAGATCTTCAGAAGACCCATCCTTAATCCCCGTAGCTGATGTCTGAATGCTAGCATTTGAAGAAAAAGAAAGAAAACATTTGCAAAGGATTATATATGAGGTGTGGGACACGAGAGAGCTGCCTGGCTGACAAAAGTACAAAGCCCCATCATTGCAAGTGGTTTTTGTAGGCACCTGAAATCAGCCTCACCCAAAAGCTCAGGAAACTGCACCACAGCCTGTCACTGGCTCCCCAGGGCTGAGCAAAAAGCACCATCTTAGCAGCAGAAAACAAAGCAGTGAAATTACCACCCCTGCTGAAATATGGCAAATTGCTAATGAAAAGAAAAACATACCTTTTATTTTTGACCTCAGGTAACAGGGATTTTCACATCACCGTTGTAGATGATTCTCTCGGGTACCTAATTTAGTAAATATATTAAAATAAACTATTATTAAAAGGAATATTTAACATCATAAAGCCTGTCTGTTGTGCCACTATGGTACAGAATAGTACCTTTTATATGCAAATTCTAAATTAAATTTAGAAAGTCTCTTGTACTGTTTATTAACTCTGGCTGAGTGAAGAAGAAATGAATACAGTTTGAAGTGAAACATTTCTAGCTCACACATCTAGTATTTATTTCACATTAATAACAGGAGATTCTTACTGACAAATTACCTTAAAAACACTTATTCTTTGCCTCACCAGTGAATATCAGTTTCTAATATCTGAAAGTGTGTAGCTTTCTGTATTTCTTTCTTAATGATTGTTATTAGCTGCACTAATGTAATTGGCAAAATAATAATCGATTTTTGTACACACTCCATTATTTTCAAGACAGTAGTTTAATAACAAAAGCAGAGCTGTCATTTCCCCCTGCAGTAACTCACACTGTACAAATTCATCCTGTCAACACATATTTAAAATCTAATTTAAAAAAAAAAATTCAACATAGAATGAATCTTTGTACAATAAGTGAGATAAGTCAGTGAGTCAATCCACATTTCTTAAATATGGATATTTTGTTGTGCCCCTTACAATCAACTTTCTCTCCCTGAGTGTGCATGCACAGACATACACACACATATATTTCCTATGAAGTGCCTGCAGGAATGCTTGAGCTCCATGCATTTATTGTAACTGTGCAGCACAATCAGAGCAAGAATAAACCACAAGCCCGATCGACTTGAATAAAAAAAAAGGCAAGACAAACTATAGGCACTTTTCCAGCATTTTGATTCCAGATTAGCTCTGCAGCTCTGAAAACAAAAGTGGACGGCACATTTAGAGCCAGCTGAATGATCCCTGTCCCACATCCCACCCACTCAAAAGAACCCACACCCTCTTTGAAAGGACCCCACATGTCACTGAAAAAGATGTTGCCTTTTTGTTTTGGTTTGGTTTTTTTTTTTTCAGGTTTGGAGGTTTTTTGTTTTTTTTTTGTTTTGTTTTGTTTTTTTTTTTGAGAAAGGGGATGGTGCTTCCATAAATGCAATACTTGGCACCTGGCCTGGGATCTCTAAAAGCAAATGACTCCTGTGGACCTTTGGTGTCATTTTTCTCAGGACGACCTCTCCTTTCATGCCAATCGGTTAATTCATCCTGTTATTAATGCAGGGGGCTGAGAGGAACAGGTACTCAATCCTCACACCTGAGGAGCATCTAGAAAATGATGTGGTCAGTCTGCTTTCAGTCTTTGCTATGGCCATCCCTGATCCAAACCCACAACCATTCCCAGCACAGCAGACCTGGAACACCAACCCTCTTCTACTGACAAGATGCATTGCTTCACTTAGCAGCTTTATTTAACTATCAGTTTATTAATAAGGAAAGAGTCAAAGACAGTAAGAGAGTGTGAAGGCAACCAGAGACACTAAGCAGATTTATTAATTTGAGAAGCCTGATCACTTTCCTTCATTTTATCTGACAGAGTTGGTGTAAGACAGTTATACTTCAATAAGTTCTCTACACTATACTGTGCTATTTTAAAAGGATTTCACAATAAAGGAAGCTGAAAGACTGTGCACAGTCTGGAGACCGTATCTGGTGTGACATGAATATAGTATTTTAACCAGATTTAATCTTACAGTATTCCCTCCTCTACAATGACTTTGCAGGAGGAAACCCTACGGAAAGGAAAATCTGTTCATCCCACACCACAGAACACTGAATCGCATTGCAGACTCCGGCAGCTCTTCCTACATATTAAAATGCTTTCATCAGGGAGTTTGGAAGCAGTTAAGTTGGGGGGAAGGAGTAGGAAAGGAAAAAAAAATACTAGGTCTTGTTTGGTTCAATTTTGGGATCATTTTTATTGTCACGGCTCTCAGTTCTTGCGGGAGAAGGGGCTGTTTGCAGTGGCAACACCTCAGCTTTGGAAGACAATACCAAAACCCTGATCCCATCCCCTTCAGCAGTGACATCCCACTGCCAGGGCCTTGGCAAGAAGTTTTGTTTCAAAACTGGAGAAGCTGGGCTCAGGCTGCAGGAAAGGGAATCTGCCTGCTTTCTTACAGAAGAGGGCTTTAAGCTTAATCATATACACATTCCGAGGCACATCCACACAGACTTGTGAAACTCAGCCTCGGCAAACGCCGTTCCCCACACTTCAGATTCTTTAAAAGCCATGAAATGTAAATCCTGCCTGTTCCCATTCTTGCTCCCTGCAGAGACCTCGAGGCCTGATCCAAAAAAGTCATTTAAAAAGATCCCTTTGATTGCCGTTGGGTTTAGATTTGTCTCTGTGTGTGCACAGGTATGAAGGAAAAAGAAAGGAAGAAAAGGGGGAAAATTCAAGAACTAGGAAAAAAAAGGAAGAAATAGAAAAAGGAAAGAAAAAATAAGAGAGAAAAAGAAAAAGAATGTGAGAGAAAAAGGAAAAGGAAAAAGAGAAAAAGGAAGAGGGAAAAGGAAAAGAAAAAGGGAAAGGAAGGAAAAAAGGGAAGAGAAGGGAAAGGAAAAAAAAAAAGAAAAAGAAAAAGAAAAAGAAAAAGAAAAAGAAAAAGAAAAAGAAAAAGAAAAAGAAAAAGAAAAAGAAAAAGAAAAAAAAAGAAAAAGGAAATTTGGAAATACTGTGACCAAAGCCGAGGGAAGTGCTCTGTGGACATACCTAGGGCCGGGCGGCCCGTGGGAGCCGCCGGGTGACAACCGGAGCTCCGCTCTGGATGCGCGGCCAGACGGATCCATAGTTCCGCCCAGACTCCCCTTTTGTTGCAGGGATAGGATTTAGAGAGAAACAAACAAGAAACAAACAAACAGCGGATGCGGTCCTCACCTTCCCGCCCCTCCCGGGCGGCGGGGCCTGTCCCCCGCACCTGGCTGTGGGACCCGCGGCTGGGCGGCCTCTGCAGCCCTCGGGACCGGGGCCGGAGGCTGTGCCCGGGGACAGGGACTGGGCCAGGGCCAGGGTCTAGGACTATACCGGGTACAGGGGCTGTGCCCGGGGTCAGAGCTGTGCCGGGGGCCGGGGGCTGTGTCCGGGCTGGGAGCCGTGCTAGGGCCGGGGGCTGTGCCCGGGATTTGGGGCTGTGCGGGGACAGGGCTCTGCCCGGGGTCAGAGTTGCGCCTGGGGCCGGGACCTGTGCCCGGGATGTGGGGCTGTACCGGGGCCGGGGGCTGTGCCGGGGACAGGGTTCAGTCCGAGGGCAGGGTTATGCCTGGGCCGGGGGCTGTGCCCGACTGTGTCCCTGGACGTGGCGGCCTGGCCGGGCCGGGCTCAGGGCAGTCCCTGAGGGGGCCTGGCCGCCCCCCAAGCGACCCCGCCGGCCGCGGCCCCGGTGCCGTGAGGGATGGAGAGGGGCTGCATCCCTGCACAGACAGCCCCGGCCCGGGGCATTCAGGAGCTGCTGGAAGCGGGGATGTGAAAATCCGTGCCAGAACCCTCCCCAGGGCTGCTGCTCCCCCGGACGAGGCAGGTGCCGGGCTGGCGGCAAGGGAGGCAAAGGCGTGTGGGCTCTTAGCTCTGCCGACACCCCGCTGTCCCCACAGCCTGCAGCCTTTCGGGGACACCCAGATTTAGTGGAAACCCCAAGGACTGAAGGTCAGGGAGATGCCAGAGCCTTCGCTGGAACAGGGTGTTGAGGCTCAACACCTCCGTCCACAGCCATCGGCATCTCTGCTGTATCAGGACAAGCTGGGGCAGCATTGCTCAGGACTGTGGGTCTTTATGAATTAACAATTGAGAGCAGCACCCAGGGACACTCCAACCTCTACCCCCGCTGGAAACTTGAGGACACTGCTCGATTTGTTATTTACTGGGGATTTTTTTTCTGTGTGGAGGAGAAACACCAGTTCTAGCAAACTTCTGCTCTCGCTTTGATTCCTTCCATGTAAGATGTCGTATTGAGATGAATTACAAAACGATGACATTTATTAATTTTAAAAAAGAGAAAAATCATGTCACAAAGTCCCCAGGGCTTCAAAACAAGCAAGGAGAGAGGCAGGGCAAGTTCTGTCCTCGTCACTCACTGCACCACGATTACAGGCCTGCACACTTCACTGTGTGTTGCAAGTGACACAGTTTTAAAAGCCAGAATTTGGAGGGAAAAAAGTGGATGCAGCAATAGTGAACGAAAATGATCATTTCAGAGAGCACTGAAATACAGGCAGCATGCATCGAGGGCACTGAGATGTTGTCACACTGTGCCGGGTCAACCCGATACGGTGATAGATAGCTCGGGATGGAGCTGCCTGTCTGCCAACTACAGCCTCGCAGATCCCTGGCCTCTTGCTTTTCACTTGATAACTTAAGTCACATCCTGGACTATTTTTGCATTGTGTTGGCTTAGAGCTCACAAATCTGAATGCACTCAGCCCTCAGAGTGACAAATGTTATTCTCGGTCCTCCCCCGCAATTTCAGGCAGTCAAGAATTAGATGCAGCAGAGTGTACAGTATTTTAATCTATTGATTTGTACCTGCTGTGCCCAAAAAAATTCATTAGAGGAACCTTAAAATTATGAAGTGGTTCAGTGCTCATCTCCCTCCCGAAAAGATGAGTTCTTTCTTGGCCGCTCACCTCTGCCACGTTCTGGGGTGTGCTACATCATGTTATTCATACTGAGATCTGCACTTAAAACAGAGATCTGAAGCATTTGGTTACAGACTGTGTGTGTGTGCGTGTGTGTGCTCAAGCAGGATTATTTTTTGCCAGAGCTGAGCAAACAAAATCTATCCCACTCTCCATAGCTACCCCCGGAATGCCCAAGCATCATGGCAGCCGCTCACAACACAGCGATTCGGAAAGAGGGAGGGAAAAAAGTCTATTAAAAAAAACTTAATTCCTAACATTGAAGTATGTAGGATTTTTTTTTTTCCTGCATGAAATTTTAAATTCAGCCATCTGAACAGGTGTCAGAAACAGTGGGTCCATTTAGCTCCTCTGATGATCGGAGTAATAAATATAGAGGATTTCCTTTCAACACAGCACATGCTGAAATGACACCAATGTAGTTCTGGCATCTGAGCAGATAATTCTGATATATGCATCATTTCCTCCCTAAATCCAGGAAGCAGCTACACTCTCTATCTGATATTAGTATATTATGTCAAATAGAAATTGGTATTAAAATTATGAATGATTCTAGATCAAGAACTTCCTACACACTACGCAGAGGGAGGGGGCGGAAACAGCTGCATAAAAGCTTTCGGAAGGGAAAAGAAAAAAGAGCTGGGAAAGTTCATTTTTTAAACTAAAAATTTGCTGCCATGTTTTGCGTGGGGGGAGTTTTCAAGTGACATTTTGATTCAGCACTGGAGTTTTTGTTTTAAAAGGGTGATGAAGACTTTCTAATAAATAGAAGCTCTCCCTGCTCAACTTGCAAACGGGCACCTCTCACTGCATGCCTAGGGAGAAATAGTTCAGGAAATAAATATGCACTGGTGTGACTGGGATATTTCCCTGCCTTCTCCCGTCTTTTTTTTAGGATTCAGTCCAGGATGACATTTTTCAAGCAGGGAAAATGCTGTAGCAAAACCAAAAAAATACTCTCGGCCTTTGCTCAGCAGAAGCCCGGAGGCAGGGCAGGAGAGGGTTATGTTTCATTTTAGGGGGTGGAAATAAAAAACACTTAGAGGCAAGGTGGGCTGGGGAGGGAGGAGGGGGCTGAGCCATTTCCCAGCCAGCAAAGGGACGCTGTCCATGCACGTATCTCCCGACACCGGTCACATGAAAGTTCTTTGTAATATAGTTAATAAATGGAAAGGCACTATAGGACTATGGGAAGAATAGGATGTTGTTAGCGATGGGCAGATTGAGACCGCGCACACCTTTTGACACCCAATTGCCTGGCTCGGGCAGCATTCCACCCGCTTTTTACCTGTGGCAGAACAGTGGGATCCCGCTCCCCTTTGAAATCCCCAGGGCTGCACCTCTGAGTTCAATGGGAGCAGGATTGAGGCCAGAGTCAAGCAAGGGGTGATTAATGAATGTAGGTTATTTGGAGCAGAGCGGTTCCAATTAGTCCTCAGTAAGCAGTCCTGCGGCAAAGGTGGGCGCTCCCCTGCAATGACTCATACAGAGAACCCCAATACTCACTTTGCTTTAGTGAATATTAAAATGTGTACCTAATTTTTTTCCCCTTCAGTTGGCCAGTTGGCATATTTCAGGCTAAAATTCTAGTGCAGCCTAAGGAAGGTTGCGTTTTTGCTTTTTTTAATGTGCAAAGCAAGATTGTCATCACAATGCCAAACTGGAAGAAAGCTTTTTTCCCCTCTCAGGTTGGGGGTGTGATGGGAATTTTCCCTTTGTCGCCCTATTCTAGGAAGTCTGTTTCTAGGAAGGTTTTCTCTTATCTCTTAAATCGTTCAAATACGATGTTTGGTTTTTTCCCTCTGTGAAAGAAGATACTTCAGGGAGGCAGCAGTGCTCTCCTCACTTTTCACTACTTGCCAATTCACAGTACTTTTAAAATCCTATTGCCTGCTCCTAACTTTGCCTGCAAGGAAGCCTGAAGTGACAGTAGGGTGTGAGGATGAGGCTGGACCAGAAGTGGTCCTGCTCCGGGCAGCCTGGGGTTCTGGGCTCCCTTGGGGGCTGCAGCAACACTTCAGCGGGGGCTCTGCTGATGACAGGTCTTGTCCCTTCCTTTCCTTGCTCTCAGCAAGGGCAGCAGCAAAGCTTCTGAGTCCCTGCAAAAACACCTGGACGTCGGTAAAGGCTCAGTCAGGGAAAGGAAGGTGGGAGACATAATAACAAGCAGCCTTGTCTTTATGAGAGGAGATAATTCCCAGCTCGGCCAATCGCAACCAGTTTACCCACAGATTACACATTAACCAGAAAATGGAACTCAAATTAACCAGAATCTGGAGCTTGAACCATTACTCAAACCCTGGTGCAACAGCAGGTCAGATGCCAAAGGGCAGGTTGGTGCCCGGGCACTGGGGAGGGGTGAGACACAGCATCGGCTTCGGAGAGCAAGCCACTGTTGTCACCAACAGAGAGGCTGCTGTCCATCTCTGCCAAAGGGATCTCAGCAGGAGCAGAGTGACCTCCAGCACCAGCTACTGCCCACTGACACAGGCTATCGTGGGTGCAAGTGCTGCAGGGGGGCTCAGAGCCACACCTTGACCTTGCAGCTCGACCCTTGACAGAGGCTGGACCAGTCAGGCAGAGGGATGGCAACAGGTCCTGTCCCTTCAGGGCCACCAGAACCCAGGAGGGATGACCTTACTGCTGGGAAGAAGTTTCACCAGCAACAGGGGGTAAAACACAAAGGAGAAGAAAAAGGTGTTTGGTTTATGAGCCTGGGTCTGGAAATAAACCCCACATCGTGGAGAGGCTGGAGCATCCTTCGGAGAGGCCTCTGCCTCTCACAGAAAGTGGGCAGATAATCCCATTCAGAGAGCAGGACAGCACTCTGCCGACGGACACTGCAGGCTCTCAGGGAAAGGTGGCTTTAAACGACCTGGGTCGAGCATTTGAGGAGCCTTTCAAAGTTGAAATGCCCTTTGACATGGGGAACTGCAGTGAAGAGGGGCTCAGAGACCTGAATGTTTCGAGCACATTAACCTTTGGGGTTGATTGTTTAGAACAAATAACTCTCAAAAGTTGGAGGAAGTCCTTTGGATTTTTTTTTTCTCCACTCCTCAGCTCTCTCTGGACTTTCTAAGGCCTGTAGCAAAAGAAAAAACAACAAAACAAAACCAAAAAAACCCAAAACAGAACAAAAAAATTAATAGGGAAAAAAAAAAGAAAAAAAGGGGTAAAAAAAGCAAAGAAGAGAAAAGAGGAGGCAGTATGGACCAAAATGGTAAGAAATCTTTCAATCTAGCATTAAGTGGCTCTGTGACAAGCCAAGCCTGATGCAGTGTCATCTCTTACTAGAGACAGGCATGCTTAGCTGGGATCAGATGATAAGAGGATGTGAAGTCTTCTCTGTCACTTCACTCCATCATAAAACAATCAAAATACAGGGCCATATCATGTCATCAGGTTTTTAAGCAGAACTCTCCTTTGAGATCTCCTAGAACTTGGTGGGAAGATCTGAGTCACTGAAACTGCCCTCACTGCACTACTGAGAAGTCAGAAGCAGCACCTGAAAGCTCACGTTTTTTCATCTACCTGAAGGAGACCTTGAGTCCTAGGGGGTGACAATTTTCCATTTTACACGAAGCTATCCTTTTCCTTCTCCCCTCCTGAACATTATTGAGTCCAGCTCGTGGGTCAGCATCGCCCCTTCGGCAGGCAGCACGCTGAAGTACTGCGCTCGCAGTTATGGAACTTTGAACTACAGACTAAGAAACTGAGTACGGAATCAAAAAAATGCAGTTTATTATTGTAGATTATTCTCTCTTTCGATATAACCATAGAGTTGAAAATGAAAGAAAAGCACATAGGAACATCACACGTGGTTAGTTAGTAACTCAAGATATAAAACAATTTTGCACAGCAAAATATGTAAAAGAAAAAGTAACTGACAAGATTTTTTTATATTTATTGTGGTAAGATTTACTTTCCATTTTTTTTTTTAAAAGACAGGATATCAGTCCCTGAAAATAAAATTTACTGATTATTGCCTTTAAAACTGTGGAATTTTTGAAGTTACAGAAAATCCAGTTCTGCACCACAATACAACTGTAAAAAAATCTGCATCATTTTAAAACTGTGCAGTAATGCCATCTTTATAACTGCATAAATTGTATTAGCGTTCTAAACAGGTTTGTAATTTTTTTGTTGTTGTTTTTGTATTATATGCTTGCAGGTTATATCTTAGTGCAATTCAGTCCCAAATACTTCAATTTTGAAAAAAAAAAAAAAACAACCCATACATTTTTAATGTAAAATACCCCTATAGATATAAACAGGGGTGCCTCCCCCTTTTAATACTTTGGTTTTCAAATACAGTCAGTGGTATAGCAAGGACTACATATACCCAACTTATATTTAAGTTGCAAGCACATGCTGCATAAACTACTTTTTAAAACAGTCCCGTTGCAAATTCTACCCCCCTTTACATCACGACAGTAAACAATTTAGTGCATCAATCTTTAAAAAAAAAATCTACATCTAAACAGACCTAACTCTTTCGAATTTATCTATAACATTCCTTTATCTGTAGCATACATTTTAACTGGGCTAACAGATGACAGAAACTAGAATTAAATTATATACTAGGAACCCAGAGCATTCCACATTTGACAATGACCAAACACAAAATGAAAAAAAAAAATGGGGCAGATCACTTAAAATTAATTTTAGACTGTTTTTAGGCAACAGCATGGTTTCAATGTCCCCCCCAAGTGGGATGTGAATTTTGTTTTTGAACATCTTTCTGAAGTTCTTTCTGTGTTTTTTTTTTTTAATTTTTTTTTAAATTTTTTTTGCCACATTAGGTTACCAAAATCCATTCTGGCAGGTTTTTTGAGAGGGAATGCTTCAGTGCATTTAAAAGGAAGTCTGAAGTTTTGAGTAACTCAAAGCAGTTTTAGAGCAGATGCAAACTTTAATGGGAGGAAGAGGAGGAGGAAGATCAAAGGTTGCACTTTTTTGCTTTCAACCCAAAAAAGTGATGAGGCAATAAAACAAAAGGATGAATGCCATGCCATAATAGTCTCCAAAAGTCCATTTCCAAGCAAAAGAAAAAAAAATAATTATACCGTACATGACCAGCATGCAGGGTTTTTTATTAATATAATGTCTCTTTTTCATAGTCTTTTGAAACAGTTATAGTTCATTGTTGCTAAGACAAAATAGCAAGCGTAATGCATGAGATGAGTATGGGATTCTAATGGCAGACTAAAGTCTCACGTTTGGCAGATTAAGGCCAAAACTCACATGAACACACCGAAGGTTGATGCAGGCTTGATTTTGGCAGGTTGATCTAGGCATATCTCTAGTTTTGCACAACAACGCTAAAAACTGATGGAACTCAGCAAGCTGGAGTCTAAAATTTTCACTTTTTTTTTTTGTATTTTTTTTTTGTTTTGTTTAGTTTTTAATTTTTTTTTTTAATTTTATTTTTCTTTTTGCAAAGCTCAAATCTCATATGAAGAACTCAGGATGGCAAAAAAATCTGACTTTTTGGACACAGCAAGCTCAAAAAAAAAAAACCTCATGAACTTAAAAATATATATATAATGTGGATGGCAGGTTTCAAAGAAGAGCAAGCTTCATATGAAGAACTGAGTTGGTGGCGAGTTGGATCTTTCAAATTAAAAAAAAACACAACAGCAAGCCCCCACAAAAAAAAAAAAAAAATAATAATAATAATAACAAACAGAAAGGAAACTCATGTAGAACTTTAGGTTGGCCAACACGGAGCCAGCCCACCTTAAAAAGAAAAAAAAAACCAACAAAAACCAACCCAAAAAAACTTTGTTTTAAAATTGTTTTGAGTTTTTGTTTTTTTTTTTAAAAAAAAGGTAATAGAAGGTGGCAAGCGGGGTTGTGGCTCTAGCAAAGCCCCCAACAACAACTCACACGGAGAACTTTTAGTTAAGGTGGCAAGGCTGTGGGAACTCACATGAAAAACTCTGGAGAGGAAGGGTTGTCGCTGCTGGATCCGTTTTCTCTGAAGCCATTGCTGACCAGCTTCTCGTACTTTTCCTTGTAGGCGTCCCTCTCCCGGACCAGCCTGGAGATCTCCTGCTTTAGGTGCTCCACTTGCTGCAGCAGCTGGTTCTTCTCCGACTCCAGGACGTGCCGCTGCTGGACCCTCTTGAAGCGGCAGGACTGGGCATAGCCCCTGTTTTTGAGGGTCCTCCTCTTCTGCTTCAGCCGGATCACCTCTTCCTTGCTGACGCCCCGCAGCTGCCGGTTCAGCTCCCGCACCGACATGGTCACCAGCTGCTCGTCGGAGAAGCGGTCGTCGAAGTGGAGGCCGCCGCCGCCGCCGCCGCCGCCGCCGTGGTGCGGGTGGTGCAGCCCCCCGGCGCCGCCG